>JAAALK010000085.1:2628900-3193639 GCA_019279435.1 Zizania palustris
GGCTTCGGGGGTCGATGTCGAGGGCAGTAGGGGTTCATCCTCGAATTCTCCAGGATCTTCGTCTTCGAATAAGGTCTGTTCTATGTCGTGTTCATTGCCTGTTCAAAAGCAGAACTAACAGAGGGGGTTGATTCATCAAAAGTCACATCACATGACTCGATGACAGTGTTAGTTTCCATGTTATAAACACGATAAGAATGACCATGAGTAGTATAACCCAAAAAGATCCGTCAGAAGATTGCGACTCAAATTTATCCAAGTTACCACATTTAGGATAAAGCAGCGACAGCCAAAAACTCGAAGATGAGTAACCTTGGGCTGTCTCCCAAAACGCAGCTCATAAGATGTCAAATTTAAAATTGAGCGTAAGAAGATTCGGTTTGAGATGTAACAAGCAGTGTTCATGGCCTCAGCCCAGAATTTTCTAGGAGTCCTATGCTCATCAAGCATCGTCCTAGCCATCTCAACCAAAGTGCGGTTTTTCCTCTCAACAACACCGTTTTGTTGAGGAACCCGCGGAGCAGAGAATTGATGTTCTATGCCATGCTCCATGCAAAAGTCAACAAAGAGACTATTTTTGAACTCGGTGCCATTATCGCTTCGAATGAATTTTAATGCACCAGGGAGTTCGGTAAAAGTCTCAAAGCCAAGCTCCGAAAGTGTGAAAACACTTCATCCTTGCTAGCAAGAAAGAAGACCCAAGAGTAGCGAGAGAAATCGTCGACAATAACTAAAACATACCACTTGCCGCCTAAAGAACTAACCCGAGAAGGACCTACAGTGTCCATGTGGAGAAGTTCTCCGGGTTGTTCAGTCATCACTGTGGTGACTGGCGAATGCGAAGCGGCAATCATTTTACCATGTCGACAAGGAGCGCAAACTAAATTCTTCTCAAACTTGAGCTTGGGCAATCCTCGGATCAGACCTAGGGCGCTCAGATGAGCGAGCAACTCAAAGCTCATATGCCCTAGTCTCCTATGCCACTTCCGAAGCTCAGAAGTCGAATGTGCAACAAGACAATGAGAAGAACCAGACGACTCTGAAAAATCAGCTCCAAAAACTCTCCCAACCCTAAAGATCTTACACACCACAACGCCATCAGAATTGAGCACTTGCGAAGTATCGCGATGAAATCGCACTTCGAAGCCCTCATCAAGCAACTGAGATACAGACAGCAAATTGTATCTCAGGTTTTCAACCAAAGCAACATCTTTGAGAGTGAAGTTCGAATTAATTATTACCACACCTTTACCTTTCACTCTACTCCTTCGATTGTTTCCGAAGGTGTTATGTTCCCTTTGCTTGGTTGTGGTGAGGCTGGAGAACCATGCTGCATCTCCGGTCATGTGGCGCGAACAACCGGAGTCCATGATCCACGTGCCCTCCAAGCCTCTACCTGTCGCCTACACATGATAAGAATGCCTCGATCTCTCAGTGCTGGGGTGAGTGAAATAATGACGAGGCATCCAGCACTGAGTGACACGAGTAGTAGGCACAGTAAAAGTAGACGGTCTACGCACATAATAATCAGAATGATGCAAAGTGCGAGGTCTACCTACATGCTGTGAAAGAACAACATGTCGAGGTCTCCTATTCTGACGAGGTACAAATCTGCTAGCCCGAGGTCTACCACCATATGGAACATAGTGACGACCTCGAGGAGCAACACCTCTCCGAGAAGCACGAGGAGCCTCAAAAGCAGGACGATAGTAAAACTCAGACTCATGCATACCTAAAGATGGGTAATGCATGTCCTAGTACCTCATCGCCTGAGAGCGTCGCTCATCCTTGATGCGACGAAAACAAAACCCAACCAAATGACCCGCCCGCTGACAATAGGAACAATGAAACACTCTTCTGGGGGCACTCTCATGGGTCACAGGAGCAACTCTCACAAGCTCCTTGGGTTTCTTCTGTGTGGTTTTCTTGGGAGGAATTTTCTTGGCAGGAGGAGTGGTTTTCTTTTGTGGATGGGTAGGCTTTTTGGCTGGCGGGGTGTCTAACCGAGCTCTTCTTTCTCTAAGGTAGTGGGAGAGGTAAAAATAGTTTTGGTCTTACTGTTTGAAGGTATCCTCTCAAAACCCAAACCTAGAGCTACCCCGGCTCTGTCAGTACACAACTTGGTCTTGGCCAAGAGCAAATCCATCCTACCCTTTCCCTCAGTGCATTTGTTTACCACGGAAAGAAGGTATTCATTTTCTGACATGAGGTTCTCAGCTCGCTCTCTAGCAGTGCCTAGCTGGTCCTTAAGGGTAATGCATGTGTCACACACAGGCTGCACATCCTTAGAACTACCGGCCCTCTCCAATCTAGCCTCTAAATCATGAACATGCTTATCACGTAAATTAATGCTATCGCGTAATAAAGAGCAGTTCATGCAATCAATAACATCACGAGGTCTAGAATCCACCTCCAAAAGCTGCTTCTGTGCAGTCTCAAGCTCAAAACGAGTTTGAGCATGAACAGAACGCAACTGAGAAAGCTCACTCATGACAACAGAACATGATTCACATTCAGCATCATTAAACTTAGACTTAAGCATGGCATATTCAGTAGAAACAGATTCTAGCCTAAGTCTAAGGTCTTTTCTTTCTCTAGCGGCTTGCACAAGTAATCTATCCTGACCTAGCACTACTTCATTCAGCTCATCTAATTTAATTAGTAGCTGGTCAGATGATAGGTTTACC
Source organism: Zizania palustris (assembly GCA_019279435.1). NCBI lineage: Eukaryota > Viridiplantae > Streptophyta > Magnoliopsida > Poales > Poaceae > Zizania > Zizania palustris. Next base: position 2,631,588 of record JAAALK010000085.1, read on the forward strand.
TCAGATGAGTCAAGCTCATCGCCGCTGTGATCGCTGTCGGCCATGAAGCAAAGGCCGGTGAAGTCACGTCCCTTCTTGTCCTTCTTGTCCTCCTTCCTTGGGGACTCCTCCTCAGAGCTCGACTCCTCAGTTGAGGACGTGTCGATGTCGCTGAGAGCAGCAACAAAGGCTCTGGAAGCGGCCTTGGCTACTTTCTTAGCCATCTTGCCACGCTTGCCCTTCACAAAGGGCTTCCTCTCCTTTTTGTGGTATTTGGGGCGGTCACTCTCATCTCTCTTCTTGATTTTGGGGCAATTGGCCTTAATATGAGAGGTGTCGCCACATTCATAGCAACCACTAAAACCACTTCTCCTCTGATCCCGTCTCTCATGATGAAAGCGGGTGAACCTCCGGGCAATGAGAGCAAGCTCATCATCAGCTAGAGTGTCCACCTGCTCCTTTGTGACGGAGACCAGGGAGGACAAAGCAAAACCATCTGCAAGAACACAAGTGCCTGATGTGCTTGGTTCTGCAGTGGTGCCACGGCTAGTGCTAGAAACCAATGCCAATGGCTGTGGCAAAGAGCTTCTGTGCACAGCAAGAGATGCCTTAGCAATCTCTGTGGACTTCAGCTTGCTAAAGAGCTCATCATAGGTCAAAGTATCATAACCTGTGGACTCCTCAATGCTGGATATCTTTACTTCCCATATGCTACGGTCAAGAGCATAGAGAAGCTTGATAGCCCTATCATGATCACTGTAAGCAAGCGTCCCGTTGGATCGCAAGTTACTCACTATCGCGTCAAAGCGAGAAAACATGGCATCTACAGATTCACCAGGTGCCTGCACAAACAGCTAATACTGTTGATTGTAGGTGCTTTGGCGCCTGGCCTTAATCTGAGCAGAGCCCTCATGAAAGACAGTGAGTGTTGTCCAAATCTCCCTAGCAGTCCTAAGGTGCTGCACCCTATCGAACTCACTTCTACTCAAACCGATGAACAGTATGTTTCTTGCCTTGGAATTGGCAATATACTGATCCTTCTCAGTCTGAGAGGTGCGAGTCTCAGGGATGGAGTATTGTGAGTCCACAATCTCCCAAATTGCATTTCCTTGGCTTAACAAGTAAGCCTCCATGCGCACCTTCCAGTATGCAAAGTCTGTCCCATCGAATAGAGGAATTTTACTGCCTCTATCCATGTTGCCAACAGATCACAAAACCGGTTAAGGTCAACTGGTGATCTTAACCTGGCTCTGATACCAATTGTTGGACCGGAAACGGCGACCAGAGGGGGGGTGAATGGGAGCTTTTAAAATTTCGGGCTAAAAAACTAGCCTTCGGTTTCAGTTCTGTCTTCTGCGGAACAGGCTTCGAACACTACCTTCGAAGGTCTGGTTCGGAGGTACTTCGACACCTTCGAACACAGGCTTCGGAGGAGCAAAAGTTCGAAGCCAAGAAGACTTCGCTCCACTCACTACCCTCGAAAATCTACTCTGCTAAGTCAGTGCAGGCTCCGCACACAGGGTGCTTCGAGCAGGCTTCGCACTTCACCCTTCGCAAGAGTGGACAGCCCTCTGAGGACTTCGACCAAGTACTTGGCGGCAGCAACTGGTGCTGGGCTTCGTACACGAAAGTCTACACGCACACAACGGACTACGCTAAGGGCTTCGAAACAAGAAGCAAAACGGGCCTCGGTCAGGGCTACGCTAGTAAGCAGCGAGGTGACGCCTCCTGTTACACAGAGCGAACGCACACTGACAAAACACACTTCGCTAGAAAAACAACCTTCGCCTCAACTGGCTTCGGTGCACTACTACAGGCGAGGTATGCAAAGCGAGCTCAAGCAAAAGCACAGGAAACAGGGCTTCGCCGCGTGAACAAGGAACACAGAAAAATGAACTCTCTGGATGTATTACAATCGAAGTGTGGCTACAGGAGCTCAACAGTAAATGCTCAAAAGTGTTAAATGTTACCTACCGAGCCCCCATATTTATAGCCCACAGTTCACCCAAAGGAAATGACTACTTTACCCCTAGGGTTTACAAAGGATTTGACTCTACAGAACTAAGGGGTACAAAAGGTAGTCCACCTTTATTTTGGAGGCTTCTCTGTCAGCTTTGCAGAGGGGACAGTGTCAGCCTTTTTCAGAACAGACAGTTTCAGCCTTTGCAGTCTTTGACCTTCTGGAATCCTCCCTTCGCACGCGAGGGTGCGATAGCTTCGGTGAGAAGCCTGAAGCCAGATGGCCTTTGCTCCACCGAAGTCAGTCTCCGATACACTGACGGTTTTGAGCCGAAGCCGTCAAAGCCCCTTGGGCCTTCGCACCAACACCTCCGGAGTGGACCACCACGGCTTCGCAGCTTCCTCCAGCTCGAACTCCGTCAGTCCGTGTACCGAAGCCATGCAGGCCGAAGCACCTCAAGTCAACCTTGCTCCGGAGCTAGCCTCGCTCCAAAGCCTTCCACCCTCCGAAGCCCCACCTTCGGAGTACCACCCTTCGAAGTCCCTCCTTCGTCCAAGGCCTCCGCATGAAGCATTCCATGAGCACTTCGTCGCAGTGCCTCTCCCCGAGCACACTCTTCGACGAGCCTCACCCGGACCATGCCTTCGATGCGCCTCGACTTCTGAGACCTTCGTCGGGTACCTTCGAATGTCTCTCTCCGGAGCACACTTCGAACACCTTGCCTCCGCAGAGGACTTGTTCCAACCAACTCCGAAGTCACTCCATTCGGAGTACCTTCGAAGTGCCTCACCTCCGAGGACTTTGTCTCGGAGTACCTTCAGCCGGAGCCACGCTCCGCACTCTCTGCCTTCACCTGGCATGCCTCGACCCGAGGACCGACCCGGACCACCTTCGCTGTCACCGTGACGGAGCTCCCCGCTCCCCTGGCATCAAGCCTCCCGCTTGACCCAAGTTCACCTGCTGCGAACCTTGTCCGTCGCCTCTGAAGTCCCTGCGCACCACAGACAAACAGACAAGTGTATTCAGTACTCCGGAGACCTCTCCGGGTTAGCAACCTCCGGCACACACTCCGGTGTACCGCCCAAAGTACCGAACCCTTCGGTACGAATCCAGTCATCGTGTACTGTCGGACCCCTCCGACATGCACACTCAGCTGCAACAGCTGCAGCAAGCAAACACCGAACACCCTTCGGTGAAACCTCCTCCGAACACCCTTCGGAGGTACCACCTCCGAAGCCCCTTCGAAGCCCCTTCGAAGGTACCCTTCGAACAGAGGGTAAAAGCCTGTCAATCACTCATCACAAAACACCGAAACCAACCCTTGGTTTCTCAGTGTGAAATTGCATTTACATATTTTGCATTTATATGCCTGCTTATAACCTATGACATCATAACAGCTCAGCTCTTTTTAATCAATCTGAAACATTCTTGTGCATGATGTTTTATTTTCAAAATCAAATCATGCTCACTGCTTCATCTTGAATCTGGCATGTTTAGGCAGGACTGCTTTCGCTATCTTTTATCTGCTTGACAGCACGACACATTTCTTTGGATGCTAAAAATTGCAACTTGAAAACATTTTCATGGATATTCATAAAGTACCAAACAATTGGTTCACTTGGTTAAAATCAAAAATTCCATGATTTGCATGCTTTAAGTTAAAAGATCCAGGTGGGTTTGTTTGTCGCACTACCCTATTCCAGACTGCTTACCATTGCACATTGGTCTGAACTGGAATAGTGTAGTGTATGCCAAAATCATTGCCTTAAGCTTCTTATGGTTTTCATGCCTAGGCTTGGCCGGATTGGAAAGTATAAGGTGGACAAACAAATAACTCCTGGCACTAAGAAAAGAACAACAAAATTCATTGGTTATCAAGATTGCTTTTCATGCTCTATTTGAACTGGACTTGTCTGTCTAGAGTAGAAATTGACTAGCTTTGCGCAGTTCTTGCTTTTACTTGTCTAGTTTCCTTGACTAAGTGGTGATGCTTTTATTTCAAAAATGATCAAATCACATGCTGCATCATGTTTTTAGAGAATGTTAAATTGAGCTGAGCCCATGATCATTGGTGTTCTTGTTGGCATATTTTTGCTTCATATGTCTTTGCAATTATGCTCATTTCGAAGCTTTGCATCTTCTACATGCTCCTTGATGCTTGCATTGCCAAAGGGGGAGAAATTCCTCAAGGGGGAGAGACTTGCTACGTTCTCTGCCGCAAGAAGGTATAATTTCCAAAGGGGGAGAAAATTTGACATAAAGGGGGAGAAGATTCTTTGTTGCCAAAGGGAAATTTTAACTCAGGGGGAGTTTTTATCTTGAGACTTGCCGAAGGGGCTTTTACTCTTTTGAGAAAGGGGGAAGAAAATTCTTCTATCAAGTGACATGATTTGGCTCTTTTCTGAGTTTTTATGGTCACTTGTGTGCTGAAAGTTTTTAAATTTTCTTGGACTTTAAAGTTGGTTGTCAATGCACTTATCAAGGGGGAGATTGAGAAACCAAGGGTTAGTTTCAGTGTTTGTGATGAGTGATTGACAGGATTTTTACCCTCTGTTCGAAGGGTACCTCCGAAGGGTGTTCGGAGGCTGTACCTCCGGAGGGGTTTCGGAGGTTGTACCTCCGAAGGGTGTTCGGAGGTGGTTTCACCGAAGTGTGTTCGGTGGTTTGGTTGCTGCAGTTGTTGCAGTGGAGTGTGCGTGTCGGAGGGGTCCGACAGTACACGATGACTGGGTCTGTACCGAGGGCTTCGGTACTTTGGGCGGTACACCGGAGTGTGTGCCGGAGGTTGCTAACCGGGAGAGGTCTCCGGAATACTGGATACACTTGTCTGTTTGTCGGTGGTGCGCAGGGACTGCGGAGGCGACGGACAAGGTTCGCGGCAGGTGAACCCGGGTCAAGCGGGAGGCTTGATGCTTGGGGAGCAGGGAGCTCCGTCACGGTGGCTGCGAAGGGGGTCCGGGTCGGTCCTCGGGTCGAGGTGCGCCAGGTGAAGGCAGAGAGTGCGAAGCATGGCTCCGGCTGAAGGTACTCCGAGACAAAGTCCTCGGAGGTGAGGCACTTCGAAGGTACTCCGAATGGAGTGACTTCGGAGATGGTTGGATCAAGTCCTCTACGGAGGCAAGGAGTTCGAAGTGTGCTCCGGAGGGAGACATTCGAAGGTGCCCGACGAAGGTCTCAGAAGTCGAGGCGCATCGAAGGCATGGTCCGGGTGAGGCTCGTCGAGGAGTGTGCTCGGGGAGAGACCCTGCGACGAAGTGCTCATGGAATGCTTCGTGCGGAGGCCTTGGACGAAGGAGGGACTTCGAAGGGTGGTACTCCGAAGGTGGGGCTTCGGAGTGTGGAAGGCTTCGGAGCGAGGCTAGCTCCGGAGTGTGGTTGTCTTGTGGTGCTTCGGCCTGCATGGCTTCGGTACACGGACTGACGGAGTTCGAGCTGGGAGTAGCTGCGAAGCCGTTGTGGTCCACTCCGGAGGTGTTGGTGCGAAGGCCCAAGGGCTTTGACGGCTTCGGCTCAAAACCATCACTGTATCGGAGGCTATCTTCGGCGAAGCGAAGGCCACCAGGCTCAAGGCTTCTCGCCGAAGCTACCGCACCCTCGCGTGCGAAGGGAGGCTGCAGAAGGTCAAAGACTGCAAAGGCTGACACTGTCTGCTCTATGAAAAGCTGACGCTGTCCCCTCTGCAAAGCTGACAGAGAAGCCTCCAGAATAAAGGTGGACTACCTTTTGTACCCCTTAGTTCTGTAGAGACAAATCCTTTGTAAACCCTAGGGGTAAAGTAGTCAATTCCTTTGGGTGAACTGTGGGTTATAAATATGGGGGCTCGGTAGGTAACATTTAACACTTTGAGCATTTACTGTTGAGCTCCTGTAGCCACATACCTCACTGTATTCATCCAGAGTTCAATTTATTGTGTTCCTTGTTCAAGCGGCGAAGCCCTGCTTCTGTGTGCTTTTTGCTTGAGCTCGCGTTACATACCTCGCTAGTTGTAGTGCACCAAAGCCTGTCTAGGCGAAGGTTGTCTTTGTGCGAAGTGTGTTTTTCAGCGTGCTGTCGCTCTGTGTAACTTGAGGCAAGACCTCACAGCTTACTAGCGAAGCCCTGATCGAGGCCCGTTTTGCTTCTTGTGTCGAAGCCCTTAGCGAAGTCTGTTTGTGTGCGTGCAGACCTTCGTGTACGAAGCACAGCACCAGCTGCTGCTGCCAAGTACTTGGTCGAAGTCCTTAGAGGGCTGTCCACTCTTGCGAAGGGTGAAGTGCGAAGCCTGCTCGAAGCACCCCGTGTGCGGAGCCTGCACTGACTTAGCAAAGTAGATTTTCAAGGGTTGTTAGTGGAGCGAAGTCTTCTTGGCTTCGAACTTTTGCTCCTGCGAAGCCTGTGTTCGGAGCTGTCGAAGTACCTCTGAACCAGACCTTCGAAGGTAGTGTTCGAAGCCTGTTCCGCAGAAGACAGGATTAAAACCGAAGGCTGTTTTTAGCCTGAAATTTTAAAAGCTCCCATTCACCCCCCCTCTGGTCGCCGTTTCCGGTCCAACAATGATAAAGGGAGCCAAGGAGGTATCAACCAAGAGGGATTTTGACGTTAGCCGCTAACTGCTCTTCCAAAAATTGAAGATGACAACTAGGTCCAAGGGTGGAGCCATAGAAAAGAAACCTCTCGAGCTAGAGGTTAAGGAAGGCGATATGTTCATGCTGGCTAACATTACCAGTCTGCTTATTATGGGTCGCAATATACTTCACCCAACCACCACTGGATTTGATGTCAATACGGTGAGAAAGCTTGCAACGAAAAGTAAGGGATCAGCATTGGCAGTAATATCAAGAGAGGTCAAGACAGTAACGTCAAGGAAAGTGGGGCCCATCATCCCATGACTAAAAGGAATGCGTTTAACGCATCATACAAAAAATAGAAGGAAGCGGCTAGCATTAACTCATTTTTATAAGGAGAGACAAGGTATAGGCCGATGTAGTGCACTATACCGATCTGTTCCCAAGAAGCGACCGGAAGGTACCAATTACGCCAGCCAAGAAGTGGAGAAGGGAAAACCCTGAAGCTTTGGGTCCAATCAGAAGGAAGCATGTTTTAGTTTTTAAAGGGGATCCTTTGTATCTCAGCATTGATGAAGTCGGTGGGGTCGGGATCACCCATCGGGCCCATGAAATAGCCGAAAGCGTAAAAGGGAGAGGGAGAAGCCAACAGATATTTATAGAGAAAAGAGCAACTCCTCGACAGCTGGGTAAAATTGATCCTGACAGATTTGGTGGGACCGTATTCAACGTTTGGAAAAAGGTATAATCATGAGTACGGTTTTCAAAATGCAGAAACGTTTGCAGGTCTGGGATTGGAGGAGAAAAATCTTTGGTGATTCTAGTTAGGGATGCCAGTGCTAGATTGTGTGGAATGAATCTTGGTACGACACCACCACAGAGAAAGAGAGAGTAGATGTGTCAGACCAGGCAATATCCATCGTAGTCATTTATGGTCGAAGAAGAAAAGATGAGGAGGAAGATGAAGAATTGATACAAGGCAGTAATCCAAATATATACTTCAAAAGGCATCAGAAGTTGAAGAGTTTTTGATTATTAGTAAAAGATGGATGGGACTTTTAAAATGATGCAATGCAAAGGGCATTAATGACTAATAATTTTGAAGCATTAGTAATACTTATGCTCCGAAACTGGGGGGCATGTGTTGATGCCAAGATTTGGTAAAAGCCTAGGGCCATCAGGAGTGTCGTATGGTCAACAGAAATCAAAGGAGTATGGTCAAATAAGTCTATCCATGTGGTCATATGAAGGAAGATAGAGACAAATCCGTAATCAATTATGGTTATCGTAACGGAAGGCAAGTCTTCGGACTACAAATATGTAACTATTAGTTAGATTAGAATATAGACAAAAACACAAGCACAAACTACTCTCGGCACATCGCCACCCTTGGTTTCCAAGGTTAATCCCGACAACACTTGGCACTCGGAGATGGGCTGCATCGCTTCGATCTCCGGCAAAGAGGTGAGTCCCACCACCCCGATGGTCATATCGACTGGATCGGTGTTCTTTAAGGCTGCATCGTATCGATCTCTTGAGGCATCGGCTCGGTCAGCACAGTCATCGGTTTATCTTGGTGTGATTGCTAGGTCTAAGGCCGCATCATTATGATCTCTTAGATTGATGTGAGTTACATATTGTAGTTTGAGGCTTCATCGGTTAAGTCCGACATCTCGCTCTATTGTATCTGATTTATGTTGTGCACCATTGGTCTGAATAACGCATGCCTGATATGTTGATGTGTTGTTGATTGATCGTGATTTAGCAACTGTCTTAGTTAAGTCCAATCTTGCTGTTATGGTGATTCGATAGTATGGATGTGTTATTTGGTGTGCTAGATTTAGTTTCTGTCGGAGTACAAGCTGATAGGTTATCTTCAATCATACGCTTCAACTTATTTCCATCGGAGGGTATTCATTGGTCTTTGCGCTTAGGATGCCTGTCCTATCGGCCGATGGTATTATCAATCCCGATAATCTACCCATGGTCATTGGCTCGACAGCCGATTGGCAGTACTACCTACATTTTTTATGTCATCGTGGTCATCGACTTGGCAGCCGATCGGCTTTGCTACTAACATCATTCCTTTCCTTCCTTATCAGTTGTAGGGTCAAACTGATTGACATGCTTAGAACCCCCTTTCTTCTAAGATTGTAGGACCTGCATCAGAGTTAAGCAGACCTCCCAAGCCACACATGTGACCAAAATGACACCAACAATATGGTCAGATATGAAGGAGCCGATATAGATGAAGAATATGAAGATAAATCCAGATTCGGTTACGATATTATCGTAGCGGACAACAAGTCTCTGGATCTCAAAATATGTACTTATTAGCTATGTTAGGAATCAGTCAATCAATCTACAAACACAACTACAAACTACTACTCTCGGAGCATTGCCACCCTTGGCTTCCAAGGTTGCCGGTGGGACTTGGCACTCGGAGATGGGCTGCAACGCTACGATCTCCGAAGAAGAGGTTAGTCCTGCCACCTCGACGACCATATCGGCTGGATCGGTGTCTTTCAAGGATGCATTGTTTCGATCTCTTGAAGCAATAGTTCGGTCAGTACGATCGCTAGTTTATCTTGGTGTATTTGCTAGGTCTAAGCCTATATCGTTACGATCTCTTAGATTGATATGAGTTGGGTATTGTGGTTCGAGGCTTCATCGGTTGAGTCTGACATCTTGATCTATTATATCTGATTTATTTTGTGCACCATTCATCTGAATAAAGCATGCTTGATGTATTAAAGTACTGTTAATTAGTCGTGATTTAGCAACTATCTTGGTTAAGTCCGATCTTGCTGTTATGGTGATTTGATAGTATGGATGCATTCTCTGGCATGTTAGATTTGATTTCTATCGGAGTACAAGATGATAGGTTTTCTTTAATTCCATGTTACACTTTATCGATGTCAGGGGTTATGCATCGTCCTTTGTGCGTGGCCCGATACCAGCACGTCAATCGGCCCGATGTCGTGTTATATGCATCAATCGATACCGTAACCGATCTCGATGGTCTAGCTTTTGCTATCGGTATAGTAGCTAATAAGTGCTGGTTTTTACGATTATTTATTATCACCACAATCATCGGCTCGATAGCTGATCGGCGTTGCTACTAATGCTTTCATTCACTACCACAAAAATGGTCTTTAATGACGCAGCTTTAGTGACAGGAAAAAGACGCGCATCAGTAATACACTTTTAGTAATGGGTTGTTTGACACGCGTCAGTAACACTGCCTTATTAGTGATGGGTCATGGTATGACCCATCACTAAAGAAGGGCACCCTCATTTGTGACGGCTCGTGGTATGACCCGTCACTAAAGTTCTCCCCTATAGTGACGGGTTATATTTCCACCCGTCACTAAATAAGTTTATCACCTGTCACTGATGACTCCCACTAATAAATACGGATGGCACCGAAGTGAATCATCACTCTTTCATTTCAGGCAACCCTAACCCTATACTCCTGCCATCACCATCGCCTTCGTTTTGCTCCTTGCTACTTCGTCGAACGTGCCCTCCGTACCTCGGTTGCATTCTCATCCTCGTAAGTTTGTTCATTCTTACTATTAAATTTCAGTTTATAAAATCATTTATCTAAAATTTGTGAATTAGAGTATGGCAAGGATTCCAAATGATCTACAAGTACCAATCTATGTTCCTGATAGTTGCTTAATAAAGATCAATCCTCTAGTTCATGGCAGGCATCACCAGGTTTAGTTATAGTTTTTTGTACATTGCATGTCCTGTTTATTGTGTTAACAAACTAAAGCACATATGTTACTGTTGTAGTATTTAACAAAAAGATTTTGTGAGGTCAATAACATTTGTGCTGGTGACACCCTCAAAATAATGACAAGAGATGGGTGCACCACTGAGGTTGAGGTTGTGAGCTGTGGGGGTGGCGGTACGATATGCCTCCACAAAGGGTGGGCTAAATTTAGCCAAAGAGGTGTCCTAACACAAGGGGACTATTTGGTAATAACAATGGGACATGCCCCATTGACTGTTATGGTAAAATTCTACACTAACTTTGGTGATGAGAAGACCCCAGCGGCCATCAAAGTGGAGGACAACGATGATAGTGGTATACATAGAGAAGTGACATTACTACATATGCACATCTTTTGTTTATGTTCTTACCATGGTTTTTTATAATGTCAGTGGAGGGTCCTAGCAATGTTGCAGACAGGAAGGGGAAGGGGATAGCCAGGGAGGTCGACACCGACCTAATTCACCAATTGAAGCACATCTGTTATTTTGACGAATCTAACAGATGTAACTCAAGCAAGGAAGACTCTCCTACATGATATCTTGGTAGGTTTATCCTCCGAGAATTGGTTATATGTCTGCATAATAAATAACACGATCATCAACAAGAATTCGTTGGTAAGTTATTTGCACATGTATTTGGTATATACAAATAGCCTTCTCTAATAATTTTGTTTAATTTTTTAAGAGTACTTTTTAAGGCGGTACTGTGAAAAGTATATCACACCTCACATGCACCACAAGTCCACCGAGATTCAGGTGGCAGCAGCAGGGTCTGACGCAGTCACAATTGCGGTGCACAAAGCAACGGATTGACGGTGCTATCTAACTAAAGGTTTTGGGCAATTTCTCAGTAACAACTCTTTAGAAGTTGGCACTCTGTGCGCCTTCCATTTCAACATTGTTACTAATGGCATTGAGGTTGTGATGTATGTACTGTAAACCTGGGGTATGATGCAAATATTAGGTTATAAATATTTTGTAATGAATTATTTGTATTCCGTGATAAATTGTCTATGATATGAATTGGTTGGCAAATCAATCCTGGCTTTAAATCAGGTTGTAGCCTAAAAATTGTTTGTGATGTGTTCTAGATATGTTGGCTGCCGAATCCTAGCTTTGATTCAGGTTGCAGCCTAAAAACTATTTTTTTCAAAATGACCATAGCATTAGTGACAAGTAATAATAATAAATTGTCACTAAAGGATCATTTAGTGATGGGTAACAATGTTACCCATCACTAAATGTTAATCTATACCCATGAGACTCCTCTACATCATTAGTGATGGGTTTTAGCTATACCAGTCACTAAAGGCCCCTATATCATCAATGACGGTTTTAGCTATACCTATCGATAAACGCCCCTACATCATCAGCGATGGATGGTAACTACCACCCGTCACTGATGTCTTCTCCCGTTTATAAATAGGTGGGTAACCGAAGTGAAACGTCATGCTTTCAGTTCGTGCAACCCTAATCCTAACTCCCACCGCCGCTGTCACCTTCGTCGTGCTCTTCGCTGCTCCTGGCCACATGTTCCGTCGGCGCGCTTGGTCGCCTTACTCGCCGCCACTTTGGTTGCATCCGGCTCGTCCTTCTCCGTTGGTCATCATCTTCCTCCTCTTCCCCGTCAGAATGCACCGTTCGTCATTGCTAACTTTGTTTTCATTTTATTGTTACAGGGTAAACTGACCTACTGCTTTTAGCCAATTTTTCCGAGATAATTTATGGTCCTAGCCAATTTCTTCGAGATAACGCACTCAAAGTTGGCATGACTATTACGGTGGTGCTCCTGCTCAGATGCTGCCATGGTGCTCCTGCTACTACCCACTTGGCTTTTGTTCAATCTATCCATGCTGATGGTGGTGAAAGCTTCGATAGTGATAGGATACTATCTAAGCTCTTGATATCACTATAGGTTAGCTATTAGCTATTCAGAAGCCATGAACCAATATGGTGTTGCTCTTTGTTGTAGCCATTTTATTTGAGATAACGAGTATGCAGTTAATATATGTGATACTGATTTGGTAATGAATCCTCTGTGATGAGTTGTCTGTGTTGTGCTTAGGATGTTGCATATGTTGGCTTTCAAACCCTAGCTGTGATTCAGGATGCAACCTAATTTTTTTTTGAAAATGACCATATTATTAATGACGGGTGATAATAATCACCCGTCAATAACGACCACATTAGTGATGAGTGTAAAGTACTCCCCATCACTTAATATGACCTATTCAGGATACAACCTAAAAATAATTATTTTTTAAAATATGACCATAACATTAGTGACGGGTGTAAAGTACTCCCCGTCACTAAAGATGATCTTTAGTGACAGGTAACATTGGTTACCCATCACTAAAAAGGGGCATGCCGGACATGGACGTGAACTAGAGATACCCTTTAGTGATTGGTATTTACCCGTCATTAATGATAGGGATTTATTAATACAATAAGGATGACGGGGTACATGCCCGACATAATTGTACATTATGACCCGTCACTAATATATGTTTCTGTGGTAGTGATTTTCCCTTATTAGTTGTAGGGTCAAACTAATTGGCACGCTCAGAATCCTTTTTATATTGAGGACTTGCACTGAAGTTAAGTAAACCTCCCAAGCCACGCGTGTGACCAAAAACTACAACATCATTTTGTAAGCATATATGTCATACCATCATCTTCATTGTCAAGCTCATCCAAATCCAACACACCTAGTTGATCAGGTTCATTTGTATCCTCTACATATTCCACAATCTCATCATCAAATCGTTCTCCATGGTGAACCCAACCGACTATATGTAGCTTACATCACAAATAGATGGATATGGTCATGCACTTCATGCTAACTACGACAAGACCAATTCAAACATACATGACATGAGAAAAATATAGCATCGTCCTCATGGAATCTATCTTGAACAAAAGACATGAATTGTGCAACATCCTCCATGAAAATCTCCTACGAGCGATATGAAGACCTTCCACTAACTTATACTAGTGGATGGTCTACAACACAAGCTAACTTATAAAATATTATGTATGTGGAGAAATTTAGCTTATGCTTGAGTCTGTAAGAACAATAACATATTTGACACTTATGGAAATATTTATATAAATGTGTTCTAATATTTTAAATTAATATATGTCATATGGTGTAAGCTATGCAAATGAACTTAGCGTATATATGTGCATCTAGATATAGAACTAATACAATGTGGTTTATATAAAAAATAGAGTGAAATACACAAAAATGTCAGTTCATGATCCAAATTGGTATTTGATAATAACATATCAGTGCCAGTTATATTATTGAACTGACACTGATATGCACGTATCAATATCGGTTCATGATAGGAACCGATAATGATATGAGCGTATCAATGTCGGTTCAGTTCTGGAACTAACACTGATACTTGTCGGTGTCGGTTCCATAACAACCACTAATAGCCATTGTTGGCGTAAAAGATTACGCTAACAGGTTTCTGAAGATTAGAAACTAACAAACGAAGTGTTTGCGAAGGAAACTATTCCAAGCCTCCAAAAGGATAATAACTTAGAATAGTTTGAAAGTGTGTATTGAATAACTTGTATTCGGTCCCTATTACAGGGTAAAACGGGGGGTATTTATAGGCCCAAACATTAAGGAAAAGACCTTCTTACCCCTCTATTACAACCGACATAGTGGAAACTATTCGGTACCCTTAATACGGCTAAAATGGTAAAAGACTAATCTAATGAGAAAGAAGATAAGTCTTCCATCTTAGCTGGCAAAGAAGTTCTCGGAAGAGTCCAAGTTCGAAGATATACTCCGAACTAAAGCCTGTCATCATACTTCGAACTTGACTTGATGCATCTCCGAAATTATATGTTGGGAGGCTTCGTCTTAATCACCAGTCTTTATCTCGTCACTGCAATAACCCTGAAGATGGAATATTTTCCCCCAACAGTAGCCCCTCGAATACGCTTCTTCGCTAAATCTGTAATGTTAGGAGAGCAGTATACGCAACAAAAATAATCATGCGTAGGGGTTAGCTGATTTAAACCATCTCCGAACTACGTGGAGAAGTAAACTTTGAATCAGTTTTCAATAAAATTACTTTCGAAGTAACTTAGAACTAACTCGAAAAGTCTGAAAGTCTTTTTAGACTTAGAAGAAATAGCCGTTAGCTTCTTTCTTCTAACGGAAGTTACGGAATGCTTTAATTTCAGAGCAAAGTAACGGTTGGAAATGTGAAGCGACACAGGCAAACGGTAAAAAATCAGGGTCTGGGCTATAAATAGAGGGCCCAAACCCTTCTTGAGTACCTTTTCACTACTTTCGTGCAAACAAGCCATCACCCGAGCCCTAGCCGCCATTTTTCCTCTGAAACAATCCACCAGATCCAATGGCGAAAACTAGTTTCAAGGGTCCTGGAGCGACTTCAGCTTTGGCTCGACAGCAAGCTGCAGCGGCGGCAGCGGCTGCATCATCGGCGATGGCAACTCCAAATCCTTCAGTGGCGGTAATGGCGCCGGTGGGTGGAAATCCCCAAAATGTCAGCCCCCAAGACCTCTTTCCGGCGTCGACGAAGTATACGGACCAGTCTTATCAACTGGGGTCGTCAACCTGCAGAAGGGAATCGCTTGCGGCTGCAGTAGAAGGCAAAATTAGTTCGGGGGTGATGATTCGCAAACCTGGGAAGGAAATCATTCCGTCACCGAGACCCGGAGAAGTGGTCGTCTTCGAAGCCTTCTTCGAAGCTGGTTTGGGGCTTCCGGCGGTAGACTTCTTGGTGGAAGTTTTAGACTTGTTCCACGTCACTCTCCCCCAACTTTCTCTGAATGCGGTAGCGCGTCTTGCCATCTTCGAATGGGTGTTGTGAGCCGAAGGTTGTGAAGGGAGGGCGGAGATCTTCGCAGCACTACATAGAGCTTCGTGCCAACCAAAGACCTTCGTAGGCCCCGGAGGTGAAAAGCTGGTGGTGGCCTTCGGAAGCATCAATTTTAGACTCCGGGACGAGTATGCTCTCCGATTTCCTGCTAAGGCCATCAATGCCAGATGGTACACCGATTGGATCTTGAAGTGGTTTTACGCCGAAGTTGGAGCGAGCAGTCGTCTAGCCGGACCTTTACAAGACATCAACTTTTGAAAGGAAGCCCTTGTGCATCCAGATCCGGGTCAGCTCGAAGCTCGCCTTAGCTTGCTTCAAAAGATCAGTCATCGGTTGAGCATGCGAGACTTAGCCGAAGAATTCCTCGGGCTTCAAATCCCTCCCTTGATGGCCAACTGGCCAATCACTTTCGAGGAGGATTCAGAAGGCGGTCTTTGGAAAATTTCTTCAACTTCGAGTCCTGCAGGTAACTTCGAAAACAACATACTCTATGTATATTTATTCGAAGAGTTAACGAACTTAACTTATTTTTCAGCTTCTTTGGCCCCTATAACTTCGGAGCAAATCGTACGAGCTTCGGAGAAGATTTTGGGCGTTCCAACTCCGACCGAGAAAGAATGGAGAATCAAATTGGTTGGTAGTTGGGAACGATCCAACCGAGTATGGGGGCTGCTCAAAGTTATTCCGCCCCCTCTGATGGATTGGGTGCCTTCGGAGAAAGGGCCCAAGAAGAGGAAAGCCGAAGCTGGAACTTTGAGCTCTGCCAAGACTCCGGTCAATAAGGTGGCTCGAAAACCAAAAAATCATGCGCCTTCGAGCCCAAGAGCTTCAATCTCCGATTCTCAGGAGGATGAAGGCATGTTGCTCGTGAGGCTGATTGACGAGGATGCAGCCCAAAGAGCTGCACAAATTGACGAAACTGCGAGCGTGCCGGAGTCTCAAGAGAATCTTGAGCAAGTGAGGACTCCGGCTGCTCAAGAAGATTTACCTCAGGACGGAGCCCCTGTGGATGAAAGCGGAGTCGAGGTTACTGTAGCTTCGATTCCGGGCGAAGTAACAACGGCGGCTCAAGAAGATGCTCCAATAGTCGAAGATTTGACTGTTGACTCTGACGAAGACCTTGCCTTCGACCTGCCAAGCAGCCCAATGCTCACCCGCCGCCAAAATGTCGAAGGTAAACTTCGCATAATTCTTTTGTTCTTTTTGCCTGCGAAATTATACAATGTATAATACCTTTGTTTTTTTAGAGTCCACTTCCATGGAAGAGGTCCGTCCCGAAGATACAATTCCTGGACCTTCGACAACTTTGGAGCCAATCCCAGAAGCCGCTCAGATGGGGCCTGGAAAAGGCAAAGGAAAGATGAACCCCCTCCCTGCTCCGAGCTCAGGATCAACTCCGTCTGAATCAACAGACAAGAGCCAATCTACTGAGGGGGGGCAGTCTACTGGGGCTCCGAAGACCACAGCTCAGCACTCCGGGCCTTCGCCAAGCGAAGATGACCAGCAGGCCTTGAGCATGCTCCCCCTTCTAGCTCCTTTCTTGGAGCGAAGAACTGGGCTTCAGACTTTGCTCGAGCCTTTGGATCGAGCTAGTCGCGAAGTCGGGGAGACGGACTTGGTGGCTATCTTGAGCGAGGTGGAGAGTTCGGAGCTTAACGCTGCCATGGAACGCGCAGCATACCAGATACGAAGTATCTGCAAAACAACATCAAATTTATATACAAATAATTTCTCACCTTGGTTTTTTCTTTTTGCAGCAAACAGTGCTGCGAACATCTCAAATAAACGTGGAAGCGTTCGCCTTCGAGAAGAAAATGCAACTCTTCAACAAAATCTTACTATCTCCCAAGGTCGAGTGGCCCACATGGACAACATGGTTTCAACAGAACGCAGGGCTAGACAAGGCTTGGAGGCTGCGAACAAGGAGCTCGAGGTTAGTTGCTAAGGCTACTTTTTCGAGGTTAGTTGCTAAGGCTCTAGGTCATCAATTAGGTCGTAATGTAGAGGCCTATATAGATGATATTGTAATAAAGAGTGCTTTAAAACACCAACATAACCTAGACTTAGCAGAAACATTTAATAGCCTAGTAGGAACAGAAAATGTAAATCACTTTAATTATGTTTATCTCCAATAGAATCTTTAAATTTGAGTCACTAGATATACTCCCTAAGAGTACATCAAAAGAATTAATTTTGTGGATCCTTTATTTTGGGGAGATATTTAGAGTATCTGTTGGACCTGATTTTTTAGTTGTAACCCTAAAAATTTAGGGAATGAAGCTCTTTAGAGTTTATCTTGGAAATGCTCTTAATTCATCACTAAAAATCTTCACCCTTCCATTAGAATCTCTAAATTTGAATCCCTATATTGAAAATGGGTTCAACATAGGCAAACTACCACTTGTTTTTTCAGCAAAAATCTCCTACAATCTGTCCATGCAGTCCGACTGCCTCTCTTCTACGATATGCACATGCAATCCGACTGGCTTGTCTGTCTTTATGTGATCCCAAGTAACCTTTTCCATTCCCTATCTCGTTTCTATTTTCTGCTCCAAAAGTTCATGCTTGCTACATCTGATCTTGTCTTAAATTCTGCAGTTGTTCCTCTTGCCCCGCTTTTTTTGCAATAACTCTTGTTTTTCTTGATCTATTGTCATTTGATCGGTTGGTTTCTATTCCATTTGATTTGTTTTTTTCAGTGTAGAATATTTTCTATTCTATTTGATTTGCGAGGGAAAATTTTTATGTGTGTGGCACTTAATTGGGAGCCAAAATTGTTCCATATAAATAGAGAACAAGATGATGCAGTTTAGGGACCTCAAAATTTCAGGATTTATTTTGAGAGTCTATTGCAGACACATTCTTCAACAAAAATTTAAAATTTATAGATTAAAAAGAGGATCGGAAATATCTGGAGTACTCTTATAGATTAACAAAACTGAATTTATTTGCTTTATTTCTGTTTTTTCTGATTAACTTCTTGAAATCTCGGATCGATGGGCAAAAATAAAGTACATGAACCAGCTGCATGCAGCTTGTCATCTTCCTATGTAGAATAGCTAGTGAACCACTTGTACAACACAAGTATATCTCTGGCTGCCACTTTATTCTTTCTACTTACATGCATGCATGGATCGAGTCACCAAGTTCTGTAATTAACCTTGGCTTAAGGGTAAAAATGGTTTTCACCGTGCACAGCGATGATTAATTAAGGAATAATCAAGCGCTCCTCTCGAGCATCTCGCAGAGCCTCTTGAACGACTCGAGCTTCTGCAGCTTGAGCTGCTTGTGGATGCGGCGGATGAACACGTCGGCGACGTGGTCGATCTCGTCCTCCAGCCGGAACTCGCCTCCGTCCCCCTCTTTGGCGTCGCGCACCAGATCGATCACCGACCCCGGCGCGTTCACCAGCTCGTCATCGTCCTCCTCCTCCTCCTCCTCCTGGAACAGTGAGTGCGTCAGGTAGTCGTCGCTGTCCTCCTCGCCGGATGCGTAGTGGTCCTCGCTACGGTACGTCAAGAAGCTAGGCGCGCTGTAAAGCACGATGGCCTTCTTGCCGCTGTCCTCTTCGCCATTGCTAGTAATGGCGCCGTTGTACTGGCCGCTGCCGCTGTCCTGGCCCATGATGGCGTGGATCTTGTGGTTGATGGCGCTGACGAGGAGCTTCCTGTTGCGGAGGACGCCGAAGATGAGCAGCCGCGTCTTCATGGCGCTCGTCTTGGCCCTCACCGCCGTCGACCTCGCCTTGACGACGGCGACGATGGTCGACAGCAGCTGCTTCAAGAACGTAGACGCCTTGCTCTTCATCTCCAATATAATCAATCTCTCCGTCCCTTTCAGCTCACACACTGCTAGCTACAGGTTACAGCTATATGTAGCTTAAAACACTACAATGCAATTAGCAATAAACACACAATTAATTAGCTGTCTAGTGCATAAGAATTTTAGGTATAATCAATTTGTGTAGTAAGTGATGAGCACTACAATGCAAGGTGTGTGGTGTTTTGGATGGCTGGACATGGAGTTTGGCATGTGGGGTGGCAAAGGAATATATAGATTCTAGAGGGTGGTGGTGATCAAGTTTTCCTACAAGTTTGAGCATCACATGAAAGGATGTTTACAAGGCTAAGGAATGAGCATGCATGTTGGTAACAAAGGCAGGCTAGCTGTCAGCAACAATTAAAGGAAAAGTAACTGATCACTAAAGATGATTGATGGGCAACTAGGCATCCAGCCATGTTCCACCTATCAGCACTTTGCTTTTAAGACAAAGTTAACAAGTCAGTATAGAGATGATAAGTCAGTATAGAGAGTAAAAGTATTGTGAAAGAATTAATAGGTTAAGGATTCTGGAAAAAAATAAACTTTTAAAATTCGAATGTAAGAAAATAGAAATGAAATATTTTTTGATTGAAGGGACTAGTCAAATTCAGTTGATTGATGTGTAATATGTTGAGCTCGGTGTTGTAGTGTGCTTCCAAAGCCCCCAATTATGGGATTTTTTGATCACTAGTGTTTGATTTAACAAGGCATGGCTGTATTCGGTTCAGAATCACCGTGCAGTGGCGTTGCGGTAGCTAGAATTAGGGACTCATAGGTGCATATTTCTTATTACTGGGGTTTAAATTTTACATCATAGCTATGCATAGTGTTTTCAAGGGTCTGTTCGGGGAAACTTCAAATTTTTAGAAACGGTGAGAATTTGTATCTACTGATTCTACTGCACAATCTAAAGCTTTGTATTCACCAGATTTTAGATTGTAGTGAATAAGTAGCTTTAATTCTAGATTTCAGTTTATTTCTAAATTTTACAGCTACCAATTGTTCTAATTTAAGTCTAGAATCTATACCATTTAGGGAGCTTCATATTTTAGAAGTAGTTATGCCTCAAACTACTTACCCATATGATTCATTTCAGTAGGAATTTTAAAAGCATAGCAAGTTTTTTTATTTTTTTTTATTTTAAGTGACATTGCTAAATTGTGTTCTCTACCATTTCTTTCAACTAAAAATATTAAATACCATGATGAATGTTTTATCATTATATTATAAATTTTCTTTACATTCCTATTTTTCTTTATATTTTTCATGTATTTTTATATTTTTATATTGTTGTGTTTTTAATACAAGTGATCAGTTACTATGGCTAACTGATCGATTACTGATAGATGTGGAGGTAACGATGATCATCGCTCCAAACCAAATATTTACCAGGCAAATGCAAACCGCTAAGATTTTTTTAAAAAAAAAATTGAAACAGTTTAAACGGGTTACCGATCGATAACATGTTAACCGACTGTCCAAAATAGCCTGCTTATTGAGCTCGATTCGGTTTGTTGAACTATCTAGTATTTATATATGTCGCGGCGTGCGTTTCCAACTCTCGCGCAACAGTTTTTGCCAAGGTTGATGATTTGGTGACATGGCCGGCCGAAAAATTCGAAAGCACATGATTGAAACAAATAAAAGCGAACACAACACAAACTAAAGAGAATTCCATCTTGTGCTTTCGATTTTTTGGCGGTGTGCGTGTTAATTAGACTGTCAGCTGATGTGTGGTACTGTACTATGCGTACGTACGACATGTGTTATATTCGTGTGGCTTATGTGCTTTTGCATATAAGCAGTTGTGCGATCGTTATCAAGGTGCGTGCTTTGCAACTATAGCTGCTGCTGCTGATATATGCTGATAATGCTACTTGATTTCTCAAGTTCGCCATGTTTAATTTCATGCATGACCATCGATCTCTTGCTTTTTGTGTGTGTTGATAAAAAATGCAAATAACTCGATCTCTGTTTTGTTCTGATGATGATGATCTCGTTGTATACGAACTACTGAATTAAATTAGCACACATTTCATCTCGTTGCAATACTATATGTATTTCTTTCTCTTGTAAATTAAGGAGAAAGAATGGAAGGCATGAGTAATTATTCAGAGCAAAACTGTTTGACACTTTCACACTAGTGATGTAATAGTATGTACTCCTTCTGTTGCACAAAACTTTTCTATTGATAAAAAATAATAAATCAGTGATAAAATTAAAAAACAAAATACCATTTCTTAATAAGAAATCAGTATTGTGAAGTTATAGATGAAAAGGTATTGAAGTTATTGATAAGATAGAAATAAAGTATTTTGAAATAAAATTAAAGAACTAGAAATAATTTTTTTAACAGAAGAAAAACGAGCTTAAATAGCCTTCGTCGCTAAGCTTTCCGGTGTTGTCCAGAATTAAAGTTGCAGGGTTGTCAGCAGAGCAACGTTGGTCCTTTTGCATTTGCAAGCTACAAAGCCGCAGCAGCGGGCATCTGCAGTAGATCTATCACATGTGCGGCATGCCGGCATGTGCGTGCGTACACAGGGCATGCCTCCAGCCTCAAAATTCTTTTAACTATAGCTAATTTTATAAAAAATACCAATAATTACAATTTTATTTTTTTATTAAATCAATCATTAAATATATATTGAATAGTGTTTTGATTTATTAATATGAATATTAATAATTTTTTATTTAAATTTAGTTAAAATATAAAAAAGTTTCGTTTTTAAAAAATCAAATACAAAACACGTTAACGAAGGTATTAGTTCACACCGAACGTTTCCTATTTTAAGGATTAATCGACATGCACATACTTGATGATGGAAATTAATTTATTCGAGGAAGATCGAATTTCATTAAAAGGTTTGTAAATTTCATGAAACTATCGTATTTTGACAAAATTAACGTAAAATTACATATTTATGACACAATATCATAAAACTACAATTTTTAGCTTCAGTACCATAAAACTACAAACTTTAGCTGGAATACTGTAAGACTGTAAGACCAAAACAGACGACTAGAGAGGGGTAAATAGGCGCATATTGGTGCGTTTTTTTGTCACACTTTGACATACGCGTGGCCTGAGAGATCTGCTTAACTCCAGTGCAAGTCCTATGTTCTCAAGAAAAAGGATTCAAACAGTGCCAATCGGTTTCACTCTGCAACTGCTAAAGAAAATAGGAAAAGATAATTAGTAGCATAGCCTATCGGCTATCGAGCCTATGACCGCAATGAGGATAGGATAACTGTGGACTATTATGCCGATCGGCCATAAGACCGATGACCATGGGTGAAGTAATCGGGCGTGCGTGCCATCGGACGATGAGGTAGGCAATTTACACACATGGGTCGACGAGTGCTTTCCGATGACGAATAATATATGACATTGAATTGAAGATAATTGTTGGGGGAAAATATCTCATCTTCGGGGTTATTGCCGAAGCAACATAAAGGCAGTCAGCTGGTTCGAAGGTTCCCCGAAGATCATCTTCGAAGATACCCGGAATCAAGTTCGAAGTACGAAGATAGGCATTGGTTCGGAGTACATCTTCGAACTAAAGCCCTCCAAGATCTTTTCTGCCAGCTAAGATGGAAGACTTATCTTCTTTCTCATTAGATTAGTCTTTTACCATTTTAGCCCTATTAAGGGAACCGAATAGTTTCCACTATGACGGTTGTAATAGAGGGGTAAATAGGTCTTTTCCTTAATGTTTGGGCCTATAAATACCCCCCATTTCACCCTGTAATAGGGACCGAATACAAGTTATTCAATACACACTTTCGAACTATTCTAAGTTATTATCCTTTCGGAGGCTTAGAACAGTTTGCTTCACAAACACTTCGTTTGTTAGTTTCTTTTCTACAGAAACCTGTTAGCGTAATCTTTTACGCCAACAGTTGGCGCCGTCCGTGGGGAACCTAGTCCGAAAAACTTCGTTCTCTACCAACTTCTTACATCATGCCTCCTAAGCGGAGTGCACCTCGCAATCCCACTCGGAGGTCCTCTCGGATCTCTGTAGAGATACCCTTCGACACAGTTGAAGTCGGAGGGTCTTCGGCTTTCCCTCCGCAAACTCCGGAAGGGGCTTCTATCCCTCGAACATACGAAGCCTCTCCGCCAACCCCTTCCATACTCCACAGCCCGGAGTCACTTCTCCACCCTCCATCCCGATTCGAACTGATTCTACCAGTTCTCAAGACCCGGAAGGTCCTTCCGGAGGAGATGAAGATAACCTTGGGGATATGGCCACTCAAATGGCCAACCTTCAAGCTGAGGTAGCAAGGTGGCGACAAGAAGCTGCGAACAGGCTTCGCTCTCAAGCCACCCCAACTATCCCAGAAGTGCCCGAAGACGACGATCTTGGTTATCCTGAAGCCCCGGAGAACGCCTCTTACGACAATGAATCTCCATTGCATCCTGAGCTGCAGAAGGTTCGCTTTGATCCAAAGTTTAAAACTTCGAAGCTCTGTAAGTATGCCGGAGATGAAGATCCCGGAGAGTTCATGCGTTCTTATGCCCTAGCGATTGAGGCTAGCGGCGGAGTTAGAGACACTATGGCGAAGTGCTTCCCGTTAGCTCTTCAAGGTGTGGCATTGAGATGGTTCTGGTCCTTAAAGCCAGGATCAATCAATTCTTGGTCGCAGTTGAAGAGGAAGTTTATAAGTAACTTTCAGGGCACCTTCGTGCCTCCTATGTCAACAGGAAGCCTTTTCCAGGTGAAACAGCTCCCCGGAGAAACATTGAGGCAGTACTTTAAGCGCTTCGCTCATACGAAGTCGCAAATTCGGGGGTTGTCCACATCTTCAGTGGTTGATGCGGCTCGGGAAGGCGTCAGTCATCAAGGCCTTCTGGATAAACTGCATCGGAAGAGCATCTCCTCAGTATCACAGTTGATGTCATACTTCGAGGAGTATGCGAGGTCAGAAGAGGGTTGGCTTCGGAGGACTGCTGTTACTTCGACTGTATTGCAAGAAGTCAAAGCAGAAGTGAAGACTTCGGCACAGCCGCAGGAACCAGTCTTCGAAGTGCAACATGATCGGAGAAGAGGGCAAAAGCACCCTCGCTCTGAAGTCTTGAATATTGCACCCCCACAGAAGTTTGCACCAAGAGCTCCACAGTCTACGGGGAACAAGGCCAGCGGCTGGAGGCCGCCAGGGAAAACGGCTGGCAAGGGCCAGACCCTTTTCTGTTGTATTCATGGAGAAAATCGAAGCCATGCAACTGATACTTGCAAGGCTATCCTTACCCTAAGGGGAGAGTACTTGGAGAGAACTTCGGGTCGAGGCAGTACCGACCGAAGTCCAGCAGCAACGCGCCCTGAGCCGGTCCAAGCTGTGGCGCGAATAGAAAATTTCGATGCTGCAAGGCACCCTCCGATGGCCAATGTTATGCCACCTCCGAAGCAAGAGGAAGGACAAGATAGAGGAAAAAGAGTAGTTCTCCCTATCTCCGGAGGAGGTACCCTCGGAAGCATGTCCAAGAGACAGCGAAGAGAGTACGTTCGGGAAGTAGGTCATATTGGGACTTCGTCATCTGCAGCTGCAATGCCGGAGTGGTCTCATGTTCCGATATCTTTCTCTGCGGAGGATGCAGCTGGTATTAAGTTCCCGCACGCAGATCCATTGGTTATCACTGCTGATATTGCAGGGACTGAAGTCCGAAGGGTGCTAATTGACGGAGGTAGTTCGGCAGATATCATTTTTGTGCAAGCCTTCGATCAGTTATGCATTTCCAGGAAGCATCTCCTCCCAGCGGCTCGTCCTCTGCAAGGCTTCGCAGGACCTCCGCTTGATGCACTTGGCCAGATAGGCCTGGAAGTTACCTTCGGAGAAGGTTTATTAACCCGAACTGAAGAAGTTATCTTTGATGTGATAGATGCCCCGTATGCTTATAATGTCATCTTCGGACAGGGCATGTTGAATCAGTTCGGAGCTGTGGCGCATCACAACTACTTGTGCATGAAGATGCCCACACAAGCAGGAGTCCTAACAATCTTCGGAGATCAAGCCATTGCTAGGAGGGCGGAATATGGTCACGGTCCCCCTCTTGATCCGAGGCAAGTAAACAGTGTGCATGATAATGAAGAAATTTTTTCAGCCTCCTCCGAAGCTTCGAAGAAGTCTTTTCCGAGACCAAGTCCCGAAGGAGAGATTGCAACGAAGGTCATTGTTAAAGATGCTAAAGAGTACACTTTTCAATTTGGTAAAGATTTACCTCCTGAAGTTGCAACCTCCTTGGAAAAGGTAGTGGAAGAAAATTTGGATGTCTTCGCTTGGTCTGACGAAGATATCACCGGAGTCGATCGGGATATCATTGAACACAGTTTACTTGTAAACCTGAAGGCCCGGCCTGTTCGACAAGGACTCCGGAAGATGTCCGCAGAGAGAGCTGCTCTAGCTAAGGACGAAGTTGAAAAACTGTTGAAGGCTGGGATTATCAGAGAAGTGTCTCACACAGAATGGTTAGTCAACCCAGTCTTCGTCAGGAAGAAGTCTTCCGGGAAGTGGCGCATGTGCATTGATTTCACATCCTTGAATAAAGCATGCCCACATGACCCCTACCCCATGCCCCGAATTGATCAGCTGGTTGACTCCACTGCAGGTTCGGAGTTATTAAGCTTCCTTGACGCGTATTCTGGTTATCATCAAATATGGTTGAAGCGCGAAGATGAAATCAAGACAAGCTTTGTAACTCCTTCGGGAGTCTTCTGCTATGTAAGAATGCCCTTCGGCCTAAGAAATGCCGAGGCTACTTTTTCAAGATTAGTTGCTAAGGCTCTAGGTCATCAACTAGGTCGCAATGTGGAGGCCTATATGGATGATATTGTAATAAAGAGTGCTTTAAAGCACCAACATAGCCTAGACTTAGCAGAAATATTCAATAGCCTTCGGGCATGTGGGATCCGTCTTAACCCCGAAAAATGTATATTCGGAGCTAAGGCTGGAAAGTTGTTAGGGTATTTAGTTTCAAGCAGGGGAATTGAAGCTAGCCCTACTCAAATAACTGCGCTGCAGAAGATGGCTCCGGAGAATTTAAAGCAAGTGCAAAAGCTGACTGGACGTCTGGCTGCACTTAGCAGGTTTTTATCAAGGTCTGCGGAGAGGAGCTTGCCAATATTCAAAGCTTTGAAAGGGTTCGAAGACTTTGCATGGACACCGGAGTGTCAGAGAAGCTTCGAAGATATTAAAGATTATCTCAATAATCTTGCTACACTCACGGTGCCTATTGCGGACGAAACCCTACTCCTGTATCTTGCAGCTACAGGTTCAGCTGTCAGCGCAGTCCTTGTCAGAGAAGTGAATTTCAATGGGAAGTTGGTCCAAAATCCTGTCTATTTTGTATCCGAAGCATTGTCAGGAGCGAAGACAAGATACTCCGAACTTGAGAAGTTCGTTTATGCTCTGATAATGGCTTCGAGGAAACTAAGGCATTATTTTTTGGCTCACAATGTAATTGTACCAACTTCGTATCCTTTAAGAGATATGCTCCGAAGCAAAGATTCCACTGGAAGAATTGGAAAGTGGGCAGTCGAGCTAGCACCCTTTGGCATATCTTTCTTGGCAAGGACAGATATCAAATCCCAAGTCCTAGCAGACTTCGTAGCAGAGTGGACTCCACCTGCGAATTTGACTCCGGAAAAATCAAATGACGGAGTTTGGACTGTTTACTCCGATGGGGCTTTCCAAGCATCCTGAGCAGGCATTGGGGCAGTGTTGATTTCACCGTCAGGGCAAAGAGCAATGTACTCCGCAAGACTCAACTTTAAGTCTACCAATAATATAGCGGAGTACGAAGGGATTTTATTGGGACTCCGGAAAGCACGTGCTCTAGGGGCTACAAGAATAATTATAAAGACAGATTCTCAGATAGTAGCAGGGCACGTAGACAAAAGTTTTCAAGTTCGACATCCACAGCTTGCCAAGTACTTAGAAGAAATTCGCAAGATCGAAGCACACTTCAAGGGTATTTCCATTCGGAGTATACCAAGAGATGAAAACGTGCAAGCGGACATTTTAGCGAAGGCTGCAGCCGGAGCTGTGGATGTGCCTGAAGAAGCTTTCTATGAGGAGCTCAATATACCTTCGGTACCACAAATTGCCTCTGCGGAGATTCTTTGCATTCCTAGTGCAGATTGGAAAGATTCGATCATAGAACTCTTGCAAGGAGGAACAAATTTGCCCGAAGAGCCCCAGTCATCAAGATTAAAGCTCAGAGCAAGAAACTATCAGTTAATCAACAGTATATTATACAAGGCCGGAGTATGTTCCCCTCTACTCCGATGTATATCTCAAGCCGAAGGCCAAGAAATTCTTCGAGAAATTCACGAAGGCCTTTGTGGAAGCCATTTAGCCCCTAGAGCTTTGGCAGGGAAAACACTTCGCCAGGGGCTTTATTGGCCCACAATAACAGCTGATGCGGAGAGCTTGGTCCGCACTTGTCAAGGATGCCAGTGGATGGGTCGACGGAGTCATCGCCCACCAACAGCTCTTCAAGTCATTGCTCCGGTATGGCCCATGGCCAGATGGGGTATGGATCTAATTGGTCCCTTTCCGTTAGCAAAGGGAAATCTGAAGTTCGCAGTGGTAGCTATTGAATATTTTTCTAAGTGGGTGGAAGCAGAACCCTTAACAGCTATCACTTCGAATAATGTACAAAAATTCTTCTGGAAGAACATTATTTGCCGGTTCGGAGTGCCTAGATACCTCACAGTTGATAATGGAACACAGTTCGACGCAGAACCCTTCAGAAAGTTTTGCGAAGACCTGGGCATTCAGCTATTTTTTGCTGCAGTGAGGCATCCTCAGTCAAATGGAGCCGTAGAGCGAGCCAATGGAAATATTTTATCAGGGCTAAATCGAAGAATAGTAGGATTAGCAAAAGGACTGTGGACCGAAGAGCTTCCGAAGATTCTATGGTCCATTCGGACTACGCAAACAAGGTCCACAGGTTTTACTCCGTTCAGACTACTATTCGGAGATGAAGCTATGACTCCAACGGAGCTCAAAGGGGGATCATTTCGCAGCACCGAACCGGATATTGAAGAAGAAAGACAAGCTTCGTTAGATTTGTCAGAAGAAACAAGACTTCGGGCTGTAGCTAATTTATCAAAGTATCATCAGCAGACGAAGACTTGGTATGACCCGAAGGTTAAGCTCAACGAGTTAAGGCCGGGTCATCTTGTTCTACGAAGCATTATAGCACCAGGGAAGTTAGGTAATAAATGGGAAGGTCCATATCTAATTGTCCGCTCAGGGCGCCCTGGTTCATTTAAATTAGCTAATTTAGAAGGTGAAGAGTTAGCACATACTTGGCATGCGGAGCACCTAAAGCGATACTTCGCATAAGGGCTCCTTGTAATTCGCTTGTAATCACCTCTAAATTAATAAAGCATATGACCCTGATAGTTGCCTTCCCCTCATAGACTTCCAGCTTCCGAGTGGACGCACTGGAACCGCGGGGTCGACCGAGAGGGAAGTGTCATTAAGCTGGGTTGTATTTTCGGACTTCGAACCCATAAAGTTCGAAGCCTCCGACGTGGGGGCTGACATAATCCGGAGCCCAGGCCACTGGCTTGTACGCATCCGTAAAAGAGCCCAAAACCACACTCTACGGAGTCCAAGCCATTGACTGGTAGACTTCCGTAAAAAGAGCCAAAGGTGGCCAAAATCTACGGAGTCCAAGCTGCAGCTTGCAGACTTCCGTAAAAAGAGCCGAAGGTGGCCAAGATCTGCGAAGTCCAAGCCATTGGCTGGTAGACTTCTGCAAAAAGAGCCGAAGGTGGCTAAATTATACGGAGTCCAAGCCATTGGCTGGTAGACATCCGTAAAAAGAGTCAAAAGAGACCATTGCAAACTCCGAACCATTGGTTCGTCAGAGATCGCAAAGACAAGCCGAAGGTGGCTAAAGCAAAACAGCATTTAAGCCATGAGCTTCGAATGTTTGTTAACATAGTCCAAAGTGACAAATTTTTTAAGACACTAAAGTGTCCTGAAAGTTATCTCAAGTGATTTCTTTCATAAAACAAAGGTACTAAGCTACCATTCTTCCGACTGCAAAAAGTCGAAGACATTTCATAAGATTTCAAAAGATCTTTAAATGGCAGAGGGGCTCCGAACCCCCAAAAAATTGTACTCCGAAGTTTTTTCTTTGCGCATAACCATCTTTGAATACATTTCGAAGTTGCTTATACCCAAAGAGGGGCTGGTAAATATGGAGACAATTTTAAATCGGCATTCATTATTGAAATAAATGTGTTTACAGATTACACTATGAAAAATTGGTATCTATACCAAGAAGGAATCGTAGACCTCTTCGGTCCCGAGAGCTAGGGGTGGAACGACTAGTTCCAACATCAGAAGTTCTAAGAACTTTATGTTTAACTCTCTTCCTCCCCTTCGAATCTCTAAAATCCTTCTGCTCTTGTTGAAGCTCGGCCCAAGTTCGAAGTCGCTCAGGGCTTCTTTCCCAGCTTCTAAGATCTTCAGATCTTTTATTTCGAGCTTCACCTTCGTCTTCAGACCAATTAGTGTCTTCAGAAGACGAGGTGTTTGCGTCAACTTCTTTATCTTCCTCTTTAATATAAGACAATACGTCTTTGATTACTTCGGGCGCAATTACGCCGGAGTCATCTCGAGGAATAAGAAATCGAGGACGCTTATAACTCTTTAGAAGTTCGAAGGTGTTCCACAATAAGCGAAGTTCGTTGTTAAGCTCTAACACTTCGATATCTTCCATAAGAGGCAAAGCCTAAAAATATGACAAACAAGACTTTCATTGATAAATGTTTACAAGCATGAGATTTACATAATCAAAAAATCCTAAATAATTCCTAAACCTGCGGGTTCGGAGGAGGCTGACTGCTCGAAGCTTGGCTCCGAACTTGCTTCTGGCGTTGGCCTTCATCGATCCAAGCCTTGATCGCAGAACGACCTTCGGCTCTCCATGAGGTTTGAAAGGCTCGCCAGGCGGCAGTCACGCCTTCGGAAGGATTCAAAAGCCGCTCGTCGTCGAAGGTAATGGAGCCCTCTGCGCTCGGAGTGATTGTTTGGCCCAAATCCTCGTAGTAACGAAGTAATCCGAGGGCAGACACTTGTCCGGAGAGTTCTCCATAACGCATGCCTGCCGTCTTCATTTGCTTCGCTGCTCCTTGGATCCTCTTTAACCGGTGCAGCAGAGTCACATTGTCATCCGAAGGAAGTGATCCAGTAGTACCGAAGTACTCCAGAACACCTAGCATCTGTTCGATGACCTCCGTAGCCACCTTCTCCGACTTGAGCTTTTCTTCAATTAGTGCATCCTTGCTCGAAGTCGTTTCTGCCAAAACTCTAGAAATCCTAGCATTCTCCGTAATTAGATCTTTCTTCTGGTTTAGGAGTTGGCTAGTTTCCTCTTGGAGCCTTACAAGTTCGGACCCAGCACTAGCATGCTCCAACCGCATCTTTTCAATTTCAGCCCGAAGCACAATTCTTTCTGCTTCGAACTCCTTATTAGCAGCCTCCAAGCCCTGTCTGGCCCTGCGCTCCGTTGAAATCATATTATCCATTTGAAGTACTCTAGCTTCGGAGAAAGATAAGTTGCGTTTAAGAGCTTCATTTTCT
The DNA here is from genome assembly GCA_019279435.1 of Zizania palustris. Classification (NCBI taxonomy): domain Eukaryota; kingdom Viridiplantae; phylum Streptophyta; class Magnoliopsida; order Poales; family Poaceae; genus Zizania; species Zizania palustris. Next base: position 2,662,145 of record JAAALK010000085.1, read on the forward strand.
TCCCGAAGCTGAGCAATCTCATTTTCGCTTGATAAAGTTGCAGCGCGGGCCAAGACTGCTTGCTGAGAAAAAAAACTAAAGTAAGAAATTGTTCATGTTTAATTTGCTGCTGGTTCGAAGATGTATTCCGAACCCAATATAATTTGCTAAAGATATTGGCTCGAAGGTGCTCCGTACCTGGTAGGCCGCTCGTTCCAGGGCAACGTTAAGCTCCGAACTCTTCGCCCTGCTTAATTTTGCTACCAGCTCTGTCTCCCCGACTTCCCGACTCACTCGACCTAAAGGTTTGAGCAAAGTCCGAAGCCCTTTTCTTTGCTCCAAAAAAGGAGTTAAAAGAGGGAGCAGAGCCGAAGCCTCTTGGTCTTCCCTACTTGGCGAAGCTCCGGAGTGTTCTCCTGAGGTCCTTGGAATTTCCGAAGATGCCCCCCCTCAGTTGATTCACTTTCATCTGTTGACTCAGACGAAGTTGATCCTTGAGTAGGGAGAGGCTCTATGTGTCTTTTACCCCTTCCAGGCCCTTGTTGAGTGACCTCCGGGTGCGGCTCCGAAGTTGTCGAAGGCCTTTGAATTGTGTCTTCGTGATGTACTTCTACAGCAGGAGGCTCTGCAAAAACAAAAATATTATACATTGTATAATTTTGCAGAAAATGATAAAGAATTATGCGAAATTTACCTTCGACATTCTGCGGGAGATCGAGCACTGGACTGCTCGGAGGATCGAAGGTGAAGTCATCATCTGAATCCACAGTTAAATTTTCTGCTGTCGAAGTATCTCCGTGAGCAGTCCTCCCTTCCTCCACAACTGACGTTGTAGGAACTTCAACTTCATCTACGCCCATAGGGGCTTCGATTTGCTCTTCTTGAGTATCTGGAGCTCTTACTTCTTCAATGTTAGCTTGGGGCTCCGGCATACCTGCAGTATCTTCAATGTGAATATTTCGTTGAGCTGCATCTTCATCAATTAATCTCACTAATAATATACCTTCATCTTCTTTAGAACCAGAGATTGAGGTTCTTGAGCTCGAAGGCGCAGGATTCGAAGGTGCGAGATTTTTTGGCTTCCGAGCCACCTTCTTCACCGGAGTCCTTGCGGAGCTCGAATCTCCGGCTTCAGCCATTCTTTTCTTGGGTCCTTTCTCCAGAGGCACCCAGTCCATCAGAGGGGGCGGAGTCAACTCCAACATTCCCCATACTCTGTTAAACCTTTCCCAACTCCCGACCAATTTAATTCGCCATTCTTTTTCAGTCGGAGTTGGGGCACCTAAAATCATCTCCGAAGCCCTTACAATTTGCTCTGAAGTAATAGGGGCTGAAGAAGCTAAAAAATAATTCAAGTTAGTCTTTCTTCGAAGTAAATATGTACAATGCATGTTGGTTTCGAAGTTACCTGCAGGGCTCGAAGTTAAGTTGATCTTGCGAAGACCGCCTTCCAAATCATCCTCGAAGACGATAGGCCAGTTGGCCATCAGCGGAGGAATTTGCAGTCCAAGGAATTCTTCGGCTAAGTCCCGCATGCTTAACCTTCGACTAATTTTCTGAAGCAGGTTAAGACGAGCTTCGAGCTGGCCTTCGTTGGGCTGCACTAAGGCTTCTTTCCGGAATTGAATTTCTTTAAGGGGCCCAGCCAGAGGACTGCTCGCTCCAACTTCGGCATAGAACCATCTCAGGACCCAATCAGTGTACTATCTAGCATTGATGGCCTTGGCAGGAAACTGAAGGGCATATTCGTCCCGAAGTCTAAAGTTGATAGAGCCGAAGGATACTACCACTTTTTCACCTCCGGAGCCTACGAAGGTCTTCGGTTGGCAAGTTGCTCTATGAAGTGCAGCGAAGATTTCTGCCCTCCCCTCACAACCTTCGGCTCTCAGCGCCCATTCGAAGATAGCTAACCTAGCTACTGCATTCGGAGATAATTGGGGGAGGGTTACATGAAACAGATCCAATACCTCCGCCAGGAAGTCTACAGCAGGAAGGCCCAAGCCAGCTTCGAAGAAAGCTTCGAATACTACTACTTCTCCGGGTCTTGGTGATGCAATCGATTCTTTGCCCGGCTTCCGAATCATAACTCCATTACTAATTTTTCCCCCCACTGTGATTGCCAAAGACTCTCTCTTGCAGGTAGAAGGCCCCAACTCAAAAGATTGATCCAAATACTTGGTCGATGGCGGGCACAGACCTTGGTGATCGGTGATTTGGGGATTTCTCCCCCCTGCCGCCATGGATGTCACCGCCGGCATCGGAGGTACCGCCGCCAACGCTGCCGCCGCTGCTGCTGCGGCCGCTTGCTGCCGAGCCAAGGCCGACGGAGGTGCAGATCCCTTAGTCTTCACCATCGCGATCGCCGGATTGCTCTGAGGAAATGGAGGCTAGGGCTCAAGAACTCAAAAGGCTAAAAAGCTTTTGGTTGCTAGAATGCGGTGAAAAGGTAACTGGGTAACTTCTAGGCCCTCTATTTATAGCCTAGACTTCACTTTCTTACCGTTAATCCATGTCGGTTCGCATTCCTGCCGTTACTTCTTTTACGAAATTAACGCCTGCTACAGTTTCCGTTGGAAACAGAAACTTAACGGCTATTTTCTCTAAGTCTGAAAGACTTTTGAACTTCTTGAGTCGGTTCTAAGATAGTTCGAAAAGTAATTACCTTAAGATTGATTCGAAGTTCATATCTTCGTGCATTTCGGAGATAAAATAAAAACCAATAACCCCTATGTTTGGTTATCTTTTCCTTCCGTATACTGCTCTCCTAACGTTACAGGTCAAACGGAGAAGCGTATTCGAGGGGCTACTGTTGGGGGAAAATATCTCATCTTCGGGGTTATTGCCGAAGCAACATAAAGGCAGTCAGCTGGTTCGAAGGTTCCCCGAAGATCATCTTCGAAGATACCCGGAATCAAGTTCGAAGTACGAAGATAGGCATTGGTTCGGAGTACATCTTCGAACTAAAGCCCTCCAAGATCTTTTCTGCCAGCTAAGATGGAAGACTTATCTTCTTTCTCATTAGATTAGTCTTTTACCATTTTAGCCCTATTAAGGGAACCGAATAGTTTCCACTATGACGGTTGTAATAGAGGGGTAAATAGGTCTTTTCCTTAATGTTTGGGCCTATAAATACCCCCCATTTCACCCTGTAATAGGGACCGAATACAAGTTATTCAATACACACTTTCGAACTATTCTAAGTTATTATCCTTTCGGAGGCTTAGAACAGTTTGTTTCACAAACACTTCGTTTGTTAGTTTCTTTTCTACAGAAACCTGTTAGCGTAATCTTTTACGCCAACAATAATATATGTGCTTGTACTCCGATAGAAAGAAATAAAATGTACTAGATAACATGTCTATATCATAAAAATCATCACAATAACTAGATCGGACCTAACCAAGACAATAGCTAATCATGATGATCTTAATAATATGTCAAAATATTAGACATGCTTTATTTAGATGAATGGTATATGTTGTAGCAATTGCGTTAGCTATAGTAGGTTTTTGTGTGTATATGGTATATAGAGTGAACCTCGAAGGGTTCTCACAGAGGGAGATAGGATTTATACTAGTTCAGGCCTCCCCGAAGGGATAATAGCCTTACGTCTAGTCTACAGTGGATTTGGCATAGTTTTGCCTCTACTGGCCCTGTCCATTACAAGGGCATGGCCCTGCTTTTATAGGCACGTAGGCCAAAGCAAAAGACCTAAATGCGCTCTACAGGCCATAGACCTAATAGGGGCAAAAGGGGGAAAGACTATACTACTGTACGTGCAGCTTTACAGCTTTACAGACATGACAGATAAACGTCACTTCTAAGCAGCTAAATGACATACCAGGGGCGGGGGGACCCTGGTATGGCTTTGCACTATAGCGGAGTTTAGATATTTCTTCTCGTTTGGAGTAGTGGTCGAAGCTCTTTGGGTGGAGACAACTGCGAAGGCTCCGAAGGGCACTTTGAGGTGTACTCCGAAGTGCACTCTGAATTGGGCTCCGAACTGACTCCCGGAGGCTTGGTTCCGAAAGGGACCGGAAGGCTTTGGAGATTTGACTCCGGAGAGCTCCGAAGGGAGCCCAGATGCTTGACTTCGAAGAGCTTCGAAGGGAGCCAGGAGGCTAAACCTGGCTGCTGCTTGGAATTAGCTTCGTCAGGAGAGATGGTTGAGAAACCATGTTAAAGTACATGGGTTGGATACTTCAGATGTGATGAGTGATTGTCAACGGAAGTCAAAGGAAGGAAGATATGAAGACCTGCCGAGTCTGAGGCGCATGTGACTCAGGTACACGGGCAGCGAGCGACGGCCAGGTAGAGGAGCCGCGGAGTCGTGCTAGCCCAATCCGGGTACATGGCTAGGAGCGGCAGATGATCCACTCGTATGTTGACTGGGTTTGACTCAGGTACACGGGTGGCGAGCGATTGCCGGGCTGAGGAAGCTGCGGGGTCGGGTCGGCCCAATCCGGGTACCCAGTGCGAAGACGATGGACGCTTTGTCAGTTTGGGCGCAAAACTGACAACTTATGATTAATTCATTTTTAGGGTATTAATATTTAGTTTTTAAGTTTAGAATATTTTTAGTTGAGTCAGGTGATTTTTCTAAGAATATTTTAATAATTTTCGGAATTTATTTTAGAGTCAGTGTTAATTTACCCTACGGGTAAATTAGTCTTTATATGTATTAGGAGTCGCCTATAAATAGGCCCCTATCCCCCTTGGGATAGATGACTGTTTTTTAGAATCAATCTACAGTCCACATATTTTATTCGGCTGCAAGTTTTTCGGATCTGAAGTTTTTTTCGCCGCCGTCGTTTATTCCTCATTGATTTCGCCGGCGGGCTATCTCTTTCGGGTCAGCACGCGCGTGACGGCGTGCTATCTCCTTTCCGCGGCAGAGGTCACGCAGCGGCAGCAACGTGGACGACGGATTGACGAAAGTGTTTTCCTGCACAACTACGTGGACGACGGAACATGCAGCAAAAAATTTCATTTTCTTGCTTTTGCTTTTGGCGCACATTTCTCAAGGCCGTGTGTCAGAGAAGAAACACCTAGCTGTTTACTCCCTCCTTCCCATTATCTCCATCATCTAACAACTTGACATGATGACCAAGACGAGAGATATGGAGCTTAAATTCTCTTGGTATGTTGTGTTTCTTGCTTTGTTTTTCCGCACTCTCAACCTACATGTACATGTGACAAAGTGGAGTACTAGTAAAATAAGAAACAAAAGCGGAAGTCAAAGCTATCCATGTAGACTCTAAATCAATTCACACATAATACGATGTGCTGCTTTAATGACTCAACTATTAGATGATGTAGATTGTGGGAAATCTGAAAAACGCTTAAATGATGGAGATAATGGGAAAGAGGGAGTATTTCCTTTCACATAGCACACGCAAGCTTTTCTTCCTTTTTTTTGTTTGCTGCAGCCGAGGCAACAGTGTTGCAGCAGGCGCAGGCGCACGGCAGGGACGTCCGCAGTGGGAGTTGGATTTTCTGTGGCTTTCCGTGGCAGCGGTGAACGGGCGACGAGAAGATGCAGGTTAGGTGTTTTTAATCCCCTATTTTTCAGCTGGTTAATTAATTCAATATTTATCTATTTTTCAATTAGCTGCAAATCTTTTTAGTAATTTCGTAGTAAATTTTTAATCTGCTAAAATTTATTAGTAATCTCGTATCATTTGTTTAAGTATTTTTAATCTGTTCGTATAATAATAAAAATTATTATTATTATTATTAGTCGCAGTAATAATTTTATTCTAGATTTACATGCAATATTTAGGTTTATTTCTGAATTAATTTTTGGATGATCCATGTTTTATTCGTTTGATTAGTATTTTATTTTTAGACTGCAATCCGAATTATTATTGATTTATTTAGGTATTTTTCCTAGGCCATTAAATATTTCTAGTACCAATTTTATTCACTGTAGTTATTTTTTATTTAGTTTAGTTTATTTTTAAATATCATTTTAATTGGGACACCGGTCATTTTTTAGACTATACAACTTTAGTTCGAGTAATTTGCTCTGCTAATATTGTGCTTGGTTAAGTTTTGTTTGGGTGTTGGGACTAGTATATAGTTTAGCAAGAAATTTTTAGACGCCCATTCACCCCCCTCTGGTCGCTACTTTCGGTCCTACAAGTGGTATCAGAGCGAGGTTAGGGTTTTCTAATATCTTAACCGATTCTAAACTAGGTTGTGACCATGACGTCTTCTAGTAAAATACCGTCCCTAGAAGCTTTTGGCTACACTTATTGGAAGACTCGCATGCAAGCATACCTTATGAGCCAGAGCTCGGACATATGGGAGATTTGTGTTCATCCTAATTTCACCATAACGACTATTGCTGTGGATACTGCTGAAAATGTAGTTACCCAGCATCAAAATAATAGTAAGACAGTGAATATTTTATTTTCTAGTCTAGGTCCTAGTGAGTTTGGGAGTGTTAGCCATCTCACCACTGCTCGAGAGATCTAGGCTACCCTCCAGGCACACCATGAGGAGACAGCTCAGGTTAAGGCTAGGCTCTACCAGACCGATCGGCGGGAGTATGAAAATTTCTCACAGAAGCCGGGTGAGACTGTTGAGGCTTTGTTTGGTCGTTTTCAATCGATCATTAACAAGCTTCACGTCAACAAGGCCGAGCATGATCAGCTGGTCTCGGATCATGAACAGGCGCTAAAGGTACTCCGTACCTTGGACCCTAAGACCTGGGAGATCAAGGTTTCTTCTATTGTTGAGAGCGCGTCTTATGATACCTTGACCATCGCAGAGCTTTTTAGTAAGCTCAAGGCCTCAGAGGTTGATATTCAGTTGAGATCAAATCTCACTGATTCTGGCTCTAAGACTCTGGCACTTGCGACACCGTCTGCTGATCCTAATGCCATGAGTTGTACTGCCTTTTCCTTGATGTCTATCTCCGAGGAACAACTTGATTCACTAGGAGATGATGATCTGTATTTGTTTAACAACCGGGTGTGACGTGTTTATGATAAGCGAATGTTTAAGAGACACGACACAAAATTTGGATGCTTTGAGTGTGGTGACCCAGGTCATTTTATCGCCGACTGTCCCAAGCAGAAGAATTACAAGAAGAGAACCGACGACAACTCCTACAATTCCAGCAAGTACGACAACTCCACGAAGGGCAAGCCCAATACAAGATTCTTTCGAAAGGCTCTGAAGGACTACAGGCGTGAGAACAAGAAGCGAGACAAGATCTTCTTCGCCGAGATGGAGAAAAGATACTCCAAGAGATCCTCGTCTTCCTCCTCGTCTTCAAGTTCAAGTGATGAAGATATCATGATCAGGAAGAGGAAGGAATGGGACAATCCGGCGGGCCTCTATTTCATGGGCTTCGGGGACAAGCCGAAGAATCGGTCACGTCACAGCTGAAGATCCCACAGGAGCTTCTGCTCAATGGTTCTTGGGGAGAAGAAAGAAAAGGACTCCTCCGACGACTCCGACGACGACAACGATGAGAAGGCATCTTCCTATGAACAAGAAGTTGTCAATTTACTATGAACAGAACAAAACAAGAATTTTTAAATATCATTTTAATTGGGACACCGGTCATTTTTTTAGACTAGACAACTTTAGTTCCAGTAATTTGCTCTGCTAATATTGTGCTTGGTTAAGTTTTGTTTGGGTGTTGGGACTAGTATATAGTTTAGCAAGAAATTTTTAGGCGCACATTCACCCCCCCTCTGGTCTCTACTTTCGGTCCTACAATGGTGCTTTGTCTTTAGGCTTCGGTGGGGACAGTCTCTGGGCTCAACACCTTTGGAGGCTGACGTCATTTGGCCCATGTTTAAAGGAAAACTTATTCCCCTAACAGTAGCCCCTCACATATAGCCCTTCGGAGCGAAGGGGTGCGCGCGCTTCAGGACAAATGACTTGGAGTAAATGAGGCTTCGGAGAAGGCAGGCCATCGGAATTTGGGCGAAGGCTGGCTTCGGACCGCGCAGGCAATAAATGCTTGACAAGGTGACAGGGCAACCTCGGGGAGCCCGAACACCTCTGCAACGGTCAGAAAACTGACAATTGCAGCGCAATGGGGGCGCGATGGTTCACTTCAACTTCACCTTGGGCCCACTTGTCATAGACCGCGGAGACCGAGGTAGCTGGTGAAAAAAAGGCTTCGGTGTGGGAACCGTGGACATTTTTATCGCCTATAAAAAGAGGTTTATCGCACCACGGCTCCACCACGCTCTCATTTGCTTCTTGCGTCAATCCCTTGCATCCTTCGCTCTCTTTCTCCACCTTCAGCTTCGCGCGTAGCTGGCTTCGTAGCTTCTCAGTGCCCTTCACGCTGAAGCCTTGCAAGATGGCGAAGAAGGCTGTGACGAAGAAGGCCTTGGCTCTGGGCGCGAGTTCGAGCTCCGTCCAGGCACAAGCGGCGGTGGCAGCGGCGAAGCCTGTAGCGATGCGCTTGGGGCCGGGGGAATTTCGGTCATCGTCGGACAAGTTCGAGCAAACGCTGGAGATGAGGGCTTCGGCTTCCACAGAGGAATCTGTCCGTAGAGTCTATGAGGGGAGGATTTCCGAGAGGATCCAACTCCGGGTGCCTGAGAAGTCAGAGGCCATCCCGAGGCCTCGGGCTGATGAGGTCGTTCTTTTTGAAGCATTCTTTGAGGTCGGCCTCGGGCTGCCAGCAGTGGACATGCTAAGCAAAGTATTGAAGGCATAAAACATCGAGCTTCCTCACCTGTCTCCCAACGCCATGGCGAGGCTGGTGATCTTTGAATGGGCCATGAGGGCCGAAGGCTACGAGGGGCGCGCGGACGTCTTCGTCACCCTCCATGATACAAACTGCCAACCGAAGTGGAGGGAGGGGCAAACCGCGTAGAGAGGGCCTTGGCCTTCGGCAGCGCCAACTTCCAGCTCCGAAAGGAGTTTCAAGATGACTTCCCAACGAGGGCTATGAACAACAAGTGGTACTCAAATTGGGACCAGGAGTGGTTCTATGCTTCGGTGGGCGCGGACTCCCCCCTTCGGAGTACCAATGCACTTATCTCCTACCGACGTGAAGGCGTGGTGAAGGCGAGCCCCGAAGTCCTTCAGTCGAGGATCCTGCATTTGTGGAGGGTGGCTTCGAGAATGAGCAGGAGGGACTTAGCGGAAGAGTTCATCACCCTATGGCTCAGCCCCCTCGCGCTCTCTTGGCCGGAGGACCTCATCCAACCTTCGGGCTCTGAGGGACCGAGCGAGGTGGTGCCAGAGTGCCTTGGTAAGACTTCGATTTTCTTTATCTTCATACTTCGCAGAATTAACTTGTGCTGACTTGAAATTGTTGACACGGAAATGTGCCCCCGCAATTGGGTCAGTCCGGCGATCCAAAAGTGCACGGATACTTAGGGACGGGCCTAAGCATGACGTAGCACCGATGCCGCATTCTGACTACCCTTAATAGTGATAAGGGGGGTGGAGTCGCCAGGCAACCAGTTTACAAGAAATAATCCAATTAGCCGAAAGAAATAGATTAAACGGGTTAAAATCAGCAAACCAGTCGGAGCCCTCCTGGTTCGAAGTTTGATGCGAAGGGTGCGCCGAAGGATACCTTCGGCGTCTGGTGCAAAGTGCTACGCCAAAGGGTGCTTCGGCGCTCAGTGCGAAGTGCCCCGCCGAAGGGTGCTTCGGCGTTCGGACCGATCCTGCCGAAGATAGACTCCAAACAGATCTGAACACGGTGATCACCTCCGAACAGCGGGGTTCGGCGTGCGATCTCTGGTGCAGCGAATTACAGAGCAGTGATGCGAAGGCCACACGCGGGTGCAACTTCGTCGGTGCAGAGCGTAGTCGTGGCGAAGCCTGTCACGACGAAGTATGCTGGCGAAGCCTGTTGTCGAAGCCTGCGATCCTGTCGAAGGGTGTCCTGGGGACCTCCAGAACCGATCTCTTAGCTCCGAACACCTTCGATGAAGGGGCTCCGAACGTGCGAACCTCCAACAGAGATGATGCGAAGTACCAATTCAGCCTTAGGACCGAATTTGCGAGGTGTTGCATGGGTGGCGAAGGTAGCAATCCATTACGCAGATTAGCGGATACTTCACAGGCAAAGTAACAAGGCAATAGCAATCTGTTACGTAGATTAACGGGGACTTCACGGGCGAAGTACCAAGGCTTACCACTGGTCCATAGCGGCGGACGGAGGGCTCTTCTAGGAAAACCCACGAAGAGGTATAGAAATGTAAAGGTAAAAGTAAAGGTACGATCAAAGCATGGCTTTGGTTTGGTTTGTGTTGGGGGGCTCTCCACGCCGGCCAGGCCTCTCTATTTATAGAGGGTTAACTCTAATCTAATCTACTATTAATCCGTCTGGATAGAGATAAAGATTGAGCTGGAAACGCGTCCAACTCTATCTCTGCCGAGGTGGGCTTCGGCTAGGCCCGCCGAGGCCTGCTCCTCGGGCTGAAGCTTCGGTAGCGTGGGCTTCGACCAAGCCCGTTGAGGCTTGCTCCTCGGGCCAAAGCTTCGGTAGCGTGGGCTTCGGCCAGGCCCGTTGAGGCTTGCTCCTCAGGCCGAAGCTTCGACAGCGTGGGCTTCCGAAGCTTCGGCAGCGTGGGCCTCCGAAGGCTTCTTGACCGAAGCCCATGGGCTGGCTGGAGGCTTTCGGAGCCCATAGCTTGATGGGCTTCGGCCCTGTAGGGCTTCGGACAGACCCTGGACATGTGTATTTTCGGCCCAAATCACCAAAAATTGATATTTTGATAATCTAGCCATTAATGCCATTTTCTGCTATCAACAGAAATCTTGATGAAGCTATTCGCGACGTGCGGCCTCCAGAGAGGCAATCATAGCCGCGGAGCATGTTTTTGGGGCTCCGATGCTCGAGGAGCAAGCTTGAATGCTTGCACTGGTGGGGTCTTAGGAGCACTTGAATCGAGTGTGGACCTGGCTCAGCGTCGAGGGGGTCCAAATGCTTCCAGACTTCACCAGCTCAACACCCTCGGTGAGCGGCTCCAAGAGGAAAAGGGTGGATGACGAGGAACCCGAAGCCTCGAGGGTTCACTCAGAGCTCCCAATAGACGTAGCCCCTACCACGGCGGAGCAAGCAGCCGCGAACCTTGGCGTTGAGGCGGAGCCTGCAGACGCTCCGTTGGTGACAATTGAAGCAGTGGCGCCGGGAGCTGTGACAGTGACTCCTTCGAGCGCGGGCGCTACGGCTCAGCCCACGCAGGGAAGGGATTGGGGAGCACACATCGCTCCTACCTCTTTCGAGGACATTTCCTCAGACGAAGGTAAACACTTGATCACCCTTATCTTTACATTCATGCATATTAACTTGTACTTTTCTGCAGATGTTGGCAGTAGCGTGAGGCCTGTCATGATGAGGCTAGTAGGGACCTCTGGCAGCAGCGGGAGCAGAAGCAGTGACAGCGGTAGCAGCTCGGAGTCTGGGAGCTCTTCATCCGAAGAGGACGAGCGGGGCAACCACGATGAAGGGGTCCCTCGAGCACAAACCGAGGAGTTTGTTGACGTAGTGGACCAGAGCCCGGCTCCATTGGAGCTTGTGCTAGCGGAGCCCGTGACAGAGATGGTCTGGCCTCTGCTTCTGAGGGGACCGGTAATGGAGGCAGCCATCCATGCATTCCACAAGGGCGGCAGTGCTGTGGGGCAAGGGGACTTGGTGGCACAACTTAGCCGCTCAAGCCCCTTGGACCTCTTCGCAAATGCCTACGAAGCCATCGTCCAGGTGAGCAAAGCTTCACACAATCTTCGAGTCACACTTGCTTTTTTACCCAACACTTAGGATTTTCTTGAATCTTTGAGGAACATAGTGAGGTTTGTCACTATAGTTCAAGGTAATGATGAGTGATTGATAGGGTGAAATCATGGGTTTGTGTCTGGGTGCTTTGGATATGGTGTGTGTGTCTGTGTTTATCTCGTGTGTGCAGGATTGAGTTACTTGTCAACTGTCGATGACACGGGATCAGGGTTAGACGGGGAGTCTAATGCCAGATGGTCGAGGGTGTCAGTCGAAGTCGAGATCAGACTCTAATGTAAGTTGAAGGTTGATCAAGACGAAGTGTCGATTGAGTGAGCGAAAGGGAAGCTAGTTCAAGTGACAAGGAGGCTCGAGGGATCGAGAGCGGGAGAGACTTGCTGGCGGTCGGGTTCGCGGACTGATGACGGTCGTCGACGATCAGGAGGGGCTTTGTCGGTTTTTGCTGAAAACCGTCGAAACTTTAAATGTTTTTGTTAATTCAATAAATAGGAGTTTAGTGTTAGTTTAAATATTTCAGTTTTATAGTGTATCCTTTGGTATAATTTTTAGAGTGGTTCTACTCTGAAAATATATTAAAAGGAGAGTCTAATTGTAATTTTTCTTTTAGGACTTATAGGGTAATTTTCAGAATGTGCAAATCTGAAATTACCAAGGGGTTATGTGTAAAAAGTAGCTTCTAGAAGTGATTGGTTGTTGGGATATTATCCCCTTGATGTCCTGTAGCTGAACTACTTTGAGACAGCTATTCCAATGAAAGAACCAAAAGAAAAATTCTGAGTATACACTGTTCGGGCGGTTTCCTTACAGGATCGGGTGCTCTGTAGCAAGTATTCGGCAAAATCTAAAGGAAGCATTTTGGATCCTGGATGCGCTACAGGGAATTTTGGCAGAACTATTGCTTGTAAGCCTTTCTATCACTGAGCGATGGATTCTATGATTCTGGCTATGTTTTTCTGTGTAATTACTTGATGAAACTGATTGCATACTTGTCAATGTTCATCTTGGAAGTTTTGAGATTGTTGCTGTGTAGTTTTTGATCCTTGAATCTATTCTCTTCATCAAATTGCTACAACAACTTTGAGTTAATGTCGATTCAGAAATAGTATCTTAGTTTGTTAAATTTTGTTCTTCTTCAAAATCATTGCTGATCTATTGCTATGTTTACTACATGATAGAAATATTCTGCGTTGAAAGTTAGTTGTAGATCTATCTCATTCAGTCATTTTACCCATGTTTAAGTGATATGTTCTGAAGTTTTTGGAAGTAAAAATGTTTACTGCATAGTTTCTGTTCTAATAGGTGTTGATCTTTCTGAGTTGCATATATTCATTGACTGAAGGAGTTTGTCTGCCAAATCTGAGTAGTTCTTTTATCAAGAATCTGAACATTTCTATGGATCAAGTTTAGAGTTGAACTTCTATTTGAATACTGTTTGAGAACAGACCAGAGTTAGTTTGTTCTGTTCTGAATATTATTGATTGAATGTTTGGTGAATTGAAGCAGTATTTTAGAAGTTTCTCTAGGATAAGTTTACTTCAAAGTTTTTTCATCTAGTGGCTGGTTATCCTAGTAAAGTTCTAGAATCTCTATCTGCACATAATTCAGTTAGTTTTGTTCAGTCTCACTATTTTCTAAAGTTCCTGTTTACCTCAAGTACTTATTGTATTAATCTTATTAGTACTTAGGTATGTCCTTTTTGAATGTGTTTCTGATGATTAGATGTTGTAGATAAGACTAATTTAGTGATATATTTCATTGGATGAAAGAATTTCTGAAGTATCTCAATCTGAACCAGTTTTGAACAAAAACCATACTGTTCCTCATCAAGGGTGTTTTAGTTTCTCAAGTAATAGTGTTCTGATTTGTCAGCTCAATATATCTGTGTTAAATATGCTGATCCTTGGAGATTGATTCAATTTCTGTAAACACATTGTCTTGTGCAAAGAAATTTACTGTTGTTAATCTGTTTAACTGTTTTTGATATAGCTATTGAGGTTTGCTGATAGAAAGTCAGTACTAATCATCTCTACCATTGAATACAAGATTTAATTGCAGCTGCTGAGTAGTTGATTTGAAATCTCTAATCTGTGGATTCCCATTCAGTATGCTATTCTGAAGTGGATTGTTTGTTTGAAATAAGTGTACAGTTTTGAGTGAAGTTCATTCTGATCAGTGTCATTCTTTGAAATGTATTGTCAGGTTGAACTATTATCTGTTTGAATATATTGATCTGAGTTTAATTCCTGTTCTGAATTACAAGTTGAGTATTTGTGCAATTCATGTTAATACTGATCTGAAGTTGCTTCCAGGATTAAACAACAGTTCTGATGATTTCTGTCTTGTTTTAGTTTTGAATCCAAAATTGAAATTCTGAATCTCTAAGTGTTTTTTCATTGATCGACATTTTCATGTCAACTGTTCATTTGCCGGAATAGCAATTGTATTCTGGAGTTTTAAATACCGACAATACAAATCGACCGTTCAAATTCCGAGTTACTCCAAACTTTTTTTTGAATCATGTTTTGAACGGTTTCTATAATTCTATATGTAAAATTGAGTTTGCAATATTTTAGAGGTGCGTTGGGTGATTTGACCAGGCCATCAGATTCACGAGAATTTGTCGAGGCGCCTATTCACCCCCCTCTAGTCGCCATTCTGATCCCACAATCTTTTCAGGCCTTCGCGCTGAATGCTGCAGCAGCAGCCTCCGCGGACCATCGGATGTCCCTCTTAGCGGAGGAGAGGGACGCCCTTCGATGCCAGGCTACGGAGGAGGCCGAAAGGTGAAGGCAGGCTGAAGCGGCAGCAGAGATGGTGAGGTCCAAGGCAGTCAAGGCGAGGGAAGCCTTGGCCTCGAAGACAAAAACTTCGAGAGGCACTTTGGGCTTCGGAAGAGACCAGGGAGAAGTTGGCGGCGGATGTGTTCTGAACTTCGTGCAGCCAGCCATTGCCTGGAAAACTTCATGGTCTAAGGGGTCGACGAGGCCACCTCAAACTTGACCACAGTCCTCGAGTAATTGGGGACCGAGTGTCAGGCCCCAGACTTCAACCCTCAGGACCCAATTAGGGACTGCCTTGAGTTCCTGCAGACGGCTACTGTGATGGCGGAGATGTCGATGAAGGGCTTTGCTCTGAGGTATCATAAGATGTGCTCTCAATGATAGAGAGTGTGAGACCTGCTTGTCTTAGGTGGAGATACTAGCTTCCTTGAGAGAGGAGCTAGCTGATGTCCAGAATGAGAACTTTTACCTTCGTTAGATCTTGAGTTGGGTTAGTGCCAGAGAGCCACAGCTCGGCATGATGATCCAGCAGTTTAAGAGGCAGGATGGGTTTGGTGTAGGTTACACCTATACCAATGCTGATTTTGAGAGTGCCATTAGCCGAGCAGTGGAGTGAAGTAAGATGACTCCTGAACAGAGATATCCCAAGACTCACTACATTGAGTCTTTACAGGCTAGTCAGCCCAAGGATGGAGTGTTTCAAGAGCAGACTAAAGCTCCATCCAAGAAGCCCATCTGGGTCCAAAAGCTCAAACATCTCCACACTTCTCTAGACTCTCTACCTGGACCATCTCACACCAAAGAGTCTACACCCAACACCACCAAGCCCAAAAACCCCAAGCCTGAACCACATCCCAAGAAGCCTACCTACCACTGTGAGTACTATTAGAGAGACGGGCATCTTGAGGAGTTTTGCTTCAGGATGAAGCGGGTTGAGAGAGCAGAGAGAGCTCGTGGTGGGCAGGAGCAGTTCTACCAGCAAGGTGGTAGACTGAGAGTTCCTCAATGCGGGGAGAGGCTAGAGGTCAGGCCGCATCGTGTAGGTGGTGGTAGAGGAGACGACTTTCATGCCTATGCTCCAGAGGGTGGTGTTCGTTCTGGTAGAGCTCCAGGTCATTTTGGATACGGCTCTGGACCTCGTGGCCGAGGCTTTAGGCAGAACCGAGGACAATGCCTTGAGCCGCGCTTTGGTCCAGACTCTTATGATTCCTTCTACTTTCCTTCCTTTGAGCAGATGACTCGACACTGGTTTAGCTCTTTTGCTAAACCCGGTGTCGGACCATTTGCTCCCTCTTACGGCCACTGACTGTGCAGGATCGAGTACTAGAGGATGTGTGGATCATGGATTCAGGATGTTCTCACCACATGACGGGACATCACAGATGGTTCTCCAGCCTCTCTCCCCGATCTCCAAGGAATACATCACCTTCGGGAACAGTGGTCAAGGGAAGGTACACGACATTGGCTCAATTCACATCTCTGACCATTTCTCTTTGAAGAATGTTGCTTTGGTTGGAAACTTGAACTTCAATTTGATTTCTGTTTCGCAACTTCTTGAGGTTGGTTTGGAGGTTTGTTTTAAGAAGGGCATGTCTTCTGTGGTTGATTCTAGAGGGTCTTTGGTTTGCCAGATCTTACCCTTCGGTATGGTTTTTCGGATTGACTTCTCTAGTTCTTTTGGCCCTTCTCACTATTTGATTGTTGGATCCTCCTTTGAGCTATAGAAGTGGCATAGGAGGTTAGGCCATTTGAGCTTTGATCTGCTAGTCAGATTGAGCTCTATGCACCTCATCTGAGGATTGCCCAAGCATAAGATGGAGAATGATCTAGTTTGCCATCTCTGTCGTCACAGGAAAATGGTTGCCGCTTCTCACTCACCTGTGACTCAGGTGATGACTTCGTACCCGGGAGAGATGTTACACATAGACACTGTTGGTCCAGCTCGGGTACGCTCAGTCGATGGGAAGTGGTACATGCTTGTGATCGTTGATGATTTTTCTCGATTCTCGTGGGTTTTCTTCTTGGAGTATAAGGATGATACTTCTCAGTTTGTTCATGACCTGATTTTGAAGCTGAAGAATGAGAACAATGGTCGGATGTGAGCAATTTGTTCTGACAACGACTCTGAGTTTAAGAACTCTCAGTTCATCAGCTTCTGTAGTGATTAGGGTCTTGATCATTAGTTTTCTTCTCCTTACACTCCCCCATAGAACGGAGTTGTGTAACGAAAGAACCACACGTCAATGTGTTTGGTCCTAGAATGCTGTACTGGGTTGTTTGCTAGATTGATTGCACTTATGTTATTGCAAAATAATGGAACATGTGAAAACTCCAACCCAATGTCCCGCAAAGTAGAAACCATCTACAAAATCTATGCGCAACAGCTAGCGGTAGCTACATATTCAGCCTCGGCTGTAGACTATGCAATGCTAGACTGTTTGCGTGAAGACCAACACACAAGAGATGACCCCAGAAAATGACACGTCCCAGAAGTACTCTTACGATCAATCAGACAACCAGCAAAGTCAGCGTCAGAAAAACCTCTCAAGCATAATGAAGATGATGTAGAATACCAAATACCAAATTCAAGAGTATGCTTGAGGTACCTTAAGATGCGTTTGACAGCTTGGCGATGTGATGCCCTGGGAGAAGCCTGTAAATGAGCGCAAAGATAGATAGCAAAGTGTATGTTCGGCCTCGTAGCCATCAAGTACAGAAGGGAGCCGATCATGATGCGATACTCCTTCTGGTCCACTTCTTCTCCGTCTTCATCTGGATCAAGAGCAATAGAAGTACCCATTGGGGTAGCAAGAGGTTTAGCGTCAGACATGTCAAAACATTTAAGAAAATCTATAGTGTATTTTGTTTGATGAACAAAAGTTCCTTGTTTGCTTTGTTTGATCTGCAAACCCAGGAAGAAGGTCAGCTCGCCCATCATCGACATCTCAAATTCCCAGCTTATCGATTCTACAAAATAGGCAATAAGTGTATGAGATGAACCACCAAATATTATATCATCGACATATATCTGAACGAGTAGGAAGCCTTTGCCATGCATGAGAGTGAACAGTGTTTTGTCAATAGACCCCATCTTGTACCCGTGCTCAATGAAGAACGTCCTAAGGTGGTCGTACCAGGCCGTCGGTGCTTGTTTGATCCCATATAGTGCTTTGTGAAGTTTAAAGACTCTATGAGGGTACTTGGGATCCTCAAATCCAGGAGGCTTCTTGACATACACGTCCTCTCCTATGAAACCATTCAGAAACGCGCTTTTTACATCCATTTGAAAAAGTTTAAAAACACGCGAAGAGGCAAAAGAAAGCAAGATCCTAATGGCCTCAAGTCGAGCTACAGGTGCAAAAGTTTCTCCAAAATCAACCCCCTCGACTTGAGAATACCCTTGAGCCACTAGCCTAGCTTTGTTTCTCACTATCGCTCCATCCTCCCCTTGTTTGTTTTCGAAAATCCATTTTGTACCAATTATGTGAATGTTAGGGGGTGGATCAACGAGAATCCAAACCTGATTTCTATCAAAATTTCCAAGATCCTCATGCATGGCGTTGATCCAACTCACATCAGACAAAGCATGACTAACATATAATGGTTGAAAATTAGCAACAAAAGGAGAATCAATGAAATGAGTGTGAGATCGGGTTACTCGTTCATTTAGCTCGCCAATGATCTGCTCCGGGGGATGCATTCTTTGAATACGAAGCGGTGCTTCTCTCTGCGATAGAATCTCCCCCTCAACTCTTGCCGAAGTTTGCTCCACACTCTCATAAGTAGACTCTTCAGGTCCTCTTGTCGACGTGGTCGAAGCTTCTAGAGTCGCCGTAGAGGGAGGTAGTTGTACAGCCTCAACATCTTCATCGTCTGATGGATCTTCTTCCTCAAAAATGTTTCACTCATATCGTGCTCACTTGAAAATTCAAAGTTAATGCTAACACATGGAGATGTTTCATCAAAAGTTACATCACAAGATTCAACCAATGTGTTAGTTTCAAGATTGAAAACATGATAAGAGTGACCATGCAAATAATAGCCCAAAAAGATCCCATCAGATGCGCGCGATTCAAATTTGTCCAAATTACCTCACTTTAGGATGAAGCAACGGCATCCAAACACTCTAAAGTGAGCGACCTTGGGCTTCCTCCCAAAGCGAAGTTCATAAGAAGTCACATTCAGCAAAGAGCACAAAAAGATCCTGTTGGAAATGTAGCATGTTGTACTCATGGCTTCAGCCCAAAATTTTCTAGGAGTCATGTGCTCATTCAGCATCGTCCTAGCCATCTCCACAAGTGTGCAATTTTTCCTCTCAACTACACCATTTCGTTGAGGGACTCTCGATGCAGAAAATTGATGTTCAATCCCATGTTCAAGGCAAAATTTAGCAAAAGAGATATTTCTGAACTCGGTGTCGTTATCACTTCGAAGAGCCTTCATTGGACCAGGAAGTTCATTGAATAGCCTCAGTTCTAAGCTCCGAAAGTGTATGAACACTTCATCCTCGCTTACGAGAAAGAAAACCCTAGAGTAACGAGAATAGTCATCAACCACAATAAGTACGTACCATTTGCCGCCTAAAGAGCTAACCCAGGATGTACCAATTGTACCCATATGAAGAAGCTCACCGGGTCGCTCAGTCATCACCATGTTTATGGGGTAATGCGAGGCAGCAACCATTTTTCCAAGACGACATGGAGCACAAATGAGGTTCTTCTCAAATTTTAGCTCGGGCAATCCTCGGATGAGTCCTAGGGCACTCAATCTCACAAGAAGATCAAAGCTCATGTGCCCTAGTCTCTTATGCCACATCCAAAGCTCAGAAGACGGTTCACCTAAAAGATAATGAGAAGATCCAATAGACTCAGTGAAATCAGCTCCAAAAATTCTCCCTACTCTTAAGATTTTGCAAATGAAAACACCAGAAGAATCAAGCACATAAGAAGCATCACGGCTGAAATGAACCTCAAAACCCTCATCAAGTAATTGTGAAACAGAAAGCAAATTGTACCCTAAGTCCTCAACCAAAGCAACATTTGTGAGAGTGAAATTTTCATTAATTTTGATCATACCTTTGCCCTTTACTCTTGTTGGACCGGAAACGGCGACCAGAGGGGGGGTGAATGGGAGCTTTTAAAATTTCAGGCTAAAAATAACCTTCTATTTTAATTCAGTCTACTGCGGAACAGGCTTCAAACACAACCTTCGAAGTTCTGATTCGGAGGTATTTTATAGCTCCAAAAACAGGCTTCGAAAGGAGCAAAAGTTCGAGGCCAAGGAGACTTCCCTCCACCCACAACCCCGAAAAATCAACTCTGCTAAGTCAGTGCAGGCTCCGCACACAGGGTGCTTCGAGCAGGCTTCGCACTTCACCCTTCGCACGAGTGGACAACCCTCTGAGGACTTCAACCAAATACTTAGCGACAACAACTGGTGCTGGGCTTCGTACGACGAAGGTCTAAACGCACACTTTACAGACTTCGCTAAGGGCTTCGACACTAGAAGAAAAACGGGCTTCGATCAGTGCTTCGCTAGTAATCAGCGAGGTCTAGCCTCCAGTTACACAGAGCGAACGCACACTGAAAAACACACTTCACACAAACACACTTCGCCCAAACAGGCTTCGGTGCACTACAAGAAGTCAATGCAGGCAGTGAGGTGTGCAAACAAGCTCAAGCATAAAATGAGCACAGAAGCAGGGCTTCGCCGCTTGAACAAGGAACACAATAAATGAACTCACAGGATGAATACAAAGTGTGGTGGCTAGCACAGGAGTTCTACAATGAATGCTCAAAGTGTTAAATGTGACCTACCCAGCCCCCACTATTTATAGCCACTATTCACCCATGTGAAATGACTACTTTACCCGTAGGGTTTACATTGGTTTTGTCTCATCAGAACTGAGGGGTACAAAAGGTAGTCAACTTTATTTGGAGGCTTCTCTGTCAGCTTTGCAGAGGGGACAGCGTCAACTTTTTGTAGAGCAGACACTGCCAGCCTTTACAGTCTTGGACTCTTCTGAAGCCCCCCTTCGCACGCGAGGGGTGCGGTAGCGTCGGTGAGAAGCCTTGAGCCTGATGGCCTTCGCTTCACCGAAGTCAGACTTCGATACAATGACGGTTTTGAGCCGAAGCCGTCAAAGCTCTTGGGCCTTCGCACCAACACCTTCGGAGTGGACCACCACGGCTTCGCAAACTCTCCCAGCTCGAACTTCGTCAGTCCGTGTACCGAAGCCATGCATGGCCGAAGTACCACAAGTCCACCTCACTCCGGAGCCAGCCTCGCTCTGAAACCTACTTCACTCCGAAGCCCCACCTTCGGAGTACCACCCTTCGAAGTCCCTCCTTCGTCCAAGGCCTCCGCATGAAGCATTCCATGAGCACTTCGTCGCAGTGTGTCTCCTCGAGCACACTCCTCGACGAGCCTCACCCGGACCATGCCTTCGATGCACCTTGACTTCTGAGACCTTCGTCGGGTAACCTTTGAGTGTCTCCCTCCGGAGCACACATCGAACACCTTGCCTCTGCTGAGGACTTGATCCACCATACTCCGAAGTCACTCCATTCGGAGTACTCTTCGAAGTGCCTCGCCTCCGAGGACTTTGTCTCGGAGTACCTTCACCCGGAGCCACGCTCCTCACTAACTGCCTTCTCCTGGTGCACCTCGACCCGAGGTCCGACCTCGACCCCTTCACAGCCTTCGTGACGGAGATCCCCGCTCCCCTGGCATCTAGCCTCCCGCTTGACCCAGGTTCACTTGCTACGACCCGTCTGTCGCCTCCGAAGTCCCCTGCGCACCACAGACAAGCAGACGAGTGTATCCAGTACTCCGGAGACCTCTCCGGGTTAGCAGCCTTCGGCACACACTCCGGTGTACCGCCCAAAGTACCGATACCTTCAGTACAACCATTCATCGTGTACTGTCGGACCCCTCCGATAGGCACACTCCGCTACAACAGCTGCAGCAACCAAACCCACCGAACCCTTCGGTGAAACAGCCTCCGAAGTCCCCTTCGGAGAACCAACCTCCGAACCCCTTCGGAGGGACCCCTTCGAAACAGAGGGTAAAAGCCTATCAATCACTCAGCACAAACTGCGAAACCAACCCTTGGTTTCTCAATCTCCCCCTTGATGAGTGCATTGACAACCAAATTCAAGTTCAAGAAAATTTGAAAAATTTCAGCACACAAGTGACCATAAAAACTCAGAAACAAGCCAAATCATGTCACTTGACAAAAGAATTTTCCTCCCCCTTTTCAAAAGAATAAAAGCCCCTTCGGCAAGATAAAAACTCCCCCTTAGTTAATTTTCCCCCTTTGCAGCAGAGAACTCAGCAATTTCTCCCCCTTTGGCAATGCAAGCATCAAGGAGCATGTAAAAAGATGCAGAGCTTCGAAATGGGAAGAATTGCAAGGACATATAAAGCAAAAATATGTCAATATTAATACCAATTATCATGTGCTCAGCTCAACTTAACATTCTCTAAAAACATGATGACAGCATGTGATTTTATCATTTTGAAATAAAAGCATCACCACTCAATCATGGTAACTAGCCAAGTAAAAGCAGCGACTGCGCAATGCTAGTCAATTTCTACTCTAGACAAACAAGTCTAGTTCAAATGGAGTATTTAAAAGCAAACTTGATGATCAATGAATTTTGTTGTTCTTTTTCATAATGCCAGGGGTTATTTGTTTGTCTACCTTATACTGTCCAATCAAGCCAAGCATAGGCATGAAAGCCATCGGAAGCTTAAAGCAATGATTTTGGCATACACTACACTATCCCAGTTCAGACCAATGTGCAATGGTAAGCAGTCTAGAATCGAGTAGTGCGACAAACAAACCCACCTGGATCTTTTCACTTGAAGCATGCAAATCATGGAGTTTTTGATTTTAATTAAGTGAACCAATTTGTTTAGCACTTGATGAATATCCATGAGTAAGTAGAACATTTTTTTCAAGTTGCAATGTTTAGCATCCAGAGAAAAGGAGTCTTGCTATCAAGCAGATAAAAGATAGCTAAAGCAGTCCTGCCTAAACATGCTAGATTCAAGACTAAGCAGTGAGCATGATTTGATTTTGGAAAGAAAACATCATGCATATTGATGTTTTAGATACATTAAATAGAGCTGAGCGGACATGATTCATGAATTATAATCAGGCATATAAGTGCAATAGATGTAAATGCAATTTCACACATGATGAGCATATGCATGACAATTAAAAACAGCTCCCCCTCACAAAATGCCGTAAGGGTGACAAATACCAAGTAGGCAAATCGAGAAGCATCGAGCGGTTTCGTGAAAATATCGGCTAGCTGGTGTTGGGTATCAACATATTGAAGTTCAATATCACCCTTCTCATTGTGATCTCTGAGAAAATGATATCTCACATCAATGTGTTTGGTTTTGGAATGCTGAACCGGGTTGTTTGCAATGCAAATAGCACTAGTGTTATCACAGAAAAGTGGAACACTCTTATAATCTAACTCGAAATCCCGCAAAGTGGAAACCATCCACAAAATCTAAGAGCAACAGCTAGCTGCAACAACATATTCGGCCTCAACCGTTGATTGTGCAACACTAGACTGTTTGCGGGAAGACCAGCAAACCAGAGAAGTACCTAGAAAATGACAAGTACCAGAGGTACTCTTCCTATCAATCCTACACCTAGCAAAATCCACATCGGAATAACCTCGAAGACATAAAGATGAAGACGCTGAATACCAAATGCCGAATTCAAGGGTATGTTTGAGATACCCGAGAATGCGCTTTACCGCTTGGCGGTGCGAAGCTCGTGGTGAAGCCTGAAAACGAGCGCACAGACACACTGCGAAGTGTATGTCCGGCCTCGTAGCAGTCAAGTAGAGGAGGGAGCCAATCATGCTTCGGAACTCCTTCTGATCTACGGCTTCTCCATCTTCGTCAGGATCCAATGCTACAGATGTAGCCATTGGAGTGGCGAGTGGCTTCGCATCAGTCATGTCGAACTTCTTGAGCAGGTCCTTGGTGTACTTTGTCTGGTGGACGAAAGTACCTTGTTTGCTTTGCTTGATTTGCAAACCAAGGAAAAATGTAAGCTCGCCCATCATGGACATCTTGAATTCCCTGCTCATGGCATCTGCAAACTCGGCAACCAAAGCATGAGAAGAGCCACCAAAGATGAAATCATCCACATAAATCTGAACTAGGAGGAAATCTTTGCCATGCTTGAGAGTGAATAGGGTTTTATCAACAGAGCCCATCAAATACCCCCGCTCAAGCAGAAAAGACTTAAGTCTGTCATACCCTGCCCGAGGGGCCTGCTTAAGTCCATAAAGAGCCTTATGAACTTTAAGGACTTTATGTGGGTATTTGGGGTTTTCAAAAGCAGAGGGTTGTTTTACATAAACATCTTCGCCTATGAAACCATTAAGGAAGTCACTTTTGACATTCATTTGATAGAGTTTGAATCCCCGGGATGTCGCAAAGGCAAGCAAAATCCTAATGGCCTCAAGGCGAGCAACATATGCAAAAGTTTCAGTAAAATCAATCCCTTCTAATTGAGAATAACCCTGAGCTACAAGTCTAGCCTTGTTTCTAACTATAGTCCTATCCTCCCCTTGTTTGTTTTTGAAAATCCATTTTGTTCCAATGAAATGAACATTTGGTGGAGGATCAACTAAAGACCAGACTTGGTTTCTCTCAAAATTTTCAAGTTCTTCATGCATGGTATTGATCCAACTAGAATCAGAAAGTGCATGACTAACATCTAAGGGCTCGAAAGAAGCAACAAAAGCTGAATCAATGAAATGAGCATGAGAACGTGTTACCCTTTGATCAAGCTCACCAATGATCTGCTCGGGAGGGTGCATCCCTTGAACATGGTGTGGAGCCTCGCGGCGGGATGCAGACTCCCCCTCTACTTGTGCGTTGGAGTGGTCCAAGATGACCGATGTCAAGGTAGTTGCTTCGGGACCTTGTGCCGAAGTGGTCGAAGCGGGGTCAGCTTCGGGGGTTGATGTCGAGGGTAGTAGGGGTTCATCCTCGAAATCTCCGGGATCTTCTTCTTCGAAGATGGTATGTTCCATGTCGTGTTCATTTGCCTGTTTAAAAGCAGAACTAACAGAGGGTGTTGATTCATCAAAAGTCACATCACATGACTCGATGACAGTGTTAGTCTACAAATTATAAACACGATAAGAATGACCATGTGTAGTATAACCCAAAAAGATCCCGTCAGAAGAACGAGACTCAAATTTGTCCAAATTACCACGTTTTAGGATAAAGCAACGACAACCAAAAACTCGAAGATGAGTAACCTTGGGTTGTCTCCCAAAACGTAGCTCATAAGATGTCAAGTTCAAAATTGAGCGCAAGAAGATTCGGTTTGAGATGTAACAAGCAGTGTTCATGGCCTCAGCCCAGAATTTTCTCGGAGTCCTGTGCTCATCGAGCATCGTCCTAGCCATCTCAACCAAAGTGCGGTTCTTTCTCTCAACAACACCATTTTGTTGAGGAACCCGCGGAGCAGAGAATTGATGTTCTATGCCATGCTCCATGCAAAAGTCAACAAAGAGACTATTCTTGAACGCAGTGCCATTATCACTTCGAATGAATTTTAATGCACCAGGGAGTTCAGTGAAAAGTCTCAAAGCCAAGATCTGAAAGTGTGAGAACACTTCATCCTTGCTGGCAAGAAAGAAGACCCAAGAGTAGCGAGAGAAATCATCGACAATGACTAACACATACCACTTGTCGCCTAAAGAACTAACCCGAGAAGGACCTACAGTGTCCATGTGGAGAAGTTTTCCGGGTTGTTCAGTCATCACTGTGGTGACTGGCGAATGCGAAGCGGCAATCATCTTTCCATGTCGACAAGGAGCGCAAACTAAATTCTTCTCAAACTTGAGCTTGGGCAATCCTCGGATCAGACCTAGGGTACTCAGACGAGCGAGCAACTCAAAGCTCATATGCCCTAGTCTCCTATACCACTTCCAAAGCTCACAAGTAGAATGTGCAACAAGACAATGAGAAGAACCAGATGACTCTGAAAAATCAGCTCCAAAAACTCTCCCAACTCTAAAGATCTTGCAGACAACAACGCCAGCAGAATTGAGTACTTGCGAAGTATCGCGATGGAATTGCACTTCGAAGCCCTCATCAAGCAACTGAGATACAGAAAGCAAGTTGTATCCCAGGTTTTCAACCAAAGCAACATTTTTGAGAGTGAAATTCGAGTTAATTCTTACCACACCTTTACCTTTCAGTATACTCCTTCGATTGTTTCCGAAGGTGATATGTTCCCTTTGCTTGGTTGTGGTGAGGTTGGAGAACCATGCTGCATCTCCAGTCATATGGCGCGAACAACCGGAGTCCATGATCCACGTGCTCTCCAAGCCTCAGTGTCGCCTACACATGATAAGAATATCTCGATCGCTCAGTGCTGGGGTGAGTAAAAAAATGACGAGGCATCCAGCACTGAGTGACACGAGTAGTAGGCACAATAAAAGTAGACTGTCTATGCACATAATAATCAGAATGTTGCAAAGTGCGAGGTCTACCTATATGCTATGATCGAACAACATGACGAGGTCTCCTACTCTGACGAGGTACAAAGCTACTCACCCAGGGTCTACCACCATATGGAACATGGTGAACACCTCGAGGAGCAAAACCTCTCCGAGAAGCACGAGGAGCCTCAAAAACAGAACGATAGTAAGACTCAGACTCATGCATACCTAAAGATGGGTAATGCATGTCCTGGTAGCTCATCGCCTGAGAGCGTCGCTCATCCTTGATGCGATGAAAACAGAACCCAACCAAATAACCCGCCCGCTGACAGTAGGAACAATGAAAAACTCTCCTGGGGGCACTCTCATCGGTCTTAGGAGCAATTCTCACAGGCTCCTTGGGCTTCTGCTGAGTGGTTTTCTTGGGAGGGATTTTCTTGGCAGGAGGAGTGGTTTTCTTTTGTGTCCGGGTAGGTTTCTTGGCAGATGGAGTGTCTAACAGAGCTCTCTCTTTCTCTAGGGTAATGGGTGAGGTAAAAACAGTTTTGTTCCCACTATCTGAAGGAATCCTCTCAAAACCCAAACCTAGAGCTAACCCTGCTCTGTCAGCACACATCTTGGTCTTGGCCAAGAGCAAATCCATCCTACCCTTTCCCTAAGTGCATTTGCTAACCACAGAAAGAAGGTATTCATTTTCAGTCATTAGGTTTTCAGCTCGCTCTCTAACAGTGCCTAGCTGGTCCTTAAGGGTAATGCACGTGTCACAAACAGGTTGCACATCCTTAGAACTACCGTCCCTCTCCAATCTAGCCTCTAAATCATGAACATGTTTATCACGTAAATTAATGCTCTCGCGTAATAAAGAACAGTTCATGCATTCAATTATATCATGAGGTCTAGAATCAACCGCCAAAAGCTGCTTCTGTGCAGTCTCAAGCTCAGATAGAGTTTGAGCATGTACATAACGCAACTGAGCAAGCTCACCCATGACAACAGTACAAGATTCACATTCAGCATCATTAACCCTAGACTTAAGCATGGCATAATCAGTAGACACAGATTCTAGCCTAAGTCTAAGGTCTTTTTTTCTCTAGCGGCTTGCACAAGTAATCTATCCTGACCAAGAACTACTTCATTCAGTTCATCTAGTTTAATTAAAAGCTGGTCAGATGATAGTGGTACCTCAGATGAGTCAAGCTCATCGCCGCTGCGATCGCTGTCGGCCATGAAGCAAAGGCCGGTGAAGTCTCGTCCCTTCTTGTCCTTCTTGTCCTCCTTCCTTGGGGACTCCTCCTCCTCAGAGCTCGACTCCTCAATTGAGGAAGTGTCGATGTCACTGAGAGCAACAACAAATGCTCTTGAAGCGGCTTTGGCTGCTCTCTTAGCCACCTTGCCGCGCTTGCCCTTCACAAAAGGCTTCCTCTCCTTTTTGTGGTATTCAGGGCGCTCACTCTCATCTCTCTTCTTGAGCTTAGGGCAATTAGCCTTGATGTGAGAAGTGTCGCCACACTCAAAACAACCACTAAAACCACTTCTCTGATCCCGTCTCTCATGATGAAAATGGGTGAACCTTCTGGCAATGAGAGCAAGCTCATCATCATCCAGAGTGTCCACCTGCTCCTTAGTGATGGAGACCAGGGAGGACAAAGCAAAACCATCTGCAAGAACACAAGTGCCAGATGTGCTCGGTTCTACAGTGGTGCCACGGCTAGTGCTACAAACCAATGCCAATAGCTGTGGCAAAGAGTTTCTGTGCACTGCAAGAGATGCCATAGCAATATCTGTGGACTTCAGCTTGCTGAAGAGCTCATCACAGGTCAATGTGTCATAACCTGCGAACTCCTCAATGTTGGATATCTTCACTTCCCATATGCTACGATCAAGAGCATAGAGAAGCTTGATAGCCCTATCATGATCATTGTAAGCAAGTGTCCCGTTAGACCACAAGTTACTCACTATCGCATCAAAGCGAGAAAACATGGCATCTATAGATTCACCAGGTGCCTGCACAAACAGCTGATACTGTTGATTGTATGTGCTTTGGCGCCTGGCCTTGATCTGTGTAGAGCCCTCATGAAAAATAGTGAGAGTGGTCCAAATTTCCCTAGCAGTCCTAAGATGCTGCACCCTATCAAACTCACTCCGGCTCAAACCAATGAACAGTATATTCCTTGCCTTGGAGTTGGCATTATACTGATCCTTCTTTGTTTGAGAGGTGCGAGTATCAGGGATGGAGTATTGTGAGTCCACAATCTCCCAAATTGCATTTCCTTGGCTTAACAAGTAAGCCTCCATGCGCACCTTCCAGTATGCAAAGTCAGTCCCATCGAACAGAGGAATTTTACTAACTCTGTCCATGTCGCCAAGAGATCACAAAACTGGTTAAGGTCAACTGGTGATCTTAACCCGCTCTGATACCAATTGTTGGACCGGAAACGATGACCAGAGGGGGGTGAATGGGAGCTTTTAAAATTTCAGGCTAAAAATAGCCTTCTGTTTTAATTCAGTCTACTGCGGAACAGGCTTCGAACACAACCTTCGAAGTTCTGATTCGAAAGTATTTTACAGCTCCGAAAACAGGCTTCGCAAGGAGCAAAAGTTCGAGGCCAAGGAGACTTCGCTCCACCCACAACCCCGAAAAATCAACTCTACTAAGTCAGTGCAGGCTCCACACACAGGGTGCTTCGAGCAGGCTTCGCACTTCACCCTTCGCACGAGTGGACAACCCTCTGAGGACTTCAACCAAATACTTAGCGACAACAACTGGTGCTGGGCTTCGTACGACGAAGGTCTAAACGCACACTTTACAGACTTCGCTAAGGGCTTCGACACGAGAAGAAAAATGGGCTTCGATCAGTGCTTCGCTATTAATCAGCGAGGTCTAGCCTCCAGTTACACAGAGCGAACGCACACTGAAAAACACACTTCACACAAACACACTTCGCCCAAACAGGCTTCGGTGCACTACAAGAAGTCAATGCAGGCTGCGAGGTGTGCAAACAAGCTCAAGCATAAAATGAGCACAGAAGCAGGGCTTCGCCGCTTGAACAATGAACACAATAAATGAACTCACAGGATGAATACAAAGTGTGGTGGCTAGAACTAGAGTTCTACAATGAATGCTCAAAGTGTTAAATGTGACCTACCCAGCCCCCACTATTTATAGCCACTATTCACCCATGTGAAATGACTACTTTACCCCTAGGGTTTACATTGGTTTTGTCTCATCAGAACTGAGGGGTACAAAAGGTAGTCAACTTTATTTGGAGGATTCTCTGTCAGCTTTGCAGAGGGGACAGCGTCAGGTTTTTGCAGAGCAGACACTGTCAGCCTTTATAGTCTTGGACTCTTCTGAAGCCCCCCCTTCGCACGAGAGGGGTGCGGTAGCCTAGGTGAGAAGCCTTGAGCCTGATGGCCTTCGCTTCACCGAAGTCAGACTTCGATACAGTGACGGTTTTGAGCCGAAGCCGTCGAAGCTCTTGGGCCTTCGCACCAACACCTTCAGAGTGGACCACCACGGCTTCGCAGCCTCTCCCAGCTCGAACTCTATCAGTCCGTGTACCGAAGCCATGTATGGCCGAAGTACCACAAGTCCACCTCACTCCGGAGCCAGCCTCACTCCGAAACCTACTTCACTCCGAAGCCCCACCTTCGGAGTACCACCATTCGAAGTCCCTCCTTTGTCCAAGGCCTCCGCATGAAGCATTCCGTGAGCACTTCGTCGCAGTGTCTCTCCCTGAGCACACTCCTCGACGAGCCTCACCCGGACCATGCCTTCGATGCACCTCGACTTCTAAGACCTTCATCGGGTAACCTTCGAGTGTCTCCCTCCAGAGCACACATCGAACACCTTGCCTCTGCTGAGGACTTGATCCACCATACTCCGAAGTCACTCCATTCGGAGTACTCTTCAAAGTGCCTTGCCTCCGAGGACTTCGTCTCGAAGTACCTTCACCCGGAGCCACGCTCTTCACTTACTGCCTTCTCCTGGTGCACCTCGACCCGAGGTCCGACCTCGACCCCTTCGCAGCCTTCGTGACGGAGCTCCCCACTCCCCTGGCATCTAGCCTCCCACTTGACCCAGGTTCACTTGCTACGACCTGTCTGTCGCCTCCGAAGTCCCCTGTGCACCACAGACAAGCAGACGAGTGTATTCAGTACTCCGGAGACCTCTCTGGGTTAGCAGCCTTCGGCACAAACTCCGGTGTACCGCCCAAAGTACCGATACCTTCGGTACAACCATTCATCTTGTACTGTCAGACCCCTCCGACAGGCACACTCTGCTGCAACAGCTGCAGCAACCAAACCCACCGAACCCTTCGGTGAAACAGCCTCCGAAGTCCCCTTCGGAGAACCAACCTCCGAACCCCTTCGGAGGGACCCCTTCGAAACAGAGGGTAAAAGCCTGTCAATCACTCATCACAAACTCCGAAACCAACCCTTGGTTTCTCAACTCTGCTTTTCCGATTGTTTCCAAATGTGATGCTTTCTCGATGCCTGACTGAGGTGAAGCTAGAGAACCATGAATTCTTCCTGGTCATGTGACGTGAACACCTAGAATCAATGATCCACTTGTCCTCTAGCCTCCCATGACTCTCCTAAATAGAGACGGGAGATCTCGAGTACTCAGTGCTAGGTTTAGAGATAAGATGCCTAGGTATCTAGCACTGAACTACTCGAGAAGTAGGTAAAGCAAGAGACTGTGTGGGATGAGAACCATACTGAACATGAGGTCTCCTCGCAAATCGCTGAGGTCTCCTAAAATAATTTGGACCAAAATGCCGACGTGGTCTATAATCATACGAAGTACAATATACACCACAATGGGCATAGCCACTCATATAACTATAAGGAGCCTCATAATTAATATAAGTATTATAACCATAGTCATGCATATCAAATGAAGAATAATCATGAAAATGTAAAGCAGTGAGCACGACGTTCATCTTTCATGCGTCTATGGCAAAATCCAATCAAATGACCTACACGATGACAATAAGTGCAATGAAAAACTTTCTTGTGTGTATGTTTATAGGTTTTTGGTGCAAACCTCACAGTTTTCCTAGATTTTTGCTTGGAGTCTGTCTTGAGTGGTGGAATGATTATCTTTTTGGGTTGGGTAGGATTTTTGGCTTTTTGAGGTGTGTCTAACTGGGCTCTCTCTTTCTCAAGTGTGGTAGGTAGAGTGAACACAGTTTGGCTTGGGGTACTAGATGAAGTCCTCTCATAACCTAACCCTGCCCTGTTAACGCACATTTTTGTTTTATCCAAAAGCAAATCCATTTTCACTTTCCCTTCAGTGCATTTGTCTACCATTGAAAGCAGATAATCATGCTCACACTTTAGTTTTCCTACTTGCTCTCTAGAAAAGTTGAGTTGGTCCTTAAGGGTGATGCAGGTGGGACACGCCAGCTGCACATTCTAAGAACACTCAGCACTCTCCAATCTAGCCTTAAGCTCATCGATATGCTTATCTCTCAGACTAATGCTTTCAATCAGTAAAGTGCAATTTAAGCATTCATCGATGGCACCACGACTAGACTACACCACCAAGAGTTGCTTCTGAATATTTTCATGTTTTTCAATGTTTTGAGCATGAATCAGACGCAATTGAGCAAGTTCAACCATCACGACAAGACATGACTCACATTCAGCAATTTCAGATTTAGACTTCAACAAAGCAAGTTCAGTAGAAAGAGATTCAATTTTAAGCTTTTGTTCTTTTCATTCTTTAGCAGCAAGTTTAAGCAGTCTATCTTGTGAAATAATTGCATCATGTAATTCATCGTTTTGAACAAGTAATTGATCAAGAGATAGACTAACCTTAGATGAGTCAAGTTCATCGCTGCTTTGCTTGTCGTTGGCCATGAAGCAGAGGCCGTTGAAGTCCTTCATCATTTCCTTCTTTTTGTCCATTCTTGCCTGGTTCATCTTCATCAGAACTTGGTTCTTAACTCGAGGTGTTGTCGATGTCACTGAGTGCTGCCACGATAGCTCTAGCCATCCTTTTTGCCACTTTTCCTCTTTTGCCTTTGTAAAACAGTTTTTTATCTCTTTTATGATATTTGTGTTCATGTTCATTTTTGGCTTTCAGTTTTGGGCAATTGGCTTTAATGTGATTAAGGTCACCGCACTCAAAACACCCTCGAGCGCCTCCTCTCCTCTGATCTCTTCTATCATTATAGAACCTAGTGAACTTTTTGACTATAAGAGCAAGCTCTTAATTGTCCAATGTGTCCACTTGTTTCTTTGTGATAGAGACCAAAGAAGACAAGGCAAAACCCCCAGACAAAGCACAAACACCAGACACGCTACCTCTAGATGAGGTGCCACTTCCGGAACCAAAAACTAATGCCATGGATTGTTGCAAAGAGTTCCCAATCCCAGAACGAGATACCTTGGCGATCTCAGTGGACTTAAGCTTACTGAAGAGTTCATCGCATGTCAAAGTATCAAAACTCGCAGACTCTTCAATTCTTGAGATCTTTACTTCCCATATGCTACGATCTAGAGCACAGAGAAGTTTGATCGCTCGGTCATGATCAGAGTAAGCTAGCGTCCCAGTGGAGCGCAAGTTGCTAACAATTCCGTCAAAGCGTGCAAACAAGGCATCTACATATTCGCTGGGGCCTTGTACGAACATTTGGTATTCTTGATTATACTTGCTCTGTCTCCTAGACTTAATCTGTGATGTGCCCTAATGCAAAGCACTCAAGGTCGTCCAGATTTCTCGTGCAGTCCGAAGGTGCTGGACCCTGTCAAACTCGTTGCGACTTAGACTGATAAAAAGGATGTTTCTAGCCTTGCTATTATATTCATATTGTGACTTCTCAGTCTCTGAGGTACGAGTTTCAGGAATCACATATTGGGATGCGATAATGTCCCAAATTGCACTTCCTTGGCTAAGCAAATAAGCCTCCATGTGCACCTTCCAATAGGCATAATCTCGACCATCAAACACTAGAATCTTGGTGTTCTTATCCATGTCGCCACAAGGATCACAAACCGGTTAAGGTCAACTGGTGATCTAACCAGCTCTGATACCAATTGTGGGATCGGTATGGCGACTAGATGAGGGGTGAATAGGTGCCTCAACACTTTTCTTTCGAATGTGATGGCCAATTCAAATCACCCAACGCACCTCTAAGAGATTGCAATATCAAACAAGATAAACACTTGAAAATAGGTTTAAAATCAAATCAATTTCAATCTCTGAAATCATATGATGAATCAATTGAGTTACAGGATTTCTGCAAATTTCGGTTCTAATCAATTTCAGTTTTAATTAGAAATGAATTCAATTTTTAGCTCAATCAACAAAATTGATTCACTTGCTGAAACAGGGAATGCTTTACGTGATATAGTTTCTGTCGAAAACACTGTAGCACGTCCGAAAAACAGCAAACACTGAATCAGATCAGGAACATCTCTCACAGGGTTTTTCTCTGATTTTTGATTGAAAAGCTGAGCAAAATTTTGGTTCTCCTCTTTCAGTTTTCACAACATTAATTTCAGATCAACCATACAGATGTACTTCTAGGATTTTACAGATCAGAACAATTCATCTAACTTGAATCATTTCACACAATCAGCAAAACATAATGCATAAAAGTACTGTATCAAAAACAGACAATATCATAAATGAGCTAACTATCTAACAGCACACTACAACAGCTATATCAGAAACTGAATAACAACAGTGAATATCTGAGCACAGGACAATATGATTACTGAAATTGGATCAAACTTTCAAGGATTAGCAAAATAAGCACAGAAATAGTTAGTTGACAATTCAGTATACTAAAAACTGAGAACCTGAAAGACTCTTGATGAAAAACAGTGTGGATTTAGTCAAAACTTGATTCAGATTGAGTAAATTCAGAAAAACTTTCATCCAATGAAGCAAACAACTAAAACAGACTTATCTGCAGCATCTAATCTTCTGGACCACATTCAAAAAGGATGTACTTAAGAACTAACCAGATTAAAACACCAAATACTTGAGGAACCAGGATCTTCAGAAAATAAAATGACTAAACAGACCAACTCAGAATAGTACTCAATTAGTATTCAAAATAATTTCAGCTCTAAACTTGATCCATAGACATGTTAAATTTCTTTCTAAAACAGTCACATAGATTAGCAGACAACCTCATTCAGACAAGGAAACATGCAATACAAAATGAGCAAAACCTATTGGAACAGCATCTATGCAGTAACCAATTTACTTCCAGAAATTACAGAGAAGATCCCTTACACATAGGTAAAAAAACTAATTGAGACACAGATCTTCAATTTGACTATCAACACAGAATGATTCTATCATCCAGTAAACATAGCAATAAATCAGCATAGAATTTGAAGAAGATCAAAATTCAACAAACTGAGACACTAGTTCTGAACTGATATTAACACAAAACTGCTATAACAATCTGAAGAAAAGAACAAATTCAAGGATTCAACACTACACAACAACTATCTCATACCTTCCAAGATGAATATTCTCAAGTATGCAACCAGGTTCATCCAGAAATTTCACAGAAGAACATATTCTGTACTCTTGAAATTTGGATCAAACTCAGCACAAGATTTCAATTAGCAGACCATTTTACGATGAACAGTCTGTGAAATTGATTCAAATTAATTTCAGAAATAACAATTCTGAAAATTACCCTTTAAGACCTAAAGTAAAAAATTACCAAAAAGACTCTCCTTTTAATATATTTTCAGAGTTGACCCACTCTAAAAATTATACCAAAAGGATACACTAGAAACTGAAAAAATTTAAACTAATACTAGACACCTATTTATTGAATTAACAAAAACATTTAAAGTTTCGATGGTTTTCAGCAAAAACTGACAAAGCCTCTCTTGATCGTCGACGCCCATCGTCAGTCTGCGAACCCGACCGCTAGCTAGTCTCTCCCGCTCTCGATCATTTGAGCCGCCTTGTCACTTGAACTAGCTTCCCTTTCACGCCTTGATCAATCTTCAACTCACGTCTTGTTCATCCTCCATGCGTACATCAGAGTCCACTCTCGACTTCGACTGATATACTCGACCATCTGGCATTAGACTCCCCATCTAACCCTGATCCCATGCCATCGACAGCTGACGAGTAACTCAAGCCTGCACAAATGAGATAAACACAGACACACACACCATATCCAGATCATCCAGACACAACTCATGCTTTCACCTTGTCAATCACTCATCATTACCTTGAACTACAGTGACAAACCTCACTATGTTCCTCAAGAAGTCTTTCGGAGCTAGCCTCCGTTGGGTCTCCGACTTGGTATTCCGAGTCAGACCAGTCTACATATTCTGAGGACGAAGATACTTCTTCCTTATCCTCTTCATTAATATAACCTAGGACTTCGCGTTGAACATCGGGTGCTATTTCCCCTTGCTCCTCTCGAGGAACAGAAAAATGTGAGCGTCGGTAAGGCCTTAAGCTCTCAAGGATAGCCCACTAATGGCGAAGCCCTTCGTTGGGCTCCAATGCTTCGAAGTTAGATTCCGAAGTGCCTAACAAAACCTAAAAATAAACATCCAAACAAAGACTCCCCGTTTATAAACTTTTAATTCATTAAGATAAAGGGCTTTACAAGATTTCTTGTACATGCTTAAACGCCCTATGAAGCTAAACTTGCGGGTCAGTTGGCGGAGCCGACGGTGTCGGAGCTAGAGGCTTTGTTTGAGCTTGCTTCTGCCGGTGAGCCTCATCAATCCAGGTCTTGGCCGCATCTTTATGATCTGTTTTCTAGGTCGCCCGGAAGGCTTCCCAGGTAGAAGCCACATCCAAAGAAGGATGCAACAAGTCTTCGTCGGTGAAGCCTGTAGGCGTCGAACCCCCCACTAGAGCAACAGAAATCCCGAGGGTTTCGAGATGTCAAAGGACTCCGATTCCAGCTACCTGCCCGAAGATCTCTCCGTAGCGAATCCCGGAGCCCTTCATCATCTTCGTCGCCGCCTGGATCATCTTTAGCTTTCGCTCGAGGGGCTCGCTCGCCATAGTTGATGACGAAGGGCACATCGTACCAAAGTATTCAAGGACACCCTAGAGGGTATCCATAGTCTGATCAGCAACGACAATATGCTTCATCTCGGCCTCCGTCAGCTCAGAAGCAAAAGCAGAAACTTCGGCTATCCTTGATAGCAAAGAATTCTTTTGAGCCAACGCTTGTTTGATTGACTCTTGGAGCTCTACAAGCTGTGTGCTAGAGTCTGCCTCTGCTCACCAAAGCCTCTCAACCTCAGCCCTAAGCACCACACGCCCGGCTTCTATTTCTTAGACCGAAGCCTTGAGTGTAGCGCTGCTCTGTTGCTTGGCCCGGAGTGCTTCGTCTGTAATGTCCTTAGCCCTCCGCTCCTCGAGGAGAACCTCCTCCAGTTGCAATGTTTTGTCTTCGGAGCCTTTGAGGACAGTCTAGAGGGTGGTAACCTTCCTCTTGAGCCGTTTAGTTTTGAGCTCATTAGAAGTCACTGCCGCTCTAGCAAGGACAAATTACTACAAAAAAGCAAAGTGAGTACAAAGTAATTTCATTAATTAAATACATTTGTTGTATGTTGCATACCTGAAGGGCAGCCCTTTCGAGGGCCAAATCGAGCTCTGGTGCCCTGGCTTCACTCAAGATGGAAACCATCTCAGAGCTCCCAACCTCTTGGCACTTATCTACCAAGGGTTCCAGAAGCGTTCGGAGCCCTGTCCACTGTTCTAGGAACGGAGTCAGTAGAGGAAGCCAGGACAGGGCCTGTCGGTCATCCACAACGGGGTCTTCCTTTGAAGCGCTCGCTGAATGGTCGTTGGAGGAAGGCGTCGTCGTCGAAGAAGGAAGAGGGCCGAAGCCTGTCGTGCTCTTGTCCCTCCCTGGTACGAAAACCAGAGCTTCTGCTTCGTTCGGAGTTGATCCTCCTTCGATCGTCGCTACCTCGGGTGGAGTCACTACGCCCGAGACAACTTCAGTCGTCAGAGCCACTGCCTCGACCGGAGCCTCAACTCCGAGTGAAGCCAAAGCCCCACCAATTGCTGGAGCCACTCCGCTTCTTGAAGCATCTACAAAGTCAAGGTATTCATTAAATACTTATTGCACAATAAAGTCTTTTTAGGAAATTGGAAGGTAAAGTTCCAAGATTTACCTCCGTCCGCACTTTGAGGGAGAATTTCGGGGTCCCCCAGAAATTCATACATCCGAAGATATTCTTTGAGGTCATCCCGCGAAGTTTGTGCCAGAGCAGCCATAGTCGATGCCATGTCCTCCGTTGCTACCACTCCGGCCACGGGCGAGTTAGGATTTCCAAACTCCGGCTCTAAGTTACCTGCGCCAAGTGCGGAGGGGGCTGCTGCGTCAACTTCGAGCGCTTTCCCCATCTGGTCGTTTGATTCCTTCTATTCTGTTTCATCCAAAGAGGAGCTTCGAATGTCCAGGGAGGAAGGCCAAGACGCTAGAGATGCCGGAGGAGGAGGCTTTGTTTCCTTCTTCCCCTTCTTGACGGGGGTCTTAGAGGCCCTTTTGGAGGTCTCGGCGGTGATTTTCCTCTTCCGGGGATCGCTCCCATAGAGTCGAAGTCCGGTAGGGGAGGAGGCTCCATTCCAAGAGCGCTCCACACCCGGTTGAAGCGTTCCCAGCTTCCTACCAATTCTACCCTCTGTTGCTTCTCTGCCATAGTAGGGGCTCCGAGCACCCGTTCTGTGGTCTGGCAATCTGCTCCGGAGCTAGCGCCAAAGGAGCCACTAAAAAAAGGTAGCATTCTATTGAGTATGTTATCTATTTTCTAATTAACATTAATGCAGAAGTGCGAAGGTTTACCCAAGCTTCAAAGCTCTCCTTCCAAAGCATTCTGAAATGCTATCGGCCACTCCGCTCCAAGAAGAGGGATTCAGAGGGAGATGAATTCCTCCGCGAGGTCCTGCATGCTCATGAGGCTGGCCACCGAAGAAAGCGACCCCAGCTGCATCGAAAGCAGGCAAGGGTCCGGAGTGGCTTCGGCTTCCTTCCGGTTCCAAATTTCTTGTAGGGGCCTCGCGAGGCTGGAATCTTCTCCGACTTTGGCATAGAACCATCGGAGTATCCAGTTGGTGTACCACCGATCGTTGATGGCCTTCGTCGGGAAATGCTACGAGTACTCCTTCCGAAGTTGGAAGTTCACACTTCTGAAGGCTACCAGTACTTTGGTATCTCCAGGTCCGTCTTGTGGCTTTAGCTGGCCGGAGGCCTTATGGGTGGCTGCGAAGATTTCTGATCTCCCTTCGCACCCTTCCGCCCAAAGGGCCCATTCGAAGATGGCCAATCTTGCGATGGCATTCGGTGACAAGTGAGGTAAGGTGATATGAAACATGTCTAGTATGTCAATTATGAAATTTATTGCAGGAAGCCCTAGCCCAGCCTCGAAGTAGGCCTCGAAAACCACTACTTCTCCGCTCCGTGGCGCTAGGGTCACTTCCGTCCCGGGGACCTGAGTCCTTATCCTCGGGCCCAGCTTCCCGTTCACCGCTTCCTCGATGGACTCCACCGTACTCGCTGACTTCCTGAGGACAAAACATTGCCTCAATGGCTTCTTGGACAGTGGGCGGAGTTCCCATGGGTTCTTTGGCCAAGAACCCCCTAGGGCTCCCATCATTTCCGCCGCTGCTGACGCCGCCCAAGCTTGCCTCTGCACCAAGGTTCCTGCCACAACCGACACCTTCGCACTAGTTCTCTCCATCAGTTGATTGCTCAGGATATTGGGGAAAGCTTGAAGGTTGGAGAAAGATGGCTTAGATCCATGGCTCTGTAAAAAAAATTCTGCTGAGGTTCGAGTCCATCTTTTATAACCCTTCCTCCTCTAGTTACTGCGGTTCGAGTATGTATTCACATTGCAGGTTCGGCTTCTGTCACTGATGGGTGGGGCCAAAAAGTAAAAAATGTGTGAACTCGCGGTTAAAATTATGTCCGTTACTTTTTCCTGGAAGCCTAACGGCTACTTGAAGGGTAACGACTCAAAATTAACGGCTCTCTGCGATGCTTCACCTCCGCAACGGTTCATTTACTTGCGAAGCTTACACATGGGAGTCCAAGTTCGAAGCTTCCATCAGACATACCTCCGATGCCGAAGACACTTCAAATGGTTACAATACCTTCAATCCTTTCTAAGTCCCTAAGCATGAAAATATTTCTTGCATATACTGCTCTCCTACTATAAAGGTTAAATTGGAGAAGCGTATTCGAGGGGCTATTGTTGAGGGGAAATACTTCATCCCCAGGACCTTCAAGATCAAGAGACAAAGACAACTCATGCAGTTCTAAGACAGAGACTTGTCCCCGAGTTGATGAAGTTTCTAAGTCGAAGGGTTCGTCCGAACCCCAATTCGAAGATACCCTCTGAAGGCTCCGTCTCTATAGTGGGAAACAACAAGACTGATGGGACGTCTACCTTATCTATCTTCTTCGGACATATTTTACTATTTTAGCCCTATTCGGGTTACCGAATAGTTTCCACTATGTCGGTTGTAATTGAGGGGTAAAAAGGTCTTTTCCTTAGAGTTTTTACCAATAAATACCCCATTCTCACCTTGTAATAGGCATCGAATACTCAGATATTCAATACACAACTTTGAACTGCTTTGAGCTATTATCCTATTCGGAGGCTTGAGATAGTTCGCTTCACAAACTCCTTGTTTGTTAGTTCTTAATCTTAGAGAACCTGTTAGCATAATCTTTTATGCCAACACAAGCCATTAAAGCATTGAGCATTTTTAGCTACTTGTTGCACTACTAACAGAGAATCACCATATGCATGGACATGTTTAGCACTTACAAATTCTAGTAATTCAAGTCCTAGTAGTAGAGCCTCATATTCAGCTTGGTTATTAATAGAGGGAAATTCTAAATGGGTCGAGGTCTCAAAGTGCATTCCATTAGGTGATATGAGAACCACTCCAATACCTTGGCCACTCTTGCAAGCCGAACCATCAAAATAAAGTTTCCATGGTATCACTTCAATTAGAGCAACATCGCCACCCTAATTGACGTCTACGTGGTGATCAACTATAAAATTAGCGACAATTTGGCCTTTCATACCTCTTAGAGGTTCATTGGCCAAATCATACACAATCAAAGCGTAAGCCCACTTCCTGATTCTTCCACTTAGAATCGGATTTTTCAACATATATTTTATGACATCGATTTGGCAAGCGACAATACATATAGTAGGAAGAAGATAGTGACGTAATTTGGTACATGCGTAATAAAGTGATAGACATAAACGCTCCACAAATACGTACATGGTTTCAGCATATAGCAAGCGATGACTCAAGAATATGATGATGTACTCTCTTTCCTCCACCTCGTGGGTTAGCACGGCCCCAATCACGCTATCTTCAGCGGCATTGTACAACCAAAACACAATTCCGGCTTTTGGTACTCTTGCCACGGGTGGTGATGATAAGCTCTCTTTGATTTTTTCAAAAGCGCTTTGCTGACGTGCCCCCCTAGTGTACTCGGCTTCATTCTTTAGCCAGAGTATAGGGACAAAGGCATCAATTTTGCCAGACAAGTTAGATATAAAGCGACGCAAATAATTCATCTTCCTTAGCAACTTTTGCACATCTTTCTTGCATGTCGGCGCTGCAAAGCTTCTAATCTTCTCAATCTCCTTAGGATAAATTTCTATACCTCTTTCATGAATCACGAATCCTACGAACTTGCCCGCCGACACTCCAAAAGAACATTTTAGTGGATTCATTTTCAAGCCATACTGTCGCATCCTATCAAAAGCGACATTCAAATTGGCTAAGTGATTTCCCATAGCATCCGATTTGACTACAACATCATCTATGAAAACTTCTAACATAAATCCTAGCAAGTCATGAAAGATCAAGTTCATAGCACGTTGATATGTAGTGCCAGCATTCTTTAAACCAAAAGTCATAACGACCCTCTCGAACAAGCCAACAAAACTAGGGCATCGAAAGGCTATCTTGTAAACGTCCTCTTCGGCCATAAAAATTTGATTATAACCAGCATTGCCATCAAGAAAACATAGTACCTTGTGTCCTGAGGCATCGTTGATTAGAATATCGGCTTGTGGGATCGGAAGGGTGACTAGAGGGGCGTGAATAGGCGCCTTGACTAATTTTTATGAATTAGATGGCCTTTTCAATACACCCAACGCACCTCCAAAATCTCAGATTCAAATTTAAACCAATCAGTACAATATTTAAGCACCACTAGATTGAAAATCACAATTCAGCTTAGTTCGGGGTTTGAACAGTTAAACTACTCTGTCAGAAACTGAAGCTCTAAAGTTCACTGCCTAGATCGACAATTGGTTTGCCGACAGGAAGATATAAGAGATTGATTTGTCGACAAAGATCAAAATACTGAGACAAAAGTTCAAATCAGATTTTGAAAAATGAATCAGCTTATCACAATTGAATCCCAATTCATATCACAACACTTCTGAAAAAATCTGTACGATGAATAGTACCACAGATTACAAATTAGTTCTGAATTCAGATTTCCACTTCAAAACAGATTTCAGATCATGTTTAGTTCAAGAAACAAATGTATTTCAGTTGAATTCACAAAATTTCAGAATCCTCCTTGAACATGAATAGTGATCCTTGATACAAACTAAATACAGAATCAAGTAATCAATTTAACTTCCAATCAGATTATCCTAAAAACATTTCAGTTTCAAAACAGTGCATGAATCAGAGTTAAAACTGAATCAACTTTTGAATTGATTCTAAACAACACTTTCATATTTGCACATATACAAGTGAGCTCAACTCTTAAACTGATTCTGAAAGAGAAATCTGAAAAGATCACAATCAAACTAACTCAATCCTAAAAACAGATTCCTGATTTACTATTTAATCACAGAAAACAGAGCAAAAGATCTATTTAGATATCAGTCTATTTCTATCTGATTATCAATTCAATCAATCATGACTTTTGTTTAGCTTAAAAGTAGATTCTGAACAGATTTCTGTAAATGAGTTTATCTCAAAATCAGAACATAAGAACTGGAATCAAATTAGTGCAAATTAGTGCAAGAAACCAAAATTAAAACTGTAATAATTCTATTCAACCTTGAGTTCAAATCTCTTATTACAATACACTCAAACACAGAAATTTCAGAACCTTAACTCACAGCAAGAGATGATAGACAATCAATGAACACAACAATTTCAAAGATGATTCAAATAGATTTCAGTTCTGGTAACTCAAATCAGTGATGCAGAAACAACCACAAGTCTGAAACATAGATGAAATTTTAGAACCTCTACAGTATTTTCAGTAAAAATCAGTACTAAATCTGAAGGGTGATTTCAGAGAAAGCAATGTGGTAAAGCTGTACTTCAACAGCAATTTGAATACAGTTTATAAACCAATTCTAAAAACTGTACAACTTTCAAAGTGCTCAAAACAGACCGTAACT
Organism: Zizania palustris; assembly: GCA_019279435.1. NCBI lineage: Eukaryota > Viridiplantae > Streptophyta > Magnoliopsida > Poales > Poaceae > Zizania > Zizania palustris. The sequence goes on from JAAALK010000085.1 coordinate 2,704,558, forward strand.
AATAACTTGAACCATAGTTCAAAATTCAGAAATAATACTAATTTTCCTTTAAACTCAGAACTGAAATTGACAATTAATTTCTGAGGGTGATATTGTTTTGAACACTAAAAAACTGAAAACAGACTTTAAAGTATCAGCTCATTTCAAACAAATCATTGAATCTGTTAATCCTGATTTCAGTTAAACCTCAGTTCTAAAATTAAGTGTCAACACAGCAGAGTGACAACTTCTGAAACAATTCTAGCAAACAGAAAGCAGAAAAAACAGGTTCAACTTTTCATATAAACAACAACAATAATCAACTCTTCAAAGTTTCTGATAAGATCACTTCTAAAGAAAACAACTCAGACACAGTGTACAGTGACTAATAGACCTATTCAATACTGAAATGATTGAGTTTGATTCACTGTACATGAAGAACACTGATGAAGATTACAACAATTAAATTCAAATCCTGAAACTACTCAAGGTACTATATCAGATCAGAAGTTTCAGCAAAACAGAGATGACATCAAACATCACCAATACTGAAAAGTAGATTCAATAGAGAAACAAAATTGGTGTACTGCAAACTTGTTGTAAATCAGGATGTTTCCATCTGAAATTGCATCCTCTTTTCTCTATTTTGCGAACAACCCATTTGATCCAAACATGCCGCCAAGAATTTATGGATGTTTCCTCCACAAGAGTGAACCAGTCATTTTCTCAAACACCAAAAGGGGTTCAGCTCTAAACAGAGAAAAACAGATCTGCTCAAAATCAAAATAGAAGTACCACTTTTGATCAGCAAAAGAATCAAGAAGATATTGCAGAAATCACTTGCAACTTTCAAAAATGGAACATTCAAATCATCCACAAAAAAATTTGTATAAACATATATATCAAGTTCTGCACAAAATTCACCAGAAAGGGCTTCACAAAATCGAATCCAGCCAAACAAAATTCCTGCGCTAGGAACACTTACAGAGTACTATTTGTCACTGCACTGTAGTTGTTGTCGGATGAGGAGCAGTGCTTCCAAATAGATGTATCCAGCAAGAAAACACAGTGCCAATTTGATAGAAAAGTTATGTGGTTCAGCCAAAAGAACAACCACCTGCCTGTGGAAATAGGCCAACCATGGGGGGTATTTTATGAAAAGAATCCTCTAGAATTAAAATATTACACAAAGGTCCTATTCCTTGTAATATATTTTCAGAATTAAGAAATTCTGAAAAATATACCAAAGGATTACAATTGCTCTAGACATTTACTAAAATTAAACCTAGTTTATTACATAAAGACTGAACACTAAAAAGGACTCATAACTATTGAAATTAACAAAACTTGATTTGGGACGGTTTTCAGCAAAAACCGACAAAGCCTCTCAACCCTTCGACACATGACACCACTTTGTGACTCCGAGTGCCAGCAAGCCACTTCTGCTCTCAATCCTCTCGAGCCGCCTGAATACTTGCCCTGGCCTCCCTCTCGCAGATCCGGTCGTCACGCCGTCGCAACCACCCATCCGTCGAAGTCTTGCTCGGTCTCTTCGTGCACTCTTGAGATCTTCTCCAACTTCGGTCAGCCTCCCTGATCTTCCGGCATTGAGATCCCCGCTTGACCCTTGATCACTCGCCATTGACAGTTGATCAGCATCTCCACCCTGCACATCCAAGACAAGCCAAAACAACAACGCGACGCACCACCGAAACCCTCGGCACACAATCCTCCATTTTACATCGAACCCCTCGATGCACTCAAACCAACACTCCATCGCTCGATCTCTCAAATTCTCATCCTTGTCAATCACTCATCATTCAGACAGAAAACCACCCTTGGTTTCACAATCTCCCCCTTGATGAGTGCATTGACAACCCCAAGCAAAGACATGATGAAGATTTCAAGTTAAGCGCACAAGTGACCATAAAGACTCATAAAAGAGCAAAGCAAAACATGTCACTTGGTAAAAGATATCTCCCTCTTGGAAAAAAACCTTATGCAAAGCAAGGCAAAAGCATCTTAATGCAACATGAAATCCAATTACTCCCCCTTAATCAAGCAATCATCCAAAAGCCTCCAAAAGCATCATGTAGACCATTTCTCCCCCTTTGACAATGCAGGCATCAAGGAGATAAAAAGATGCAAAGAGGGGAATGAGGGTAAAGCAGAGATGTGAACTTCTGAAAAATGAGCAACTGCAATTACAGTACAAACAAGTATTTGCTTTGACTATTGTCTAAAAGTATTGTCTGCAATACTCAGATGTATACTGTTGGCGTAAAAGATTACGCTAACAGGTTTCTGTGGATCAGAAACTAACAAACAGAATGTTTGCGAAGTGAACTGTTCTAAGCCTCCGAAAGGATAATAACTTAGAATGGTTCGAATATGTGTATTGAATAACTTTTATTCGGTCCCTATTACAGGGTGAAATGGGGGGTATTTATAGGCCCAAATATTAAGGAAAAGACCTATTTACCCCTCTATTACAACCGACATAGTGGAAACTATTCGATACCCTTGATAGGGCTAAAATGGTAAAAGACTAATCTAATGATATTAAAAGATAAATCTTCCATCTTAGCTGGCAATAAAGATCTTGAATTGCCTTAGTTCGAAGATGTACTCCGAACCAATGCCTATCTTCGTACTTCAAACTTGACTCAGGATATCTTCGAAGATGGACGTCTGGAAACCTTCGAATCCACTATCTGCTTTCATGCTGTTGCGGCAATAACCCCGAAGATGAGATATTTTCCCCCAACAGTAGCCCCTTGAATACTCTTCTCCGTTTAACCTGTAATGTTAGGAGAGCAGTATACGGAAGGAAAAAATAACCAGACATAGGGGTTATTAGATTTCAATTCATCTCCGGAATGTACGACGATATAAACTCCGAATCAGTCTTAAGATAATTACTTTCGAACTATCTTAGAACCGACTCAGGAAGTTCAAAAGTCTTTTAGACATAGAGGAAATAGCCGTTAGCTTCTGTTCCTAACGGAAACTGTAGAAAGCGTTAATTTCGGAGAAAAGTAACGGGCAGGAGTGCGGAAAGGCATGGACTAACGGTAACAATGTAAAGTTTAGGCTATAAATAGATGGCCTAGAACTTACCCGATTACCTTTTCACTGCTCTCTCGCAATCAAACACCTTTTGAGCCCCTTGAGTTCTTTGAGCCCTAGCCTCCATTTCCCCCGAAGCAACCCAGCGGCTGCAATGGTGAAGACCAAAGGTTCTGGAGCCCCGTCGGCCTTGGCTCGGCAGCAAGCGGCTGCGGCAGCAGCGACAGCGCCTCCGGCATCTGCAGCAACATCCATGGCAGCAGGAGGGAGAAATCCCCAAAACATCGATGATCAAAGTCTCTGCCCGCCCTCAATGAAGTATCTGGACCAGTCTTTCCAACTGGGATCTTCTACCTGCAAGAGGGAATCGCTAGCAATTGCAGTAGAAGGAAAAATCAGTACCGGAGTGATGATTCGCAAGCCCGGAAAAGAACTCATTCCGTCACCAAGGCCCGAAGAAGTGGTTGTCTTCGAAGCCTTCTTCGAAGCTGGCTTGGGCCTTCCCGCAGTGGACTTCTTGGCGGAGGTACTTGACTTATTCCATGTCACCCTCCCTCAATTATCTCCGAACGCAGTAGCACGGCTAGCTATCTTCGAATGGGCGCTGAGAGCCGAAGGCTGTGAGGGGAGAGCAGAGATCTTCGCTGCGCTACATAGAGCTTCATGTCAGCCGAAGACCTTCGTAGGTCCCGGAGGTGAAAAAGTAGTGGTATCCTTCGGAACCATTAATTTTAGGCTTCGGGACGAATATGCCCTGCAATTCACTGCTAAGGCCATCAATGCAAGATGGTACACTGACGGTTATGAGGTGGTTCTATGCCGAAGTTGGGGCGAGTAATCCTCTGGCCGGACCCCTGAAAGAAATTCAATTCCGGAAAGAAGCCTTAGTGCATCCCGGCCAAGGTCAGCTTGAAGCTCGCCTCAATCTACTTCAGAGAGTCAGCCGGAGGTTGAGTATGCGAGACTTAGCCGAAGAGTTCCTCGGGTTACAAATTTCTCCACTGATGGCCAACTGGCCTATCATCTTCGAAGAGGATTCGGAAGGCGGTCTCCGGAAGATCACCTTGACTTCGAGCCCTGCAGGTAACTTCGAAGACAACATGTATTATGCATATTCATTCGAAGAAAAACTAACTTAATTTATTTTTCTTTTTTAGCTTCTTCAGCCCCTGTTACTTCGGAACAAATCATAAAGGCTTCGGAGAAGATTTTGGGTGCTCCAACTCCGACCGAAAAAGAATGGAGAATCAAGTTAGTCGGAAGTTGGGAGAGATTTAACAGAGTATGGGGAATGTTGGGAATCACTCCGCCCCCTCTGATGGATTGGGTGCCTTCGGAGAAAGGACCCAAGAAAAGGAAAACCGAAGCTGGGGCTTCGAGCTCCGCAAAGACTCCGGTGAAGAAGGTGGCTCGGAAGCCCAGAAAACCTGCACCTCCGAGCCCAAGAACCTCAACCTCTGGTTCTAAAGAAGATGAAGGTAAACTATTAGTGAGGTTGATTGATGAAGATGCAGCTCAAAAAGATATTCATATTGAAGATACTGCAGGTATGCCGGAGTCTCAGGCTAACATTGAAGAAATGAGAACTCCGGATGCTCAAGAGGAAGAGCAAATCGAAGCCCCTACGACTGAAGGTGAAGTCGAAGTTACTGCGACTTCGGCCTTGGATGAAGGAAAAAATGTTCAAAGAGATACTCCGGCAGTTGAAGTTTTGACTCTGGATTCAGACGAAGACCTCACCTTCGATCCTCCGAGCAGTCCGATGCTCGCTCACCACCAAAATGTCGAAGGTAAACTTCGTATAATTTTCTTGTTCTTTTCTGCAACATTATACAGTGTATAATACCTTTGCTTTTGCAGAACCCTCTTCCGTGGAAGAAGTACGTCGCGAAGATCCAATTCAAGGGCCTTTGACAACTTCGGAACCGCACCCGGAAGTCGCTCAACAAGGGCCTGGAAAGGGTAAAAGACATATAGAACCTCTCCCTGCTCAAGGATCAACTTCATCTGAATCAACAGGCGAGGGTCAATCTACTGAGGGGGGGCCATCTACTGAAGCTCCAAGGATGAATTATGACATTTATTGTTAAAACATGTTCAACATCAAATGAGGATTTAATTAAACATCAATAGAATTTTTTTTTAAAATATTTAATGTTTGGGGCCAACAGCAAGGTTCAAATCTCAAACCGCCTGCCGGCAGCGAGGTTCGAACCTCGAACCGCATGGCCCCAAGTGAGCCCCCCGCACCACTGCGCTACTAAGTGTTCCACGTCATTGTAGGAAGTATATTATATGCTATATATATAATCCCTACCTCTATTAGTAGTGGCGGGTTGGATGACGTCAGCATGCCCGCCACTACTAAGTAAAAATAGCAGTAACGGGCTGGATGATGTCAGCATGCCCGCCACTGCTAATACACCTATATATACTTTCCACTCCCACCGTCCGAAAACCTAGTTTCATTTTCTAAACCCTAAACTCCCGTGTCGCCCCCCTCCTCCCGTCGCTGCCGTCGACGTCCCGCAGCACGTCACCGCTTCCCTCCGCCCGTCGCCGCCTTCCTCGGAGCCCGTCGCCGCCGGTCAGTAAATGATTATTATTAACCTATCTTTGTCTTATTTTATTCGAGCTTAGGGTTAAAACGATTTCGAATTGTTATATTAATTTATGCATGGTAATATAATTTAGTATAATATTACTAGTGGAATGCACTATAACAATAATGTTTTTTAATGTACTATAAAAAATTTCTGAGAAAAAAAATTTCCACTATAACAATAATGTTTTTTTAATGTAGTGTAATATTACTAGCTTAGGGTTTTTTAATGTTATATCAATGTGACAAAAAAATTGCAGATGGCTCCTCCTAAGATTGAACCAAACAGTGGATCCTCAGACTCTACATCAAGTGGCGTGTGTGAGGTTTGCAAATGCGGTAAACATAAGGTACATGATGGTATAGTTTGCAGTTGTTTGGCGAAGAAAGTGATTCTCATAATGGACTCCGACTCGGAGGACGAATCGTGATCGCCGCAACCAGATAGGGTAAGTGTTTGCAGACGGAAGAATGATGAGACAACCGGTGGTAGAGGGAAACATGCCGAGGCTAGCGGTGGAAAAGGGAAGCATGTAGAGCAATGCGGCAGCAAGAGGAGGAAGGAGGCAAGATCCTCTTTTTATGCAAATTTTATATTTTTATCATCCAATTCAATCATTGATAAGTTGTTCTCACTATCGCCGCCGCGTGTATTTTCTTGTTCAGGAACATGGAGAGCAGTTCAGACTGCCTGATGATGCCGAGTTGGTTGAGGATTGGCAAGTTGAGGCTTTTAATCTGTTTAACCAGAAATAGCTTGGGTTTGTGCCGAGGAAGAAGAAGAAGCTCCAAACCATATCTTTCTTTTGGGTTTGACCAGTAGCGCATTTCGATGTGTAAGCTGGTTTCCCCAGCCTGGACTTGTGTTTGTTTACTTGCTTTCAAATAAACATGATGTGTTAAGAGAGCCCCAGCAACACCGCGCTACAAAGTCTCGATCATATCGTAACAACATGACAAGTCTTGTCTTTTTTAGACTTTATTTGATTTTTTGAGGATTAAAAAACTATAAAGATACATGTTGTCGATCGAGTGTTTTGGCAACCTACATTTTTTATGATGGTTTTAAATTTATTGGATAATAACTAATAATAGATTCAAAAACATTAATATGGTTTTTCTATAAATTTTGGTTAATTATTTCATGTCTTGTAGTTCAAATTTAACTTTGATCATAAAAACACACTTAGTGAAATAAAAATACCAATTTTTTTAATACATGTCTAACGTAAACCAAGGTAGGAAATGCCATTTTTTAAAAAATTTATAAGTTATGATGTATTTTTATTGTTAAAAAAAATCAGGTTCAAATGAGGATTCAAACATCAATAAAAAACGTGCTGAGAATTAGAACAGAAATGAAAAAAATGTTTGGATGCTAGCAGCAAGGTTCGAACCTCAAACTGCTTGTCGGCAGTGAGGTTCGAAACTCGAACCGCATGGCACCAAAGCAACCCCCGAACCACTGCGCTACAATGTGTTACTCGAAATGTATCGCAACGTATGTTAGATAACCCCACCAGCGGCGGGCGGATTAGTATTGGTGGGCACGCTGACGTCACCAGCCCGCCACTGCTAATCCTTTTAGTAGTGGCGATCGCATGATGTCATCGGCCCACCACCACTAAGTTGAGTGACGTACACTGAGGGAGAAAAATACCAACTTTTTAAATTTGATAATTATGATGTATTTTTATTGTTAAAAAAATTCAAGTTCAACGAGGATTTAAACATCAATAAAAAAGTGCTGAAAATTTTAAAAAGTACAAAACAGAAAAAATATTGATTTGGCGCCAGCAGCAAGGTTCAAACCTCAAACCGCCTGTCGGCAGCAAGGTTCGAACCTCAAACCGCATGGCACCAAAGCACCCCCCGCACCTCTGCGCTACAAAGTATTTCTCGGCAATGTGTGCAGTGTATGCTAGATAATCCCTACCTCTACGTGGACTTTTTTGCATTTAAATACCAATTTCTGTTAATGAAAAATACCAATTTTTTCAATTAGAATATTGGTGTTGTATTTTTATTGTACAAAAAGTTTTAAGTTCAAAGAAAGAATCAACTATAGGTTTTGCTTTCAAACCAGAGTCATTTCATCTCTAAACCCTAATTCATCCCTGGAGAATCTTAGGTTTCTTAACGCCCTACATATTATTTTCTCGAAGAAATTTTATTTTTTTATGACAACATCTATGGATCGATCATATCATAACAACATGACAAGTCTCATCTTTTTTAGACTTTATTTTATTTTTTGAGGATTAAAAAACTATAAAAATACAAGTTGTCGATGGAGTGTTGTGGAAACCTACATTTTTTATGATGGTTTTAAATTTACTGGATAATAACTAATTATAGAGTGAAAACATGAATATGGTTTTTCTATAAATTTTGGTGAATTATTTCATGTCTTGTAGTTCAAATTGAACTTATTTTGACTTTGATCATAAAAACACACTTAATGAAATAAAAACAGTAAACTAAGGGAGAAAAATACCAATTTTTGCAATTAGAATATTGGTGTTGTATTTTTATTGTACAAAAAGTTTCAATTTCAAAGGAAGAATAAACTATAGATTTTGCTTTCAAACCTCAGTCATTTCTTCTCTAAACCCTAATGCATCCCCGGAGAATTTCTGGTTTCTTAATGAAATAAAAAAAGTAAAGTGAGGCAGAAAAATACCAATTTTTTAAATTTGATAAGTTATGATGTATTTTTATTGTTAAAAAAATCAAGTTCAAACTAGAATTTAAACAAGAATAAAAAAGTCATGAAAATTAGAATAGAAATGTAAAAAAAATGTTTGGATGCTAGCAGGAAGATTCAAACCTCAAACCGCCTGCCGGCAGCAAGGTTCGAACCTCGAACCGCATGGCACCAAAGCAACCCCCGCACCACTGCGCTACAAAGTGTTTCTCGAAATGTATCGCAACGTATGTTAGATAACCCCCACCTCTCGTAGTAGTGGCGGTCGGGTATGCTGACGGCAGCAGCCCGCCACTGCTATTCCTTTTAGTAGTGGCATCGAGCACCAGCGGCGGGCGGATTAGTAGTGGCGGGCCGGTGACGTCAGCATGCCCGCCACTACTAAGATAAAATAGCAGTGGCGGTCAAGATGACATCAGCATGCTCGCCACTGCTAATCCACCTATATAAATATTTCGCTCCCGCCGTCTGAAAACCCTAAGCCCGCTAGTTACTGCCGCTCCCAGTGCCCGTGCCGCCACCCTTGGAGCCCGTCGTTGTCATCCCCGAAGCCCATCGCCGCCATCTCGGAGCCGTTGGTGTCCCCGGACCCCTCGCCGCCACCTCGGAGCCGTCGCAGTCGTCCTCGAAGCCCATCATCGGAGCCCGCGTCGGTGTACCCAGGCCCCTCGTCGCTGCCGTCCCCGTCCCCGACGCACGCCGCCATCCCCGTCCCAGAGCCCGCACCGCCACCCTCGGAACCCGTCGCCGTCGTCGCCCCGAACTCCGTCGGAGCCCACGTCGTTGTCCCCAGACCCCGCGCCGCCGTCCCTGTCCGCGAGCGCACGCCGCCGTCCCCATTCAGGTTGCTACAAATTTCACCATTCATTTCTAGATTCTGCACAACTGTTAAGTTTACAATCTAGAGTTAAAATCTAAGCTATTTATAGAGATTCGGGTTTCAAGAGTAGAGACTTGTTTGAAAGAGTTTCCAACACCTACAACTACTTCTAGATTATAGAATCTGAAATAAATGGTTTAAATTCTGATTTAGATTGTAAGAATTTGCAGCCGTAGAATCTGAAAATACATTAGAACCTAGAAGCTAGAGAACACTAGTTTCTATAGATTCTCGTCAACCAGACTAGTTTGAGACTCTAGGTACAACTGTGAAAAAGCTCTTTTAGACATGCTCTTGGTACTCTTTAGACCGTTTTAAATGCAGTAAATATTAATACATTTCTGTCAATTACATAAGTATCAAATCTTCGCCTTGTACAGCGTGTGCCTAGTCTGGATCACAACATGCTTCGTTACATTTGGTGTGAAAATTTGTGATCTCCGGGGGATCCTAAATCCATCGGTCACCATGAAACCCAACATATTCACCATGAAAATGGTGATCCAATATATTAGCTCTTGATCATTACTATATGATGTTTTTAACATTAATTCAGGTGTTAAAAACATTATATGTTAGTGACCATAGGGAGTACCTTATAATCTCCAAAGATGAACAATACAGACTATCTCCTGCTCTTCACTTGTTTGATAAAATGTCAATGCCTTATGTATGGTGATTTTCCTAATTGAATTTGTGGATAGTTATCATTTGTAGAACCACTTTATACTACTTTGTTACACCTATTTTGGCATTGATTAATGGAAATGTACCATTCACCCAATATATATTAGTCTAATTTTGGGTTAAGTCTTCTATATCTAAGTTACGCCATGAGAAATATTGCATACCACATTACCACTTTTTTAGAACAACTTTTAGAGGGCTATGATGCAAATAGTAATTGAGTTATCTCATGTATGTCATCAAGCCATGCGACACATCCATTCCTGTCAACAACTTCTTCTTTCTCGTGTTGCTGACAGGGAATGGATGTGCTCACGGTTCCATGGCAGCCATGAACATATTTGAAAAACAACACAAAATATGTTGAGGCCTAAACAACACTGTGATCAGTTTACTACTGTTATTACTTCTAAGGCTACTATACTAATCCTAAAGTTCATCCGGCTGAAGGCCAACATTAGATTCTGCAATTCCTTTTAGAGGCCTATGATGCAAATAGTAATTGAGTTCTCTCATGTATGTCATCAAGCCGTGGGACACATCCATTCCTGTCAATAACTTCTTCTTTCTCGTGTTGCTGACAGGGAATGGATGTGCTCACGGTTCCATGGTAGCCATGAACATATTTGAAAAGCAACACAAAATATGCTGAGGCCTAAACAGCACTGTGATCAGTTTACTACTGCTATTATTTCTAAGGCTACTATATACTAATCCTCAAGTTCATCCGGCTGAAGGCCAACATTAGATTCTGCAATTCCTTTTAGAGGCCTATGATGCAAATAGTAATTGAGTTATCTCATGTATGTCATCAAGCCGTGGGACACATCCATTCCGGTCAACAACTTCTTCTTTCTCGTGTTGCTGACAGGGAATGGATGTGCTCACGGTTCCATGGCAGCCATGAACATATTTCAAAAGCAACACAAAATATGTTGAGGCCTAAACAACACTGTGATCAGTTTACTACTGCTATTATTTCTAAGGCTACTATATACTAATCCTCAACTTCATCCGGCTGAAGGCCAACATTAGATTCTGCAATTCCTTTCAGAGGCCTATGATGCAAATAGTAATTGAGTTATCTCATGTATGTCATCAAGCCGTGGGACACATCCATTCCGGTCAACAACTTCTTCTTTCTCGTGTTGCTGACAGGGAATGGATGTGCTCACGGTTCTATGGTAGCCATGAACATATTTGAAAAACAACACAAAATATGCTGAGGCCTCAACAACACAAGAGAGAGAGAACAACACAATCTCCTAACTTGAGGATTAATATAGTAGCTTCAGAAGTAATAGCTGACTACTGTAGCCAAGAAGAGTTTTCATACATTTCCCACCTTTGACATTGCGATCAGTTTACTACTGCTATTACTTCTGAGGCTGCAGTAGTAAACTGATCACAGTGTCAAAGGTGGGAAATGTATGAAAACTCTTCTTGGCTACAGTAGTCAGCTATTACTTCCGAAGCCACTATATTAATTCTCAAGTTAGGAGATTATGTTGTTCTCTCTCTAGTGTTGTTGAGACCTCAGCATATTTTGTGTTGTTTTTCCCTCTAATGTTCCATGGCAACAAAATATGCTGAGGCCTCAACAACATTGTGATCAGTTTACTACTGCTATTATTTCTAAGGATACTATATACTAATTCTCAAGTTCATGCATCCGGTTGAAGACCAACTTTAGATTCTACAATTACTTTTAGAGGCCTATGATGCAAATTGTTATTGAGTTATCTCATGTATGTCATCAAGCCGTGTGAGATGTCCATTCCCGTCAACAGCTTCTTCTTTCACGTGTTGCTGACAGGGAATGGATGTGCACACGGTTCCATGGCAGCCATGAACATTTTGAAAAACAACACAAAATATGTTGAGGCCTCAACAACACTGTGATCAGTTTACTACTGTTATTACTTCTAAGGCTACTATACTAATCCTCAAGTTCATCCGGCTGAAAGTCAACATTAGATTCTGCAATTCCTTTTAGAGGCCTATGATGCAAATTGTTATTGAGTTATCTCATGTATGTCATCAAGCCATGAGACAGATCCATTCCCGTCAACAGCTTCTTCTTTCTGGTGTTGTTGACAGGGAATGGATGTGCTCATGGTTCCATGGCAGCCATGAACATTTTGAAAAACAACACAAAATATGCTGAGGCCTCAACAACACTGTGATCAGTTTACTACTGTTATTACTTCTAAGGCTACTATACTAATCCTCAAGTTCATCCGGCTGAAGACCAACATTTGATTCTGTAATTTCTTTTAGAGGCCTATGATGCAAATTGTTAATGAGTTATCTCATGTATGTCATCAAGCCATGTGACACATCCATTCCCGTCAACAGCTTCATCTTTCTCGTGTTGCTGACAGGGAATGGATGTGCACATGGTTCCATGGCAGCCATGAACATTTTGAAAAACAACACAAAATATGCTGAGGCCTCAACAACACTAGAGAGAGAGAACAACACAATATCCTAACTTTAGGATTAGTATAGTGGCTTCGGAAGTAATAGCCTCTTAACAATGAAAATATGAAAGCAGACCTTTTTTGCATAACCAAAATTCTGATACATTAGCCTCTTAACTATGAATAGTTTATCTATGGCGGAAGAAGGACGTTCCATCTAGGAGCTCATCTACGAGTCTCCCGCAAAAACAAATAAAGAGGGTTCATCTGAAGGATCCTCCGATAGCGAATCTTCATACCACTCTCCGGAGAATGAACATCCAATGGAGCCTAGGAAGAAGAGAACGAGAGAAGACGCCGATGAGGATTACATTCCTAAAGCTCAAGCGGAGGTAATTATTACGTTAGTAACAAGTCAGAGCAGCTTCTAACCGAGGATTACATTCCTGAATCTCACATTGTCTATCATCGTAGGATCGTCCAAAGCGAGGAAGCAAGCATCGATTATTCCAAGTCGAGAAAAGAACAACTATTGTCCCAGCTATTGAGTCAGCTGAGCGAACAGATGTTGAGCCCACTGCCACAACATCCTCTGCAAATGCGAAGAGGAGAGGGAAACGGGAGAAGAACAAGCTGCATACAGCTATCTATGAGGTTGAAGAAGTGCATGTTGATGGGGCTCCAAAGAAGCCAAAAGAAATCACTACGAAGTGGCGTAACGACTGTGGATGTCTCTCTAGGGAGCGATGTAAGATAGTTTGGAAAAATTGGAAGACTGTCCCTGAAGCTACAAAGAACGAATTGTGGCAGCATATAAAAGCGCATTATAAATTCCCGGAAGACCGCTTAGAAGACGCTAAAGCTGCCACATTGAAGACTATCGGGAAGGCTCTCCGTACATTTAGGACTAAACTGAACACACAATAACTTCAGAAAGATGAGTCGCCGCTCAACGACTACGGCTTTATAACGCCAAATGAATGGAACGAATTCAAAATGCAGCATTGCTCGGAAGAAGCCAAACAAGAGAGCATCATGTTCAAAGAACTTAATAAGAAGAATAAGTTCCCACATAAACTTGGGCCAGGTGGATATAAGGCCAAGGAGGATGAGTGGAGTAGAAAGGAGGAGGAGGACCGTGCGGTTGTGTTACCTGAATAGTTTTCAGGTGCTGATCAGCGCACTAAGAGATGGCTCCTAGGTCGAGCTAAAAAAACACCCGAGGGCCAATATATGCTCTCCGACTCACGGACTAGTGAAGTATTCTAGAAAGCACAGGAAATCGCTAATTTGGAGAAGACTGGAAAGTTCAAGCCCGAGGGATGTAATGACCAGCTTATATCTGCTCTCGGAAACGAGGAACATCGAGGGTGCACTCGAGGTGTCTCTTATATAGCACCCTGGAAAAATACTTTCAATAAACAGGACAGTGCCACATACAAGAAGAGTCAAGCACGCACAGACGACGCCGTAGAGCGCCGTGCAGAGTGGGAACGACACTTTTTTGAATTTATTAACGAGAATCCAAACATAATGCAGGCTGCAGCGGGATAAATAATTGTGCTAGAGGTACGACTCGACGTACCAAGCAGTGTTGGCTCAATACAAGACAAATTTCCTGTAAATTATATTAAATAGGACACACCATGCAGCCTGCATGTACCGATAGGGCGCAAAGGGCATTCCCAAGAGGCTGCACGAGGCATTGCTGTGCCTGGGGATTTATTTCACAATCGGCCTATTCCTGTTGACTATACCAAGGTTCAGGTCAATGAGATCACCAACGATAGATTTATTAATGACCCCTTGGATCTTCCAATGCCTGATGAGGGGATTGAGACAATTGGAGATACTCTGAATAACTTTGTCCTATGGGCGAGCCGAGATATCAAATTACTACAGACAAGTTCTCAGAGTAAATCGCCTATTGTCTCATCACAATCCCTCACATATCTTTCATCTCAGGATGTGCAAAATATAGGATCTTTATCACCTGTTGATGAGCGTGAGATAGAGGAAGAGGCAGAGGAAGAGCCAGTGCCCGATAAAGTGGCAGAAGTGATAGAATCCAAAGTGACTTCTGATCCTCAAGTGACAAAGCCAGTGCCAGTGCTTGAGCCCACTGATGAGCACAACACAAATGTGCCAGAGCCAGATCAAATTCCAGTGCCAGTTCCGGCTGAGCCTCAAGTGCTAGTTCCAGCTGAGCCTCAAGTGCCGGTGGCCAAGCCCATAACAAAAGTGCTAGTGCTAGTTGTCGAGCCTGAAAAACAAGATGCATGCCCAAAGCCAGCAATCCACAAGATAACTGTTCAATCTGGGCATTGTTCGGCGCCAAAATCTGAGATGCATAAATTTTTTACTACTATGGGGCAAACACGTTATACGCCCGAAGCGGCTCCCATAAAGGCTCCAGTACAAAAGCATGCGGGCTCACTTTCTGTTGATAAATGGACCTACGGAGACGAGGATTATATCAAAAACGAACCAGGCAAACCATTATTACCCCAAGGAGTACTTAAGAGTATGCCTTGGATGATGAAAACATTTCATGACTGGTACCTCGAAGCGTCTTCGTTAGGAGTAACACAAATAGAACTGAAGGTTCCACAAGAAATATTCAACTGCCCAGAGTTTAAGCTTGCACTATTTTTCGAAGACTTTCATCGGATGTTTTGTCTGAAGCGAACCGACATCACAAGCATGATGCTCTGGTGCATGTAAGTACTTTATACTTTGTCAATACAAAGCAAAAATAAATAATGTCTTATATTGACTATTGTTTCAAAAACATATGCAGTTGTAATTCAATTTGTGACGAGTCTAATATGTATGGGTACTTGAACCCGTCATTCATGAGCCAAAGTGCGTTGAACCCGACACTAAACCAGAACGATAGCAAGTACTGGACTGTGGGTAAGGAAAAATTTCAAAGAAAGATGTTCAATAAAGACGAATATGCACTTAAGAAGAAGAAAAGTAGTTGTGCCGCGTTGTATATTGCACGGTGCATGGATCAATGGAAGGAGAGAGAAATGATAAGTGGGGCGTATAACTTTAAGTAAGTATACCCACTATATCCACTTAATCACGTTTTATCGATTATGAAACTAACATAATCATATATTACTTCTTTCGATAGTGATCATTGGATTGCACTTCTGATATACCCAAAGAGCTCAAGGGTTTATGTGCTCGACTGGCTCGACAAACCCAAAAAAGAATATCGAGATATATTAAATGTTATTCAGAGTGCATACAAATACTACGTGGAAAAGTTAGGTGGCCCACATGATCCACAGAGGCCGAAAGATATGCTTATCAGAACCAACTATCCGGTTATATTATATTTTTAAATTTCTTAATTCAATTGATAAAGCCAAACTATATATTGTTCTAACTTTGTCTATTTTGAAGTGTCACAAACAATCTCTTGGTTCCGTGCATTGCGGCTATTATACTTGTGATTTCATGAGCAATAACTTAGGAAAGTTTGGGCGGACAATATCTGATGATACTAAAGAAGTAAGTTGATTTCTTGTGTGTTAATCTAATATAACTTGCAGCGTATGTACTTATATGTTACGTATGCAGGCGTCAGGTCCATCAACCATTGACCAGAAGAGCCAACTCTCAGAATCACAAATGTACGAAATCGTATCAAGGATGTGCCGCTTCACGATGCATGAGATTCTTCATGAGCTTGGAGCATTGTTCGATCCTGATATTGAAGTGGCCAAGCATCCAACTCTGTATGATTGGGCCGGAAGAATGAAAAGGCAAACCAAGATATGAGTTGGCCTTCCAAGAAAACATAAACCGCATGAGCATGTATTTGTGAAACAATGGTTAATTTTGAAATTTTGATAGATGTAAACTTTTTAGACTTGATGTGTGATGAAATGTAAATTTGTAAATTGATGAGATGTGTTGTTGTTGTTGTTGCTCTGTATGTAGATGGCTATGTGAAGCATATAATGTAAACTTTGTAAATTTTTGTAAATTGATGAGATGGATGGTTGTTGTGTTGATGTGTTGCTGTTGTGGATGTGTATGTGGATATGTGGATGTTTTGCTGCTGTGTATGTGGATGGCTGTGTGAAGCATATAATTTCTGTGTTTTGGTTTGTGGGACTGTGAATTATGGATCACAACATTCTTTGTTATGGGTTATACACAGCAGTGGTGGGCAGATGAGGTCAGCATTCCCGTTACTGCTGTTGACACAGTGGTGGCGGGTGCGCTGACATCATCTGCCCACCACTGCTATTGATAACAGTAGTGGCAGGCAGATGAGGTCAGCGCGCCCGTTATTGCTGTTGACACAGTGGTGGCGGGCGCGCTGACCTCATCTGCCCGCCACTGATGTTATCAATAGTAGTGGTGGGCAGATGAGGTCAGCGCGCCCGCCACTGCTGTTGACACAGCGGTGGCGGGCACTCTGCCCGCCACTGCTAACCAGGGATAGCAGTGGCGTTAGAGCAGTGGTGGACTAGATGCCCACCACTACAGGTCAGTTTTGTCCGCCGCTACAGTATCGCTTTGTAGTAGTGTCTGTCCAACACCATCTTCACCAACACATGTCCGCATCACTAATCTGACATATCTATGTCTATGATCTGTGAAACATGATAATCAATCAGTTCCATGTATCATCACTGTCCCACATGATGAAAAAATTAGGGACCCTTCTGAACAACATTAATTAAATGCAAACAATGTATATTCAAGGAACAAGATAACAATTATCTCCTACATTAGCATAGACATCACTAGCAACTCCCACATATACATGACTCACTCTCACAAGTATCTCATACCCATGGAGCTCATATGCGCCTCATGCTTGTGTTGTGGAAGCGACTTAGTCAATGGATCCACCATGTTCAAATCCATGTGCACCTTGCAAATCTTAATATCATCTCTCTCAATGATCTCGCGGATCAGGTGATATCGCTGAAGTATATGTTTGGACTTCTAGTATGATCTAGGCTCCTTGGCTTGCGCAATGGCACCACTATTATAACAATAGAGGTCCACTATACTGGACACACTAGGAACAACACCTAGCTCAGAAACAAACTTTCTGATCCAAATAGCCTCCTTCACAACTTCTGAAGCAGCGATATACTCAACTTCTTTTGTAGAATCAGCCACCCTCTCTCGCTTGGAAATATTCCAACTCACTGCGCTTCCATTGAGGCAGAACACAAAACTAAATTGTGATCAAGAATCATCTTTATCAGTCTAAAAGCTAGCATTGTGTAACCACTTACAATGAGCTCCTCTTCACCACCGTACACTAGGAACAGTTCCTCAGTCCTTCTCAAGTATTTGAGGATACTCTTTACTACAGCCAAGTGACATTCACTCAGGTTCAATTGGTACCTGCTCGTAACACTTAGAGCATATGACACATATGGGTGTGTACACAACATGTCATACATGATGGATCCAATTGCGGAGGCATACGAGATCACACTCATCTTCTCTAGATCATTCTTCATTTTGAACCGTTTCAAAACCTTGTCAATGTACATACTCTGGCTTAATCCAATTAACCGTTTGGATCTATCTATATAGATATTTATGCCAAGAATGTATACTGCCTCTCCAAGATCTTTCATCGAGAAACTATTTTTCAATGAAGTCTTGACAGCATTCAAAGAGGAATGTCATTTCCGATCAACAATATGTCATCCACATATAAGACAAGAAATACAAGTGAGCTCCCACTAGCCTTCTTGTAAACACAAGGCTATTCTTTGTTCTTGATGAAGCCAAAACATTTGACTACCTCAGCAAAGTGAAGATTCCAACTCTGAGAAGCTTGCTTCAATCCATAAGTGGACTTTAACAACTTGCATACTTTCCCATCATTTTTTGGATTATCAAGAGCTTCAGGTTGTGTCATGTACACATCCTCACTTTGGTTTCCATTAAGGAAAGTCGTCTTGACATCCATTTGCCATATCTCATAGTCATGGAATGCAGCAATAGCTAGGAGGATCCGTATAGACATTAGCATGATGACGGACGAAAACATTTCATCGTAATCAACACTTGAATTTGTCTAAAAGCTTTTGCCACCAATCGTGCCTTATAGATGTGAACATTTACATCAACGTCTATCTTTTTCTTGAAAATACATTTACACTCAATAGTTTTTACACCATCAGGTAGATCAACCAAGTTCCAAACTTAGTTCTCTCGCATGGACTCCAACTCGGATCTAATGGCTCCAAGCCATTTCTCACAGTATGGTTCCATCACTACTTCTGCATAGATCTTGGGCTCGTCGCTGTCCAACAAGTATGGTATATTTCCTATATCCATCTACCTTTGGATCAAGGTTTACATCAAAACAACACGTCGCGATGCCTAGTGGTAAAGAACATGTACCTCTCCGGTGCATGGACTACTCTCCCAAACCTTCCTGGGGCTGGCGCATCTATAATAGGGTCTGCAACAGCTTGAGCCTCCTCTCTAGTTCAGTGGGATCTAGAACACTTTCCAGTGGCTCTCGAACCTTTTCGAGATGCTCAGTCCTCCCACTAACCTCTCTAGAGAAACTCTTTCTCAAGAAATACGCCATTCTGAGCGACAAAAACTTTGCCCTCTTCTATATTATAGAAATAGTATCCTTTGGTTTTCCATAGGATACCACACAAAGAAGCATTTGTCAGACTTAGGACTGAGCTTGTTAGATGTCATACATTTGACATACGCCTCACATCCCCAAATTTTTTGAAAAGACAAACTAGGACGCTTCCCAGACCACATCTCATATGGCGTCTTCTCTAATGACTTAGATGGAACTGTATTAATCATGAAATATGTGGTTTCTAGAGTGTGACCCCAAAAGGACAATGGAAGATCAGTGTGACTCATCATGGACCACACCATATCCAATAAAGTGTGGTTGCTCCGCTTAGACACTCCATTCCATTGGGGTGTGCCGGGTGAAGTTAGCAGTGGAACAATTCTACACTTCTTCAGATGATCACTAAACTCATGGCTCAAATATCCTCATCCATGATCAGATCATAGAAATTTAGTTGTCTTGCCCCTATGATTTTGTACTTTATTATAGAACACCTTGAACTTTTCAAAGGACTCCCACTTATGCCTCATAAAGTAGACATAGCCACATCTACTAAAGTCGTCGGTAAAAGTCATAAAGTACTGAAAACCATTCCTAGCCGTGTGACTCATTGGACCACACACATCAGTATGTACTATGGCCAATAGCTCACTCGCCTTCTCACTCTGTCTAGTAAATGGAGTCTTCGTTATTTTGCCAAGTAAGCAAGAGTCGCATGTGTCATATGATTCAAAATCAAAGGACTCCAAAAGTCCATTATTATGGAGCTTCTGCACGCGCTTCTCATTTTTACGACCCAAACAACAATGCCAGACATAGGTAGGATTCAAATCATTGAGTCGTTGTTTGTTAGTACAAATGTTATAAACATGTGCATCCTCAAGACTTATAATGCATAATCCATTCACCAATGGACAAACACCATAGAGCATACCATTCGAGAATATCGAACAACATTTGTTCTTTATCACGAACTCATAAACTTCTTCCTCCAAACATGAGGAAGAGATAATGTTTCTACCCAATGTTAGAGTATTATAACAATTATTCAATTCTAGAACTAATCATGAGGGTACTGTCAAAGAATAAATGCCAACGACCAATGCTACAACCTTTGCACCATTGCCGACGTGAATATCCAGTTCACATACTACACACTTTCTTGACCTACTTAGTCCTTGCAATGATTTGCAAGTGTGAATCATCGAAACGGTATCAAATACCCATGAATCACTTGGATGAGTCATAAGATTAATTTCAATAAAATATATACTTCTCTGTCGCAAATTTTGTCCAACATCGGAATTTTCGATCAACCATCGGAACTTCCAATCCAACAAATATCGGAACTTCCGATCAGGTATCGGAACTTCTAAAGTTCTGCAAATAGAAAACAGATCCAATCTGTTTTAATTCATCCAAGTGGGGCTTCTCTAGAACATTTTCCTCTCGCTTGAGAACACTTATCAAGTGTCTAAACCAATCAATAAATGTTGTTCCAGAAAGAATTGATCGCAAAATAAAGAGTAAAGTGTTCATAACAGTAGGTGCCATGATCTACAAAAGATTAAATTCAAGGTTCAACACTATGCAATGTTTATCTTTTAACCAATAAAAGATATCTCACAATCTACACCGATCACTTTCCCTCTCATGCCAAATAGTGGCGCAAGATCCATGTTCACGCTATCTCCCAGTGAGCTTTGGCATCACTGCTAGAAGCTAGTTGACATAGGTAACCAGTCCTTTGCTAGTCACATCGTATGTGACTCTTGTCATTGGAGAAATATCCAATGTTCGAGTCCAAATCCTATGCTCCAAGGCCGAAAACCGTTTTGATAGCCTTGTCAAGTGAACCAATACTATCCGTGCAGATGTCCGACTTCTGCCCCAACTAGCAAAGATAAAAGATAGCACCCTGCTTTGGAAGACCCACTATCAATGATCAAAACCATTTGTGGGTGCAACTATTGGGAAGAGCATCAATACTTAATTTTCTGAGGGAAAACTATTCTAGCATGGTAATGTCCCCAGCGCACATGAAACATGCAAGAATAGAATAACAGGAACATAAGAAAGCATCATAGGCAATCATATTAACTGTGACATAGCATGGCCTTCTTCACATGGCGATCTCCATCTCCATGGCTTCCGTCATTGAGTGTGTTCTTCCAGCCTCCATGAAGAGTACTAGTTTATCTCGCATAGGCTATACTAATTACATGGGCCGAAGCACCGCGGAAATGATATGCAAGCCATAATAAATTTTACATCAACCTTGGGCTATAAATAACCATGACACGCAGGACATATTTAATTTACATTCATCACATGCATCTCATACATCAGATTTATCCAAGGCCATGCTAGTAACATCATTCTCTGCAAAACAAAGTTAGGCGAGCAATATACAAGTGACTGGATTTTGGATCTGAAAAACTCGGCTCAACAGGCTCGAAATTTCAAATTTGGTTGGGTTGGAACTTCTGATCTAGCATCAGAACTTCCGATCCGCTAAAACTTCCGATCAATATCGGAATCCCAAACCGTAACAATTTCTTTTTGTATCGAATCACTATTCGATATTGGAACATTTGATCACAACCGGAACTTCCTATCTGCCATTGGAACTTCCGATCAATATCTGAACTTCCGATTTCCTGCGGACATAAACAGATCTAATTTGTTTTTCCACCATGTATGTCTATACATGAGGGATCTAGATCGAACTCTATGCACGTGGGCTCTAATACCACTATTGGGGAAAAGGGAAGCTATGCTAGACAACAAATTCAAAATTACTGCCGTAAAACCCAAGACCCATGCACGTGTGAGATCATAGATCGGTACCTTCAATTCTAGCAATTGATGCGCTAGGTGCAGTGGAAGAAGAGGTTGATGAAGCGCGTCAAGCCTATCCTCGCTTTGTCCTAGCCGTTCCTCGCTGATCCAATCAATGAAGAAGTCACCTTCCTCGTGGTGATGGTCACGAGCGTTGCTTTTGGAGCAATGCCTCCACGTAGTCCACACATATAGGGATGAGATCAATCTCATGCCGGCGTGCTAGCACCGGTGGTGAGAGGCGGGAGAGATCACAATCTCAACTCTTGAGATCGAGAAGAGGATGGAGTGGCTTTTGGTGGATAGGGCTTATAACTTTTTTAAGGAACCAAATATCTAATTCCCAGGGCCTCATCCACCCCTTTTTATTTAGTGCCAATAGTCTTACCCTAAAGCTACCTTGGGCGTAATAGATCAGATCTATTTTTGCCCAGGTCAGAACTTCCAATCGGGTATTTTTGGAGTCCTATTCCGACATGACAATGAAATAGATCCAATCTATTTTTCCCACCTCGGAACTTCCGATACCCCTATCATAACTTCTAATTAGTACAATATTCCCCGATTCCAAATCAGAACTTCCGACTCATCGGAACTTCTGATAACATATTGAAACTTTCGAAGCAACATTTTCTCTTTGACTCGAGACTGGATAATAATCAAAACTTCTGATACTACCTATCGGAACTTCCAATACACGGAATTTTCTAGGGCATATCCATCACCCTAACCACCCCACATTCATATCTCCTATGAATGGGCCTAATGGGCCTAATATTGTTGTAGTGCTTTCATAATTTAGCCCATACACTTTATAATATTTAATATTGCTATTTCAACAGTCAACGCTATTTTATATTTAGACTACAATTATTCCTAATTATTGTACAAATGTGTTTAAACCATAAATTCAGTTTTCATATTTGATAAACATAAGGTGGTACATTTGTATTACATAGAGGATCTACACCAACACTATCTAAAATAAGGTCATTAGTGATGGGTTATAAAGCTCATTAGTGACAGAAATCACACCCGTCACCCTTATCACGTCAGTAAAGACCTATCATTAGTGACGGGTGTTCACCCGTCACTAAAGGGCCATCTCTAGATTGAACTGACAACCTTTAGTGACGAACTACACTATACCCTTTAGTGTCATTTAGATTGTGACCCATCACTAAAGGGTGTCAGTTCAGTCCAGAGGTGACACATTAGTGATGATTTTTATTTAGACTCATCACTAAGATTATGGTCATATTGTAAAAAAATTTAGGCTGCATCTTGAATAAAAACTAGGATTTTGCAGACAACATTGTACATTATAAATACATCACATATTTTTTATCACAGAATACCACAACACCACAACACATTTTGTATTAGAAAAGCAAAGCATAAATTACATAAATGAGTCATTCACTAACTGTTACAAGTCTTGCTTACAATGCAACCAACAAAAAATATTTCATACCACTACAATTGAAGTCTTCCTTCGAAGAGATGACTTGATCCATTAAGAATATCTGTTGGACCGAAATAGGCAACCAGAGGGGGGGGGGGGTGAATGGGAGCTATTGGGAGAAAATACTTCATCCTCAGGGTTACTATTACAACAAGACGAAGACAGGCTATTTAGCTGAAGCTCTTTAGCGTCCAACTCCGGCTTCATACTGCGTCAAGTTCGAAGGATCGAGGCGAACTCTAGTTCGGAGTATATCTTTTAATGTAGACTCTTCAGAGAACATCCTTGCCAGATAAGATGGAAGGCTTATCTTCTTTCTTATTAGATAAATACCTATAAATACCCCCCGTTTTACCCTGCAATGATCATCGAATACTGAGTTATTCAATACACATCTTCGAACTGTTTTGAGCTATTATCCACTTCAGAGGCTTGAAATAGTTTACTTCACAAACACTTCGTTTGTTAGTTTCTAATATTTAGAAACCTGTTAGCGTAATCTTTTACGCCAACAGTTGGCGCCGTCCGTGGGGAACTTAGTCCAAAAAACTTCGTTCTCTACCAAGTTCTCAAACCATGCCTCCCAAGCGGAGTTCAGTTGGTAGTCCTACTCGGAGGTCCCCTCGGACCTCCGGAGTAAGATCTTCGAACACAGTCAAGGTCGGAGGATCTTCGGCAATTCCTCCACCTCATACTCCTGAAGGGATTCCCCTTCGTCGAGCATACGGAGTTCCTCCCCCAACTCCATCCATACTTCGGCCAACCGGAGTCCCTCATCCACCTCAGATTCTTCTTCGGACTGACGCGTACAGTTCTCAAGACCCGGAAGGTCCTTCTGGAGGAGATGAAGATGGTCTTGGCGATATGGCCGCCCAAATGGCCAGTCTCCAAGCTGAAGTGGTGAGGTGGAGGCAAGAAGTCACAGATAGGCTTCATTCTCAGGCCACCCCGGTCATTCCCGAAGTGCCCTAAGATGACGATCTTCCATATCACAAAGCCCCGGAGAACGCTTCCTTCGATAGCGAGTCTCCGCTGCATCCCGAGCTACAGAAAGTGCGCTTCGATCCTAAGTTTAATACTTCGAAGCTCTACAAATATTCTGGAGATGAGGACCCTGGGAGTTCTCCCATTCTTATGCATTGGCAATTGAGGCCAGTGGAGGAGTGCGAGACACCATGGCCAAATGTTTCCCTCTAGCTCTTGAAGGGGTGTCTCTATGGTGGTTTTGGTCCCTGAAGCCAGTGTCAATTAAAACTTGGGAGCAATTAAGGAAGAAGTTCATAAGTAACTTTCAGGGTACCTTCGTACCCCCAATGTCTACAGGATGTCTTTTCCAGGTGAAGCAGCTGCCTGAACAGACTTTAAGACAATTTTTCAAGCGCTTCGCCCATACGAAGTCGCAAATTTGAGGGCTGACTACATCTTCCATAGTTGATACAGCTCGAGAGGGAGTTACCCATGCGGGCCTCCTTGATAAACTTCATCGGAAACAGAAATCCTCTGTCGCTCAGCTGATTTCTTATTTTGAAGAGTATGCTAGGTCAGAAGAAGGGTGGCTTCGGAGAACTGCTTCAACTCTGTCAATCCTACAAGAAGTCAAGTTGGAAGTGAAGACTTCAACACCTTCGCAGGGGCCTAACTTCGAAGTCTAGCATGACAAGCGTCAGGGGCAAAAGCATCCTCGTTCAGAAGTCTTGAACATTGCACCTCCGCAGAAATTTGCCCCTAAGACTTCACAAGCCTCGGGAAGCAAGACCAGCGGCTGGAGGCCGCTAGGGAAGCCGACTGGAAAAGCCTAGGCCTTCTTCTGCTGCGTCCATGGTGAGAATCGAAGTCACGCTACTGATGCGTGTAAGTCTATACTCGCTTTAAGAGGCGAGTACCTTGAAAGAACCTCGGGTCGAGGCACTACTGACCGAGTTCCTTCCGAGGTGCGTCCAGAGCCTGTCCAGGCTGTGGCACGTATAGACAACTTTGACCCTGCAAGGCAACCTCCGGTGGTCAATATTATGCCACCTCCAAAGCAGGAAGATGGTCAAGATCGAGGAAATAGAGTAGTCCTCCCCATTTCCAGAGGAGGGACCCTCGGTAGTATGTCGAAGAGACAGCGAAGAGAATATGTCCGAGAAGTGGGCCATATTGGAACTTCTTCGTCCGCAGCTACCATGCCTGAGTGGTCCCATGTGTCGATATCTTTCTCGGCAGATGATGCAGCTGGCATAAAGTTTCCACATGCAGATCCCCTTATTATTACTGCCGATATAGCAGGGACTGAAGTTCGAAGAGTGTTGATTGACGGAGGGAGTTCGGCAAATATTATCTTCGTCCAAGCCTTTGATCAGCTCTGTATCTCCAGGAAACATCTCCTCCCTGCAGCTCGTCCCTTGTAAGGCTTCGCAGGACCCCCTCTTGATGCCCTCGGCCAGATAGGTCTGGAGGTAGCTTTCGGAGAGGGGTTATTGGCCAGGATAGAGGAGGTGATTTTCGATGTTGTGGATGCCCCATACGCATATAATGTTATCTTCGAGAGGGGCATGTTGAATCAGTTCAGAGTTGTGGCGCATCATAATTATTTGTGTATGAATATGCCCACGCAAGCGGGAGTGCTCACTGTCTTCCGAGATCAGGCCACTGCGCGAAGAGCAGAATATGGTCATGGCCCCCCTCTTGACCCGAGACAAGTGAACAACGTACAAGGCAACCCGGAGGATATCTCTGCTTCAGTTAAACCTTCGAAGAAATCCTTCCCAAGACCCAGCCCCTTCCTAGTAGCAAAAGGAAATTTGAAATTCAAAGTGGTAGCAATTGAGTATTTTTCCAAGTGGGTCAAAGCAGAACCCCTCACAGCTATCACTTCGAATAATGTACAAAAAATTTTCTGGAAAAGTAATATATGCAGGTTCGGAGTGCCTCGAGAGCTCACAGTTGACAATGGGACACAGTTTGATGCAGAGCCCTTCAGGATGTTTTGTGAAGATCTTGGCATACAAATATGCTTTGCTGCTGTGCGCCATCTTCAGTCTAACGGAGCTATAGAAAGAGCCAATGGTAATATCTTGTCAGGGTTGAATCGAAGAATAGTAGGGTTGGCAAAAGGGCTATGGACCGAGGAGCTCGCGAATATCTTATGGTCCATTCGGACCACCCAAACAAGTTCCACAAGTTTCACCCCTTTCAGATTATTTTTCGGAGATGAAGCTATGATGCCAACGGAGCTTAAAGGATGATCTCTTCGCAGCACCGAACCTGAAGTAGAAGGAGAAAGGCAAGCTTCGCTTGATTTAGCAGAAGAAACAAGACTTCGAGCTGTCGCCATTCTGTGGAAATATTAGCAGCAAACGAAGACTTGGTTTGACCCAAAGGTTAAGCTTAATGAACTTAAGCCAGGTCATCTAGTTTTGCGAAGCATTATAGCACTAGGGAAATTAGGAAATAAATGGGAAGGTCCATACATTATTCTCCGTTCAGGACGCCCTAGTTCTTTTAAGCTAGCTAATTTAGAAGGCGAAGAGTTAAAGCATGCCTGGCATGCGGAGCACTTAAAGCTATATTTCACATAGGGGCTCCTTGTAATCATATGTAAACACCTTCTGAATTAATAAAGTTCATGGTTTAGATAATGCCTACCTCTCAAACACTTCCTAGTTCTAGTGGACGCACTGGAAGAATGAAGTTGGTTGCGAGGGAAGTGTCATTCATTTGAACCAATTTTTCAGACTTCGAACCACTGGTTCAAAGCTTCCGACGAGGTGGGAAAGTCGCTGAAAAATGGATTCCATGCCACCGACTTGAAAGCATCCATAAAAAGAGTCGAACGAGACCAAATAATGTGGATTCCAAGCTCCGGCTTGAAGGCATCCATAAAAAGAGTCCAAGGAGACCACTGCGAATTCCGAACCACTAGTTTGATAGCATTCGCAAAAAGAGCCGAAGGAGGCCAAACAGAACAGAGTTTGAGCTGATAAGCTTTGAATATCTGTAAAAAGAGTCCAAAGTGACCAATCGTTCTGGATGCCAAGGTGTCCAAAAAATTAGTCCGAAGTGACTACTTTCAAACGAAAGGTACTAAGTTACCAGTTTTCAGACTCCAAGTAGTCGAAGACATATTGTGAGATTTTAATCAATCTCTAAGTTGCTAAGGGGCTCCGAGCCTCCAAAATTGTACTCCTAAGTCTTTTTCTTTGCGCCTAACCATCTTCGACTACACTTCAAAGTTGCTTACGCCCAAAGAGGGGCTGGGAAGTAGGGAGACAATTTTAAAATCTTAATATTTATCATTCGAACATATTACATTACATTACGAAAAATCTGTGTCTATACCAAGAAGGAATCAAAGACCCCTTCGATCTCTAGAGCTACCACTAAAGCTAGAACGACTAGTTCCAGAGCTGTGAGTCCTGATAACTTTACATTTAATTCTTCTCCCTCCCTTCGAAGCTCGAAAATATTTTTGTTCCTGATGAAGTTCAGCCCAAGTTCGAAGTCGCTCAGGGCTTCTCTCCCAGCTTCGAAGTTCTTCAGGCTTCTTTCCTTGTTCTTCAGCAGTACTCTCTTCTTCGGACCATTCAACGTCTTCAGAAGATGAGGTTTCCAAGTTAACTTATTTTTCTTCCTCTTGAATATAAGATAATATATCTTTGCGTATTTCGGGCGCAATCGCACTGGAGCTTTCTTGAGGAATCAGAAATCAAGGTTTTTTGTGAAGTTTTAAAAGATCGAAGGTAGCCCATAGAAGGAGAAGTTCTTCGGTAACATTTAATACTTCGAGATCATCCATACAAGGTTGGGAAGCCTAAAAACATTTCCAAATAAGTTTTCATTCATAACAGATGAAAGCATAAAGTTTTACATATTCGGACCCCTAAACAAAACTAAACCTGCAGGTCTGTGGGAGGCTGGCTGCTCGAAGCCTGAGACTGAGCTTGTTTCTGGTGAAGCCCTTCATCAATCAAAGCCTTGATTGTTGTTCGACCTTCGGCTCTCCATGACGCTTGGAAGGCTTGCCAGGCTGCGGCTACATTTTTAGAAGGGTTTAGCAGCTGGTTGTCGTCGAAGGTAATAGGAGTCACCCCCAAGTCTGGTGCTACTGACAGCCCTAGATCTTCGTAGTAGCGAAGTATTCCGAGAGTGGATACTTGGCCGTAGAGTTCTCCATACCGAATACCTACTGTCTTCTTCATCTTCGCTGCTCCTTGGATCATCTTCAATCGTCGCAGCAAGGGAACATTGTCAGTCGAAGATAGTGTCCAAGATGTACCGAAGTACTCTAAGACACCTAAAAGGTTATCCATGACCTCCGCAGCTACCTTCTCCGACTTCATCTTGTCATCGATTAAATCATCCCTTGACGAAGACAACTCGTCTACCACAGATGATAGTCTAGCTGCCTCCGTAGCCAAAGAGTTCTTCTGACTAAGCAGGTTGTTGGCCTCCTCCATGGCCTTCGTCTTTTCTTCTTGAAGCTTAACCAGCTCAGCCCCTGCAGTTACATGCTCTGCCCGCATTTTTTCTATTTCAGCCTGAAGCATGATTTGCTCGGCTTCGAGCTTCTGATTTGCAGCCTCCAGACCAAGTCTAGGTCTCCTCTCTGCTGCAACCATCTCGTCCAAACTGGAAATTCGAATTTCGGAGCCCTCAAGACTCCTTTGGAGGGCAGTAATCCTCTCCTTAAGACGAATACTTCCTCGCTCATTTGAAACAGCTGCAGCTCGAGCCAAGACTATTTGCTGCGAAAAGAAAAAGCAAGGTGAGAGATTGTTCATAAGTTGAAATTAATTTTGTTTTTGTAGATACTTCGTACCTGGTATGCTGCCCGTTCCAAGGCTGCGTTCAGCTCCGACCCTTCAGCCTCCCCATGTATGGCTACCAAGTCTGTTCCCCCAACTTCGCGGTTAGCTCAATCCAAAGGTTCGAGCAAGGCCCGAAGCCCGGTCCTTCGCTCCAGAAAAGGAGCTAGGAGGGGGAGCATGGACAAAGCCCTTTGATCATCTTCGTTGGGTGAAGGGCCGGAGCGCTGCGCCGCATCCCCAGAAACCTCGGTGGACTGGCCCCCCTCTGTAGATTGTCCTCCGTCTGTCGATTCCGACGGAGTTAATCCTGAGTTCGGAGCAGGAAAGGGGTCCATTTTGCCTTTACCTTTTCCGGGTCCTATCTGTGCAGCTTCTGGAACTGACCCCGGAGATGTCGAGGTCCCAGGAGCAGTCTTCGCAAGAGGAGTCGTCTCCATGGGAGCAGACCCTAACAAAACGAAGGTATTATATATTGCATAATTTTACAGGGTGAAGAAAAAGGTGCTTTAATGAAGTTTACCTCCGAAATCCTGTCGGAGAATGAGTACGGGGCTACTTGGAGGGTCGAAGGCCCCTTCGAAGTCTTCATCAGACTCGGGGTCTGGAACCGAAGGGTTGGCTGTTGAAACCTCCCTTGGAGCAACAACTACCACTTCGTCCGGAATCGAAGCTTGTTCAGCTATAACTTTGACTCCACCTTCAGTAGCAGGGGCTTCTTGATGCGGCAATTCAGGCTAGATGCTCGAGGTCCCAGCCTGTTCGGAGCTGTCTGGAGCAGCTGGCACACTTGCTACATCGCCAGTGTCTACAACTTCGACATTTGCCTGCGCTTCATCTTCGGTAATAAGGTTCACGAGGAACCTTTGCATTTCTCTCACTCCCTCATCTTCAGATGAATCGGAAGGCGAAGCCACAGGCCTAGAAGGAGCCATATTTTTAGGCTTTCGGGCTAACTTTTTTATGGGAGTCTTCGCATGAGCCAAAGTCCCAACATCTGCTTTCCGCTTCTTCGACCCTTGCTCAGAAGGCACCCAGTACGGAAGTGGGGGCTACGACTCCGAGTACGCCCCATACTCGGTTAAGTCACTCCCAACTGCCCACCTGTTTCTTCCTCCACTCCTTTTCAGTCGGAGTAGGAGCTCCAAGAATCTTCTCCGAAGCTCGAATGACTTGCTCCGAAGACATAGGGGCTTGATAAGCTGAAAGATAAGTTTTTATTAGTCATTTCATCAAACAATCATATATAAAACATGTTGTAGTTTTCAAAGTTACCTGCAAGGCTCAAGTTCGAAGAAATTTTTTAGAGTCCTCCCTCCGTATCCTCTTCGAAGTTGATAGGCCAGTTGGCCATCAAAGGCGGAATTTGGAGGCCGATGAACTCCTCCGCTAAGTACCGCATGCTCATGTGGCGACTAATTCGTTGGATCAGGTTAAGGCGGGCTTCGAGCTGGCCGGGGTCTGGGTGGACTTCGGCTTCCCTTCAAAAGTATATGTCTTGCAGGGGTCCGACCAAATAGCTGCCTACTCTGACTTCGGCATAGAACCACCGGAGAATCCAATTTGTGTACCATCTGGCGTTGATAGCCTTCACTGGAAATCGCAGTCTGAAGTTGATGCTCCCGAAGGCTACTACGATTTTCTCCCCTCTGGAGCCTTGGTACGTCCTCGGCTGGCAAGATACCTTGTGCAGCGCTGCAAATATTTCTGCTCTTCCTTCGTAGTCCTCAGCCTACAGCGCCCATTCGAAGATAGCCAGGCGCGCTATTGTGTTTGGAGACAATTGAGGAAGGGTGACATGGAAGAGATCTAGTACCTCCGACAGGAAGTCTACCGCGGGAGTCCTAACCCTGTTCGAAGAAGGCTTTGAAGATGACACCTTCTCTGGGCCGCGGCGAAGGTATGGCTTCCTTCCCTGGCTTGCAGACATTAATCTTTGGGCTAATCTTCCCCTCGACCACTACTGCGATCGTCTTCCTCTTGCAGGTGGATGGCTCCAGTTTGTATGACTGGTTGGAGTACTTTGATGAGGCTGGGAGGAGGTCATGGGGACCGATCTGTTGGGGATTCCCCGCCGGCACCATCACTATTGCCGCCACTACTGCCGCCGTTGCTGCCGCCGCCATGGCCTGTTGCCGAGCTAGGGCCAATGTCGCCCCTGGAGTCTTGAAGCTTGTCATCACCATTGATTCGAACCGAGCGATTGAGGCTAAGGTCTGGAGGCTAATGGTTGATTGCGCAAAGACGGTGAGAAAGGTGTTTGAGAAGTTTCTAGGTCCTCTATTTATAGCCTAGGTTCACAATTTTTTACCGCTCACACTTGCCGTTTTGCATTGTTGACCGTTACTGATTGCGAAGTTAACGCACCGCATAACTTCTTCTGGAAGGAAAAGGCCAACGGCTATTTCTTCTAAGTTTAAAAGGCTTTTTGGCTTCATAAAAATTGATTCCGGGATTGTTCGAATATAACTCCTCTAGAAATCAATTCGAAGTTATGAATCTTCGCGTATTTCGAAGGTTGATAAAATTTTATAACCCCTACGCATGATTATTTTTCTTGCGTATACTTCTCTCCTAACCTTACAGATCAAGCGGAGAAGCGTATTCGAGGGGCTACTGTTGGGGGAAAATACTTCATCCTCAGGGTCACTACAGTAACAAGACGAAGAATCAAACCCAAGTTCTAGTATCTAACTCCGGTTTAGTACTGGGTCAAGTTCGAAGAATCAAAGTGGACTCTTGTTCGGAGTATACCTTCGAACGTAGACTCTTCAAAGAACCTCCCTGCCAGCTAGGATGAAAGACTTATCTTCTTTCTCATTAGATTAGTCTTTTACCATTTTAGACCTATTAAGGGTACGTAATAGTTTCCACTATGTCGGTTGTAATAGAGGGGTAGAAAGTTCTTTTCCTTAAGATTTTGGCCTATAAATACCCCCTGTTTTTACCGTGTAATGATCATCGAATATTGAGTTATTCAATACACATCTTTGAACTGCTTCGAGCTATTATCCAATTCGGAGGCTTGAAATAGTTCACCTTGCAAATACTTCGTTTGTTAGTTTCTAATCTCTGAAACCTGTTAGCATAATATTTTACGCCAACACATTTGTTAACCATAGAAAGAAGGTATTCATTTTTAGTCATAAGATTTTAGCAGGTGGGACAAGCAGGCTGCACATCCGTAGAACACTCAGCACTCTCCAATCTAGCCTCTAATTCCTTAACATGCTTGTCTCTCAAATTAATGCTATCAATCAATAAAGGACAGTTTGAACAAGCATCAGAAGAAATAGGTCTAGACTCCACCAAAAGCTGCTTCTATACAGTCTCAAGCTCATCAATAGCTTGAGCATGCACAGAACGCAACTGAACAAGCTCACTCATGACAATAGTGCAAGATTCACACTCAGCATCATCAATTTTACACTTAAGCATGGCATAATCAGTAGAAACAGATTGTAGTCTAAGTCTAAGGTCTTTTCTATCTCTAGCAGCTTGTACTAGTAATCTATCCTGACCAAGAACTACTTCATTCAGTTCATCTATTTTAATTCAAAGCTAGTTGTATGATAGGGGTACCTCAGATGAGTCAAGCTCATCGCCGCTGTGACTGCTGTTGGCCATGAAGCAAAGGCCGGTGAAATCCCTTGCCTTCTTCTCCTTCTTCTCCTCCTTCCTCGGTGATTCTTCTTCCTCATCAGAGCTCGACTCCTCATTTGAGGAAGTGTCGATGTCACTAAGAGCCATGACAAAAGCCCTGGAAGCGGCCTTGGCTACCCTCTTAGCCACCTTGCCGCGCTTACCCTTCACATAGGGTTTCCTCTCCTTTTTGTGCTATTTGGGGCGCTCACTCTTGTCGCTCCTCTTGAGCTTAGGACAATTGTCCTTGATGTGAGAAGTGTCACCACACTCAAAATAGCCACTAAAACCACTTCTCCTCTGATCCTGTCTCTCATTGTGACAACGGGTGAACTTTTTGGCAATGAGAGCAAGCTCTTCATCATCCATAGTATCCACCTGCTCTTAAGTGACAGAGACCAGGGAGGACAATGCAAAACCGCCTGCAAGAACACAAGTGCCAGATGTGCTTGGTTCTACAGTGGTGCCACGGCTAGAGCCAGAAACTAGTGCCAAAGGATGAGGCAAATAGTTTCTGTGCACTGCAAGAGATGCCTTGGCTATCTCTGTGGACTTCATCTTGCTGAAAAGTTCATCACAGGTCAATGTGTCATAACTTGTGGACTCCTCAATGCTGGATATCTTCACTTCCCATATGCTACGATCAAGAGCATAGAGAAGCTTGATAGCCCTATCGTGGACACCATGGCCAAGTGTTTCCCTCTTGCTCTCGAAGGGGTGGCTTTGCGGTGGTTTTGGTCCCTGAAGCCAGGGTCAATTAGAACATGGGAGCAATTAAGGAGGAAGTTCATAAGTAACTTCCAGGGTACCTTCATACCCCCAATGTCTATAGGAAGTCTTTTCCAGGTCAAGCAGTTGCCCATAGAGACTTTAAGACAATTTTTCAAGCGCTTCGCCCATACGAAGTCGCAAATTCGAGGGCTAACTACATCCTCCGTAGTTGATGCGGCTCGAGAGGGAGTTACCCATGCGGGCCTCCTTGATAAACTTCAATGGAAACAGATATCTTCTGTTGCTCAGTTGATGTCTTATTTCGAAGAGTATGCAAGGTCAGAAGAAGGGTGGCTTCGGAGAACTACTTCAACTCCGTCAATCCTGCAAGAAGTCAAGTTGGAAGTGAAGACTTCAACACCTTTGTAGGGGCCTAACTTTGAAGTTCAGCATGACAAGCGTCGGGGGCAAAAGCATCCTCGTTCAGAAGTCTTGAACATTGCACCTCCACAGAAATTTGCCCATAAGACTTCTCAAGCTTCGGAAGCAAGACCAGCGGCTGGAGGTCGCCAAGGAAGCCGGCTGGCGAAGCCTAGGCCTTCTTGGGCTACGTCCATGGTGAGAATTGAAGTCACACAACTGATGCGTGCAAGTCTATACACGGTTTAAGCGTCGAGTACCTTGAAAGAATCTCAGGTCGAGGCACTACTGACCGAGTTCCTTCCGAGGTGCGTCCAGAGCCTGTCCAGGCTGTGGCACGTATAGACAATTTCAACCCTGCAAGGCAACCTCCGGTGGTCAATATTATGCCACCTCCGAAGCAGGAAGATGGTCAAGATCAAGGCAAAAGAGTAGTCCTCCCCATTTCAGGAGGAGGGACTCTTGGTAGTATGTCGAAGAGGCAGAGAAGAGAATATGTCCAAGAAGTGGGCCATATTGGAACTTCTTCGTCCGCAGCTGCCATGCCTAAATGGTCCCATGTGCCGATATCTTTTTCCATAGATGATGCAGTTGGCATAAAGTTTCCACATGTAGATCCACTTGTCATCACTGCTGACATAGCAGGGACTGAAGTCCGGAGAGTACTGATTGACGAAGGGAGTTCAACAGATATTATCTTTGTCCAAGCCTTTGATTAGCTCTGTATCTCTAGAAAGCATCTTCTCCCAGCAGCTCGTCCTTTGCAAGGCTTCGCAGGACCCCCTCTCGATGCCCTCGACCAAATAGGTCTGGAGGTCACTTTCGGAGAGGGACTCTTGGCCAGGACGGAGGAGGTGATTTTTGATGTTGTGGATGCCCCGTATGCATATAATGTTATCTTCAAGAGGGGCATGTTGAATCAGTTCGGAGCTGTGGCGCATCATAATTATTTGTGTATGAAGACGCCCACACAAGTAGGAGTGCTCACTGTTTTCGGAGATCAGGCCACTACGCGAAGAGCGGAATATGGTCATGGGCCCCCTCTTGACCCGAGACAAGTGAACAACATGCAAGGCAACCCGGAGGATATCATTGCTTCAGGTGAACCTTCGAAGAAGTCATTTCCAAGGCCAAGCCCGAAGGAGAGATTTTAACAAAGGTTATTGTCAAAGACGACAAAGACTATTCATTTTAGTTCGGCAAGGATTTGCCTCCAGAAGTCTCTACTTCGTTAGAAAAAGTAGTTGAAGAAAATTTAGATGTCTTTGCTTGGTCTGATGAGGACATTACCGGAGTCAATCGAGATATTATTGAGCATAGTTTACTTGTGAACCCGATGGTTTGGCCTGTCTGACAAGGACTCTGGAAGTTATCTGCGGAGAGGGCCATCCTTGCAAAAGCTAAAGTGGAAAAGTTGCTGAAGGCTGGGATTATTAGAGAAGTAGCTCATACGGAGTGGCTAGCAAACCAGTCTTCGTCAGGAAGAAATCTTCTAGGAAATGGCGCATGTGTATTGACTTTACATCTTTGAATAAAGCATGGCCCCGTGACCCCTATCCCATGCCCCGAATTGATCAATTGGTTGACTCCACTGCTGGTTCGGAGTTATTAAGATTCCTTGACGCGTATTCCGGTTATCATCAAATCTGGTTAAAGCGTGAAGATGAAATCAAAACAAGCTTTGTAACTCCTTCGGGAGTCTTCTGCTATGTAAGAATGCCTTTTGGCTTAAGAAATGCGGGGGAAACTTTTTCGAGGTTAATTGCTAAGGCTCTAGGTCATCAAATGGGCCACAATGTAGAAGCCTATATGGATGACATTGTAATAAAGAGTGCTCTAAAGCACCAACATAGCCTAGACTTAGCAGAAACGTTCAATAGCCTTCGGGCGTGTGGAGTCCGTCTCAACCCCGAAAAATGTATCTTTAGGGCTCAGGCTAGAAAATTGTTAGGGTATCTAGTTTCAAGAAAAGGGATCAAAGCTAGCCCTACTAAAATAACTACATTGCAAAGGATGGCTCCTCCGGAAAATGTGAAGCAAGTGCAAAAGATAACTAGCCGCCTTGCAGCACTTAGCAGATTTCTAGCAAGGTCTGCGGAGAGAAGTTTGTCCATTTTCAAAGCATTGAAAGGGTATGAAGATTTTGCATGGACACTAGAGTGTCAAAAGAGTTTTGATGATATTAAGAATTATCTCAGTAACCTCGCTACACTCACGGTGCCTGTTGCGGACGAAACCGTACTCCTTTACCTTGTGGCTACTGGCTCCACTGTCAGTGCAGTCCTTGTCAAAGAAGTTGATTTCAATGGGAAGTTGGTACAAAATCCAGTCTATTTTGTATCCGAAGCATTGTCTGGAGAAAAAGCAAGATATTCTGAGCTTGAGAAGTTCACCAATGCTCTGATAATTGCTTCGAGGAAGTTAAGGCATTATTTCCTAGCACATAACGTGATCGTACCAACTTTGTATCCGTTAGGAGATATGCTCCGAAGTAAGGACTCCACAGGAAGAATTGGGAAATGGGCCATTGAATTAGCACCCTTCGGCATCTCCTTCGTGGCAAGGACAGCAATTAAGTCACAGGTGTTGGCAGACTTTGTGGCAGAATGGACTCCCCCTGCAGTATGGGCTCCGGAGAAACCAAGTGAAGGAATTTGGACCATATACTCCGATGGAGCTTTCCAAGCATCTCGAGCAGGTGTCGGAGCGGTAATAATTTCACCTTCAGGGCAAAGAGCAATGTACTCCGCTAGGCTCAACTTTAAGTCCACTAATAATACAGTGGAGGACGAAGGAATTTTGTTAGGACTTCGAAAGGCACGTGCTTTGGGGGCTACAAGAGTTGTTATTAAAACAGATTCTCAAATTGTAGCAGGGCAAGTGGATAAGAGTTTTCAAGTTCATCATCCACAACTTGCAAAATATTTGGAAGAGATCCGTAAGATTGAAGCAGCATTTAAAGGGATTTCCATTAGAAGTATACCGAGAGCTGAAAATATGCAAGCTGATACCTTGGCAAAAGCTACAGCCGGAGCTATGGACATTCCGGAAGAAGTTTTTTACGAAGAGCTCAGTTCACCTTCGGTAACACGGATCCCTTATGCGGAAGTTCTTTCCATTCCAAATACAGATTGGCGGAGTTCAATTATGGAATTGTTGCAAGGAGAAGCAAATTTTCCAGAAGGGCCACAGCTTTCGAGGTTAAAGCCCAGAATTCGAAATTATCATATAATCAATGGTATTCTGTACAAGGCCGGAGTATGTTCCCCTCTGCTCCGATGTATATCTCAAGCCGAAGGTCAGGAGATTCTCCGAGAAATTCATGAAGGACTTTGTGGTAGCCATTTGGCCCCTCGAGCTTTGGCCTACAATAGTAGCTGATGGCGGAGAGCCTAGTCCGCACGTGCCAAGGTTGTCAATGGATGGGAAGAAGAAGTCATCGTCCGCCAACAACTCATCAAGTAATTGCCCCAATGTGGCCCATGGACAGATGGGTCATGGACCTTATTGGCCCCTTCCCAATAGCAAAAGGAAATTTTAAATTCGCAGTGGTAGCAATTGAGTATTCTTCCAAGTGGGTCGAAGCAGAGCCCCTCACATCTATCACTTCGAATAATGTACAAAAAAATTTCTGGAAAACTATTATATGCCGGTTCAGAGTGCCTCGGTAGCTCACAGTTGACAATGGGACACAGTTTGATGCAGAGCCCTTCAGGAAGATTTGTGAAGATCTTGGCATACAAATATGCTTCGCTGCAGTGCGCCATCCTTAGTCTAACGGAGCTGTAGAAATAGCCAATGGTAATATCCTGTCAGGATTGAATCGAAGAATAGTAGGGTTGGCAAAAGGGTTGTGGGCCGAAGAGCTCCAAAAGATTTTATGGTCCATTCGGACCACTCAAACAAGGTCCACAAGTTTCACTCCTTTCAGACTATTATTTGGAGATGAAGCTATGACGCCAATGGAGCTTAAAGGAGGATCCCTTCGCAGCACCGAACCGTAAATAGAAGCAGAAAGACAAACTTCGCTTGATTTAACAGAAGAAACCAGACTTCGAGCTGTCGCCAATTTGTCAAAGTATCAGCAGCAGATGAAGACTTGGTTTGACCCAAAGGTTAAGCTTAATGAACTTAAGTCGGGTCATCTAGTTTTGCGAAGCATTATAGCACGAGGGAAATTAGGGAATAAGTGGGAAGGTCCATACATTATTCTCCGCTCAGGACGCCCTGGTTCTTTAAAATTAGCTAATTTAGAAGGCGAAGAATTAAAGCATGCGGAGCACTTAAAGTGATATTTCGCATAGGGGCTCCTTGTAATCATATGTAAACACCTTCTGAATTAATAAAGTTCATGGTTCAGATAATGCCTACCTTTCAAACACTTCCTACTTCAAATGGACGCACTGGAAGAACGAAGTTGGTTGTGAGGAAAGTGTCATTCATTTGAACCAATTTTTTGGACTTCGAACCACTGGTTCGAAGCTTCCGACGTGGTGGGAAAGTCACTGAAAAACGGATTCCAAGCCACCGGCTTGAAAGCATCCGTAAAAAGAGTCGAAGGAGACCAAATAATGTGGATTCCAAGCTCCGGCTTGAAAGCATCCGTAAAAAGAGTCCAAGGAGACCACTGCGAATTCCAAACCACCGGTTTGATAGCATTCGCAAAAAGAGACAAAGGAGGCCAAACAAAACTGAGTTTGAGCTAATAAGCTTTGAATATCTTTAAAAAGAGTCCAAAGTGACCAATTGTTTCGGACGCTAAGGTGTCCGGGAAATTAGTCCGAAGTGATAAATTTTAAACAAAAGGTACTAAGTTACCAGTTTTCAGACTCCAAGTAGTCGAAGACATTTTGTAAGATGTTAATCAATCTCTAAGTAGCTGAGGGGCTCCGAGCCTCCAAAATTGTACTCCTAAGTCTTTCTTTGCGCATAACCATCCTCGACTACACTTCAAAGTTGCTAACGGCCAAAGAGGGGTTGGGAAGTAAGGAGACAATTTTAAAATCTTATTCTTTATTATTCGAACAGATAACATTACATTACGAAAAATTTGTGTCTATACCAAGAATAAATCGAAGACCCCTTCGATCTCTAGAGCTACCACTAAAGCCGGAACGACTAGTTCCAGAGCCGGGAGTCCTGATAACCTTACGTTTAATTCTTCTCCCCCTCTTCGAGGCTCGAAAATATTTTTGTTCCTGTTGAAGTTCAGCCCAAGTTCGAAGTCGCTCGGGGCTTCTCTCCTAGCTTCGAAGTTCTTCAGGCTTCTTTCCTTGTTCTTCAGCAATACTCTCTTCTTCGGACCATTCAACATCTTCAGAAGATCAGGTTTCCAAGTTAACTTCTTTTTCTTCCTCTTTAATATAAGATAATATATCTTTACATATTTCAGGCGCAATTGCACCGGAGCATTCTCGAGGAATCAAAAATCGAGTTCATTTCTGAAGTTTTAAAAGATGGAAGGTATCCCATAGCAGGCGGAGTTCTTCGGTAATATCTAATACTTCGACATCATCCATACGAGGTTGAGAAGCCTAAAAACACGATAAATAAGTTTTCATTCATAATATATGAAAGCATAATTTTTACATATTCGGACCCCTAAACAAAACTAAACCTGTGGGTCCGGCGGAGGCTGGCTGCTCGAAGCTTGAGACCGAGCTTGTTTTTGGCGATGCCCTTCATCGATCCAAGCCTTGATCATTGTTCGACCTTCGGCTCTCCATGAAGCTTGGAAAGCTTGCCAAGCTGCAGCCACATCTTCGGAAGGATTTAGCAGTTTATATGTCCCCGTATCGGCCCTGAGTCATTAACCAGGACTTCCACAAGATCCTCCAGACAACATAGGATGTCTCGCAGAATCTCTCTATAGTTGCAGTCGGCTGAGTGCTAGACGAGATGTTTGATGTGCGATCCGATGCCGTGGGAATAAACATCGTGATGGGAAGAAGCTAAAAGAAAGAATGAAAAGGCAACGAGTGTTGAAAGAAGCAAAAAAGTACCACGCAATAAAGATATCTATACTGGTGCCAAAGGTGAACACCGGCAGCAATGGATACTCCTGCAGCTGGTGACGTGGGCGGCGTCGAGGAAAGAAGGGTGTCACCAAATAGGGGATGAAGAAATCATAGGAAGAAGGCGAAGATTTACAAGGACAAGATGATTACTTGGGTAGTTCGGGCCTTGGTGGAGCGGTGCATCATTGCGATCGGTGCTTTACGTTTACGCGCCGAAGTCTTGACTCGCTTCTTGGCAAGCCACTTCGAAGGGGTAGGGGCCCTGCAACCCAAATTGGTAGTGGACGGTGGCAACCAATAGAAGATCGGCCTACAACTTTAGCTCACTGACGGTGTGTCGATGTTATCCTCCTGCAAAGGAAATAAAGTCAAAAGGGTCACAAGTGGAACCAAAAATAAAGCGAACTAAGTTGTGGGAACCAGAGCTAACCTCGGGATCGATGTTAGTAAAAGATGTTTCCAGTGAGAGGTAGAAGTGTTTGTTATGGCAGTTGAAGACATGCTGACTCATCTCAGACTACCATCTCTTGAAGGAGACCGATGACACCCTACACACGGCCCACGAAGGGAACTCCCCGAGAGGGATGTCATCGGTCATGGAAAACAACCGATCGAACTCCAAGTGGCTCATGACTTCACCACGAACCTG
The DNA here is from genome assembly GCA_019279435.1 of Zizania palustris. Classification (NCBI taxonomy): domain Eukaryota; kingdom Viridiplantae; phylum Streptophyta; class Magnoliopsida; order Poales; family Poaceae; genus Zizania; species Zizania palustris. The sequence continues at coordinate 2,745,040 of JAAALK010000085.1, forward strand.
GATCCAATCGACGAAGAAAAGATCAATTGGCAGTTAGCCAAAGCCAAGCTATCGGGCACAACCCGTATGATGGTAAAATTTGTATGATGTCTTACGCGTGGGGGATGTGAAATTATTTGGAAAAGGACAAGGGGAGATGAAAGCACGGAATATGGACTCACTTTCTGGTGTCGCTAGCACATCGGCCAGGGACAACTGGTGAGGATATTCATAATCAAGAAATGACTCGTAGGCATACCACAATACGAAGTCACTTATGAAGGCACAGTACACGGCCTTGAACCAGCAAGCCAAGAAATCAGCCGACATTTTGGCCCTGATCCAACAGGTGGCTGCCTCGCCCAAGGTTAAACATGGGCGGGTGGTTGGAGTATTGGATTTGTGGTGTTCCGACATAAAGCGGAGAGTGTCAAACAAAGGGGCAGGAGAAGATTTGGCTGTATACACATTAAGACACAATTGGAGGATCGACCAAGGACCACCAAGGTGACCTACTACATCACCGGCTGACAGCCAAGCCGATACATAATGGAGGAGGATGTAAAGGGAGCTAAGGAGGTATCGGCCAAGGGTGGTCATATCTCCGGTGGCTAGCTGTTCTCCTAGAAATTGAAGATGATGGGTGGGCCCAAGAGTGTACCCATAGAAGAGAAACATCTCGAGCTAGAGGTTATGAAAGGCAACATGCTCTCGGTCACTTTTAGAGCCGGTTTGCTTATTGTGAATGGCGACATATTTGGCCCTACCACCGATAGACTTGGTATTAAGGCGATGAGAGGCTTTGGAGCAGAAACAGAAGGGGTCGGCCACGAAATTGATGTCGATGGAGGTCAGAACCACTACGTCAAGAAGGTTGGGGCTAATCGGCCCATGACCAAAAAGAATTGCGTTCAACGCATCAGACCTAAAGTAATAGGAGGACGCCAGCATCGGCTTATTTTTGATGGGGAGAGAAAGGGAGAGGCCAATTTAGTGTGCTATCCCGGAGTGCTGCCAGACAACCTGTTTCGATGAAGCGACCCGAAGGTACTAGTCGCGCCACCCGGGGAGTGGATAGGGGAATGCCCAAAATCTTTGATGCCAGTCGGAAAGGAGCATTTTCGAATGTTTGAAAGGGATACGCTGGGTTTCGGTGTTAATGAAATTAGTGGGATCAGGATTGCCGTTTGGCCCCACGAAGAATCATGATGGATATTTGGCTAGGGGAATCAAGATTTGGTTTTTTAGATTCTGCAGAAAGAAAAAAAATAAGAGGGGAATGTAATAAGAGGAGGCGGAAAAACCAAGAAAGATTGGCAAGTAGTCAGAAACGAAGAATAAATGAGCCAAGGACTTACCTCAGGAATGGAATCGGTGCTTGCCATCGGAGGATGTCGAGGAGCGAGACCAGTGGAGAAGACGATGAATGCAGGGGACACAAGACAATGCATAGCTCGAGGAGAAAGAAACGTCGTGCGAAAGACATAAAAATAAAGGAGAAGTGCTCGAAAGTTCTTATAGAGTGAGAAGTAGCTCCTTAGTGGTCGAGTCAAAGTGATCCCGACCGATTTGGTGGGGTGGTTCCTAACGTTTGGCAAAAGGTAATCATGAGTACATTTTAAAATAGGCAGAAAATTGTTGTAGGATTAGGGGAAAAGAAGGCCTTTGATTTAAAAGAATGCTAGTGATAGACTGTGTGGGATGAAGCCTAGTCCGACGCCGCCACAGAAAAGTAGATGAGTTAGACTAGGCGACATCCATCATAGTCTTCCATGGCCAAATAAATAAGAAAGGTACAAGGAGGAAGATAAAGTGGAGCCAATGCCCTTGCAACATATATGAAGCATTAGAAAATGATGGGTTTCGGCTACTGGAAATAAAATGGAGAGGACATTTGGAAGGACATGCTTGCATGGAGTGGTTATGACAGATAATTTCATGGCATCACTTATCCCTAAGCGCTACAAAACTGGGGGGCATGTGTTGACGCCAAGATTTGGTAAAGCCCAAAAGCCCACTATGAATTGCTGCATGGTCAACAATAGAAAGTCAAAAAAAGATTTAGTCAAAGAAAGTAAAAGGAGTCCGTCCGCAACAGCTGCATGATTAGATAGGGAGCCGATGGAGATAAGAGCAACAAATGGTTACATATTCATCCCGAATCGGCTGGATAAGTTACTTGGATGGCAAGTCTACGAACTATAAATATGTATCCCTTAGGTTAGATTAGACAACTCTTGTTCAACCAATTAATCGGTGCATCGCCACCCTTGAGCCCCAAGGTTATCCAGCGGGACTCAGGCGCTCAGAGCTAGGCTGCATCATTTTGATCTTCGGCGAAGAAGTGAGTCCCACCACCCCCAACATCCGTACCAACTAGGTTAGTATCCTCACGGATGCATCGGTTCAATTTGATCTCTTGAGGAGATCAGTGAAGCATCACGGTCACCGGTTGTTCTTAGTGTAGTTAGCAAGGTCTAAGGCTGCATCAGTTGAGTTTGATCTCTTAGATTGATGTGATCTAGGTTTGTTTTGAGGCTTCATCGGTTAATTTTGACATCTCTTACTATCGTATCTTTTTTATGCCGTATACTATTCATCTAAATAATGTTTTCCTAATTTGTTGATATATTTTTCAGATCATCGTGACTAGCTATTATCTCAGTTAGGTCCGATCTAGTTATTGTGATGATTTCCATGATATAGATCTATTATCTGGCAAGCTTTATTTAATTCTATCAGAGTTCAAGATGATAGGTTATCTTTAATTCATCTCCGTATCATATTCACCATTGAAGGGTGCACATCGGCCTATATGCACGATCTATCTTTTCCATCTGCCGATCGGCACAGTGATTGATAATTTCATCGTTTTTGCCAGTCATCGGCTTAACATCCGATTGGCTATGCTACTAATGTTTATCTTTTAGATCCCTTATCACTTGCAGGGCCAAACTGATTGGCACGTCCTGAACCCTTTTTCCAAGGATGTAGGACCTGCAGTGGAGTTAAGCGGATCTCCTAGGCCAGGCGTGTCTCAGTATGTGACCAAAAAGCACACCAACAATACCCTAGCCATAAGGAGTTCATTTATTTATAGAACACATAAATCATTTTGATCATGTATACATATAGGGTATACATAAGTGTTGGGGGAAAATACTTCATCCTCATGATCCTCAAGATTCCAAGATAAAGGCAAATCATAATCTCGGAGCCCAAGACTTGTCTCCGGATTGAAGGACTTGAAGTCGAAGGGTCCATCCAGGCTCTGGTCCAAAGACCCTCTCCGAAATGGGAAACAACCTGAAGGGTGGGACATCTGATCTGTCGATATCCTTTGAATATATTTTACCATATTAACCCTATACGGGATATCGAAATAGTTCCCACTATGTCGGTTGTAATTGAGGGGTAAAAAGGTCTTTTCCCCAGAGGTTTAACCTATAAATACCCCCTTTTCTCACCCTGTAATGGCAATTGAATATTTAGATATTCAATACACACTTCAAACTATTCCAGTATATTATCATTTCCAGAGGCTTGAGATAGTCCACATTCACAAACACTTTGTTTGTTAGTTCTTGATCTTATAGAACATGTTTGCGTAATCCGTTGCACCAACAGTTGGCACCATCCGTGGGGAATCTAGTTCTAAAAGCTAGTTATCTGCCACTGTATGTATTTTGAAGAGCATTTGCGGAGGGAGTTTCAGAGTCTCAAGATTTTGCGCACCCTTCGGCAAGGGGCTTCAAAATACACTTCGAAGGCCTTTCTTCGCCTTCCTCAATCGTCTGAAGATTCTGGTCTTCGGACCTTCCTTAGCTTCTTAAGTCATGCCTCCCTAGCGGAGTTTAGCCACCGGTCCCCTCCGAAGGTCCCCTCGGACCTCTATTGCGGGACCTTCAGACATTCCTCAAAATCCTGAAGTAGTCAATAGGCCTTGAGCAGCTGGAGTCTCTCGTGTATCTCCGTCCGTGCTTCGAACTGATTATGTCATTTCTCAAGACCAGGAGGATCCCTCCGGAGGAAGCGAAGACCTTCCTAAAGACGTGGCTGCTCAAGTAGCGCGGCTTCAGGCAGAGGTGGGAAGATGGAGGGAGGAGGCTGCGGGCAGGCTTCACCCTCAAGCCATCCCTCCTGCTTCGGAAGTGCATCAAGACGACAGCCTTGATGATTATCCCGAAGCCCCTCAAGTCCAAGAAGATGCCGAAAATGCCTCCTTCGACAACGAATCACTGCTACATCTGGACTTGCAGAAGGTGTGCTTCGATCCCAAGTTCCGAGCCTCGAATCTGCACAAGTACTCCGGAGGGTCTGATCGCAGAGAATTTTCTCGCTTTTACGCCCTTGTAATAGAAGCAAGCGGAGGGGTACGAAATACGATGGCAAAATGTTTCCCCCTCGCGTTAGAAGGTGTAGCGCCTCGTTGGTTCTACTCTTTAAAGCTAGGATCAATTAAGTTGTGGGACCAGTTGAAAAGAAAATTCGTGAGCAATTTTTAGGGGACTTTTGTAGCCCCAATGTCTACTGGAAGCCTTTTTCAGGTGAAGCAGTAGGCGGGAGAAACCCTTTGAGAATACTTCACATGCTTCACCCACACCAAGTCCTAGACAAAAGGATTATCTACATCGTCTATGGTAGATGCGGCGCGCGAAGGTGTTTTGAATCCCGACCTCCTCAGCAAACTTCACCGGAATCCGGTGTCTTCAGTAGCGCAATTAATGGCATACTTCGAACAATATGCCAAGGCAGAAGAAGGATGCCTCCGGAGAACTGTGGTACCAACACCATCCCTCCCCCAAGAAGTCAAGCTGGAGCCATGGGCTTTGATTCCTCCACAAGTCCCATTAGATAATCGCCCTAATGATCAGAAAAATGGGAAAGAGACACTTCCGCTCCAAAGTGCTGAATATTGCCCCCGCCGCTCCAAAGATGCCTTCCAACTATCAATAGGCTAAAGGCAATAATGCTAGTTCCTCAAAGCCACTAGAAAAATTGGCTTGCTGGGGCTAGGCTCTTTTTTGTTGTGTTCATGGTGAAAGCAGAAGCCATGCCACAAAAGACTGTAAGTCTATACTGGCTCTTGAGGAGCCATGCTGAATAGCGTGGGCCTCATGGCTCTAGAAGTGATGAGTCATTGTCAACGATAGTCAACGAGGACTGAAGAAGAAGAAGAGATCTGCTGTTTCATGGGCCGCGTGTGACTCAGGTACACGGGCAGCGAGCGACTGTCGGGCAGAGGAGGCTGCGAAGTCGGGCTGGCCCAATCCGGGTGCATGGGCCAGAAGCAGTAGAAGACCCACTGGGCTGTTGACCAGGACTGACTCAGGTACACGGGCGGTGAGCGATTGCCGGGCTGAGAGAGCTGCGGAGTCGGGCCGGCCCAATCCGGGTACCTGGTGCAAAGCTGGTGGAGGCTTTGTCAGTTTCGGCGTAAAACTGACAACCGTTGATTCTGTATCCGACTGTCCAGAAGAGAAGCCGTAGTCGCTACGGAAACTTAGCTTCCGGATAAGTCATCTGTAACTCTAGGCCCACAGTCAGTCAGTCGTGTCTGTAAAAATTCCTAAGGGCAGTAGAGTCTTTTCCTTTATTTTTGAGTCTGTAAAAACCCTAAGGGGCTGGTAGAATATTCCTAGTGTTGGGCTGCCTATAAATAGGACCCCAATTCCTAGGGTTTGGACTACCCCTTCTAGAATTCACTGTTCAATCCATTGGGTCATTTTGCCTCTCACGTTCTCTCTCCTGTGTGCGCCGCCAGGCACTGGTTCATCCTTTTTGCCTTGCATTTACTTTGCTCCTGTGAGATTGAATTTTTGTTAGGTGTTGAGGTGTGTGCGCATTGATTCCTCTGATTCAAGAAGCTTCGGTTTGTTGTGCTGGTTGATTTTATTCCTGAGGTTATGTCCCTGTTGCGTGTGTTCTTCGTGAGAAGTAGTACTAGTTCTTGCTGTTGCAAGTAGTACTGCTTCTGTGGCTACAGTACTCGCTGCCAGCCTTTTTACCTTCTACCGCACAGCTTTTTGATCGAAGCAGACTGGATTGAATGCCTTTTTGACTGTTTTCTGGCGAAGCCATTATCTCTGTTTCGAAGCCCCTCAGCTCCGTGAGGCTGGCTTCGAACGTATACTCTTAGAGGCTTCGTTCGAACCACGGACGGTTTTTGTCTTCTGTGTCTGACTTCGGAGTATTTTTCAAAACGATCAGCATCTATACTTCGAACGTCTGTGCGAAGGTACTTTTTCTTGAGTGCTTCGAAGTCCTCACTTCGACTGGTTTCGAAGTTGACTTCGGAGCTTGCTCCTCTGTTAAACTTCGTTTTGCTTTCTCGGACGTGTGTCAGCCCTCACCTGTTGATTCGAAGCTTATTCTTTTCGAAGGTAGGGCTTAGGCTTCGAACTTGTCTTTCTGTCGTGTGACAGGCTTCGCTTCTCAGTTCGAAGGTAGTCCGTGTGTACTTTGTGTGCGAAGTTTTTCTGTTCGAAGGTTTGCTTCGAAGCTTTCGGTTCAAAGTTGTGTTCGAAGTTTTGTCTTCGAAGTGCTCACTTCGAAGCAAACTCCGACTCTGTCACTTTGCTCCGAAGCTCTTGGTTCGAAGCTGTGTTCGAAGCCTTGTCTTCGAAGTACATACTTCGAACCAGGCTCCGGCATTGTGTTACTTCGCTCCGAAGTACACTTCGCATCTTACCACTTCGAACTAGGCTAGACCGTGACATCTTCGGCATCTCGGACAGACTCCGTCACCAACCTCCGAAGCAGACCTCGACGTGCGAAGGGGGCTTCGCCAAGTTCCGAACAGGAGACAAATCTGGACAGTAACTTCTCTTCTCATCTTACACATACTTAGATCATTTCATTGAGAAGTTTAGGCCTGTTACAACTTGTTCATCTGCCTAGTTGCACTACTTTAGATTTACACTGTTTATCATCAGTTGCTTCTAGGTTAGAAACCTTTAGACTTAGGCCTTCTGTTTATTTTCTGCTGCGTAGTATTTTGAGGTTCGTTGGGTATTGGGAACAGGCCATTGATTCGAAAGAATTTTTAAGGCGCCCATTCACCCCCCCTCTGGTCGCTACTTTCGGTCCTACAAGTGGTATCAGAGCAAGGTTAGGGTTTTTCCATACCTTAACCGGTTCTAAACCCCAGTAGTGACTATGACGTCTCCTGGCAAGGTCTCGTCCTTGGAAGCCTATGGCTATAATTATTGGAAGACTCGCATGTGAGCCTATCTCATGAGCCAGGGTTCGGACATATGGGACATTTGCGTTCACAGCACGTTTGTCATTTTGCCAGTCGCTGAGCATGGTACTGCTGGTATCATTGCTCAGCATCTGAGCAACAGTAAGGCTGTGAACATTTTATTTTCTGGTTTAGGTCCCACTGAATTTGAGCGAGTGAGTCATCTCTCCACTGCGAGAGAGATCTGGGCTACCCTCAAGGCACACCATGAGGGAACAGCACAGGTCAAGGCTCGGCTCTATCAGACCTACCGGCGTGAGTATGAGAACTTCACACAGAAGCCGGGTGAATCTGTTGAGGCTTTGTTTGGTCGCTTTCAGTCGATCATTAACAAGCTTCGGGACAACAAGGCTGAGGGTGCTCAGTTAGTCTCAGATCACGAGCAGGCGCTCAAGGTTCTTCATACCTTGGACCCAAAGATCTGGGAGATCAAGGTATCATCTATCGTTGAGAGTACTTCTTACGATACCTTGACCATTTCTGAGTTGTTTAGCAAGCTGAAGGCCACTGAGGTAGATATCCAGTTGAGATCAAATCTCACTGGCTCTGGATCAAAATCCCTGGCCCTTGCTACACCTTCTATTGATCCCTCTGCTGTGAGCTGTGCTGGGTTCTCTTTGATGTCTATCACTGAGGACCAGCTTGAGTTGTTGGGAGATGATGATTTGTGTCTATTTAACAACCGGGTGCGTCGTGTCTATGATAAAAGAATGTTCAAAAGACACGGCACAAAATCCGGATGCTTTGAATGTGGTGATCCAGGACACTTCATCGCCGACTGCCCCAAGCGAAGTGGATACAAGAAGGGCACCGGCAGCAGCTTCCACGACTCCGACAAGCATGAGAGCCCCTCCTTCAACAAGGGCAAGCCAAAGACCCGGTTCTTCAAGAAGGCCCTGAAGGACTACCGGCGAGAGAACAAGAAGCGCGACAAGGCCTTCTTCGCCGAGATGGAGAAGAGCTACTCCAAGAGATCCACGTCTTCTTCCTCTTCATCGAGCTCGAGCGATGAGGAGATCGCCATCAGGAAGGGGATGGAGAAGGATGATCCGGCGGGCCTCTGCTTCATGGCCTTCGGAGACAAGCCAAAGAGCCGCCCACACCAGCGCCGAAGATCCCGCAAGAGCTTCTGTTCAATGGCTCTTGGGGATAGAGAAGAAAAGAGCTCCTCCGACGACTCCGACGACGACAGCAAGGTATCATCTTATGAGCGCGAAATTGTTGATTTACTTGAGAGCAATCGTCAGGAGTTGAAGTATAGGGAGAAACTGCTTAGGGGGGCTAAGAAAAGGATAGACGAGTTAGAAAGTGAGCTTGCCGTAGCCAACGGTAGAATAGAAAGTCTATCTTCTTCCCCTTGCTTGGGTGATAGCAGTGAGTGCCCGAAGTGTGAGGTGCTTCTGTGTGACCTGTCGACTCTGAAGTCCAGGTACACAGAAAGGGTTGATGAGAGGGACGCTTTGGCCACTGAGCTTGAAAGCGCTCAGCAGGAGCTGAAAGATGCTCAAGCCACTGTCGTCGCACCCTGTGTTGATTGCCCATCTCATCTAGCTGCCTTAGCTGAGCTGAAATCCAAGGGCGATGAGCATTTGGGTGATTTAGAGAGGTTGAGAGCTGAGCTTGCGCAGACTAGGCTAGAGCTTGAGACATTGCTAGTTCCACCCACTGTTTGTGAGAACTGCCTGTCTCTTAGAATGGAGTTGATTAAGCTAAAAGCCGGGAAGTCTGTCCAAGTAGAGAGTGAGTGTGAGACCTGCTTGTCTCAGGTGGAGGTTCTAGCTTCCTTGAGAGAGGAGCTAGCAGATTCTCAGAATGAGAACTTTTACCTCCGTTCTATCCTGAGTTGGATCAGTGCCAGAGAGCCACAGCTTGGCATGATGATCCAGCAGTTCAAGAGACAGGATGGGTTTGGGGTAGGTTACACCTACACCAAGGCTGACTTTGAGAGTGCCATTAGCCAGGCAGTGGAGTGGAGTAAAATGACTCCAGAGCAGAGGTATCCCAAGACTCACTCCACTGAGTCTTCCCAGGCTTCTCAGCCCAAGGATGGAGTGATCCATGAACCACCTAAAGCTCCACCCAAGAAACCTATCTGGGTTCCTAAGCCCAAACATCTCCACTCTTCTCTAAACTCTCTTCCTGGACCCTCTCAGCCCAAGAAGACAACACCAAACACTGCCAAGCCCAAGAACCCCAAGCCTCAACCACATCCCAAGAAGCCTACCTATCATTGTGAGTATTGTCAGAGAGACGGGCATCTTGCGGAGTTTTGCTTCAGGAGGAAGCGGGTTGAGAGAGCAGAGAGGGCTCGTAGTGATCAGGAGCAGTTCTACCAGCAGGGTGGTAGACTGCATGTTCCTCGGCGCGGGGAGAGGCTGGAGGCAAGGCCGCGTCGTGTAGGTGGTGGTAGAGGAGACGGTTTTCGTGCCCGTGCTCCAGTTGGTGGTGTTCATTCTGGCAAAGTTTCAGACCTAGTTGGCTACGGTTCTGGACCTCGTGGCCGCAGGGTTAGGAAGAACCGTGGACCGCACTTTGAGCCGCGTTTTGGTCCAAACTCTTTTGATGGTTTTCGCTTTCCATCTTTTGAGCAGATGGCTCGACACTGGTTTAGCTCTTTTGCTAAACCTGGTGCCGGACCATTTGCTCCCACTTACAGACACTGATTGTGCAGGACCGGGGACTGGAGGATGTTTGGATTATGGACTCAGGATGTTCTCGCCACATGACGGGACATCGCAGATGGTTCTCCAGTCTCACTCCCCCGAGCTCCAAAGAGTACATCACATTCGGGAACAATGGTCAAGGGAAAGTAAGTGGCATAGGCTCAATCAGCATTTCAGATCATTTCTCTTTAAAGAATGTTGCTTTGGTCAAAAATCTGAACTTTAATTTAATCTCTGTTTCGCAACTTCTTGAGGATGGTTTGGAAGTGCGTTTTAAGAAGGGCAATTCTTTTGTGTTTGATTCTAGAGGGTCTTTGGTTTGTCAGATTTTACCCTTCGGTAAAGTTTTTCGAATTGACTTCTCTAGTTCTTTTGGCCCTTCTCGCTGTTTGATTGCTGGATCTTCTTCTGAGCTCTGGAAGTGGCATAGGAGGTTAGGTCACTTGAGTTTTGATCTGCTAGTCAGGTTAAGCTCTATGGACCTCATCCGAGGATTGCCCAAGCTTAAGATGGAGAAGGATCTAGTTTGTCATCCCCGTCGTCATGGGAAAATGGTTGCCGCTTCTCACTCACCTGTGACTCAGGTGATGACTTCGTATCCGGGAGAGCTTTTACATTTGGAAACTGTAGGTCCAGCTCGGGTACGCTCGGTCGGTGGGAAGTGGTATGCACTTGTGATTGTTGACGACTTTTCTCGATTCTCGTGGGTTTTCTTTTTGGAGTCTAAGGATGAAACTTTTCAATTTGTCCATGACCTGTTTTTGAAGCTGAAGAATGAGAACAATGGCCGGATGCGAGCAATTCGCTCCGACAACGGCTCTGAGTTCAAGAACTCTCAGTTCGTCAGCTTCTGTAGTGATCAGGGTCTGGACCATCAGTTTTCTTCTCCTTACACTCCCCCACAGAATGGCGTTGTGGAACGAAAGAACCGCACGCTAGTCGAGATGGCCAGGACGATGCTCGATGAGCATAGGACTCCTAGGCGTTTTTGGGCTGAAGCCATGAACACGGCTTGCTATCTGGCCAACCGCATTTTTCTTAGAGCTTACCTTGGTAAGACATCATATGAGTTGCGGTTTGGTAGACAGCCCAAGGTTAGCCACTTGCGAGCGTTTGGCTGCAAGTGCTTTGTGCTCAAGAAGGGAGGGCATTTGGACAAGTTTGAGTCTCGTTGCTGGGATGGTGTTTTTCTTGGTTATGCATTGCATTCTCGAGGCTTCCGTGTTTGGAACCTCGAATCCCAGCTGCTTGTCGAGACTTGTGAGGTTTCATTTGATGAGTCCTTGCCTTCTTTGACTCCCTCTTTTGAGCTTTCTGGTGATGATGAGCTCGGAGAGTCCATCTTCGAGGAAGATGAGGATACTCCAGCTGTTGTTGAGGGCGGGCCTTCTGCATCCCCCGCAGAGCCCACACCTTCTGTGACTTCGACTGATGATGAGGGCGGACCTCTGATCACTTCTTCCACTTCAATCGAGCCCCCTCAGTCGAGTCCAGAGGTGCTAGCTGCTGACTCCGGTGAGGTGACTTCAGATCACCAGGGAACCCGAGCAGTTCAGCGTGACCACCCCTCAGAGCTCATCATTGGTGATTTGACTGAGAGGACTTTGCGTTCTTCTGCCTCTCTCGCTGTGTTTGCTGAATCTGCGTTTGTTGCATCTTTTGAGCCCAGAGACATTTCTCATGCTCTTTCTGATTCTAATTGGATTAATGCTATGCAAGAAGAGCTTGAGAACTTTGTCCGCAATCGGGTTTGGACACTAGTTGAGCCGCCACCAGGATGCAACCCCATAGGCACCAAGTGGGTATTCAAGAACAAACAAGGTGAAGATGGGGTTGTGGTGCGCAACAAGGCTCGACTAGTTGCCCAGGGTTATTGCCAGAAGGAAGATATTGACTTTGAAGAAACCTTCGCTCCTGTTGCCCGTCTTGAGTCCATTCGCATTCTTTTAGCTTTTGCCGTTTCGAAGGGTTTTAAGCTGTTTCAAATGGATGTTAAGAGTGCTTTTCTGAACGGGTACATAGAAGAGGAGGTTTATGTTAGGCAACCCCCCGGTTTTGAGAACCCTAAGTTTCCTCGACATGTTTTTAAGTTGCATAAAGCTTTATACGGGTTGAAGCAAGCCCCCAGGGCTTGGTATGACCGGTTAAAGCAATTTTTGTTGGGGAAGGGATTTGTGATGGGTTCTGTGGACAAAACTCTCTTTTTGCTCAGAGTTGCTTCAGACTTCTTAGTTGCTCAGATTTACGTGGATGATATTATCTTTGGCGGTACTACTGATTCTCTTGTGTCCAAGTTTTCTGAGCAGATGCACAGTGAATTTGAGATGAGCCTCATGGGTGAGCTCAAGTACTTCTTAGGGCTCCAGATCAAGCAGACCAAGGACGGCACCTTCATCCACCAAGGTAAGTATACTCGTGACATGCTTAAGAAATTTGACTTTGGTGGTGAATTGAAGCCGCAGATGACCCCGATGGGTACTTCTGGGGGTCTGGACAAGGACGAGAGCGGTGTCAAGGTCAATGAGAGAGAGTTTCGAGGGATGATTGGTTCGCTGTTGTACTTAACGGCAACAAGACCGGACATACAGTTCGTCGTGGGACTTTGCGCGCGTTTTCAGTCTTCACCGCGCGCATCTCACCGACAGGCTGTCAAGCGCATTTTCAGGTATCTCACCTATGCGCCTGATCTTGGTCTTTTTTATTCAGCATCATCATCTCTTGATTTATCTGGCTTTTCGGACGCCGACTTTGGTGGGTGCCGGTTGGATCGCAAGTCGACTTCCGGTACTTGCCAGTTTCTTGGTTCTTCCCTTGTATCTTGGTCTTCTCGAAAGCAATCTGGAGTTGCTCTTTCGACCACAGAGGCTGAGTACGTAGCTGCTGCTAGCTGCTGCTCACAGTTGGTTTGGATGATTTCCACTCTACGAGATTTTGGGTTGTTCTTTCCTACCAGGGTTCCATTGTTTTGCGACAGCACGAGTGCAATTAGTGTAGGGAAAAACCCGTGTCTCCATTCAAAAACCAAACATATTGATGTGCGCTTTCGCTTCTTGCGGGATCAATATGAGAAAGGTGTCATTGACCTTGTTCATGTTGATACCCATCATCAGTTGGCTGACATTTTCACCAAACCCCTAGATCAGTCTACTTTCGAGCGTTTACGAGGGGATTTGGGTGTTGTGTATCCTTTCTAGGATACTTTGCGTCAGTTTTTCTTTCTTCTTTACTCCCTTCTTGAGTCTTTCTGTGTGTGTTCATATCTTGCATATTCACGTATCACACTTTAGAGATGCTTCTGTTATATGATTGAACTGCTTTACTTATTCTAGCTGGTACATGCTTTTGATTACTTGTCAATGATCATGCTTTGTTTCAGTTCGCTTGATATGTCTGATATCTGTCATATGCATGGCTTTTACGCTTTCAACTTGAAAAAATGATCACCATTGCTTCTGGTAACTAGCATGTGTAGGCTGAGTGCTTTTGCTATTTGTTACATGCCTTGTAGCTAGTTCATCACATAGATGCAGATATGCAACTTGGACATATTTATGCTTTAACATGGAAAATGTGCCATAAAAATGATAAAATTCAAAAATGAATGAAAATTCCATGCCTTTTTATGCTTAAGTTGAAAAGATCCAAGTGGGTTTGCTTTGTCGCATTATATTGTTCTGGACTGCTTACCATAGCACTTTGGTATGAACTAGGACAGTGTAGTGTATGCCAAGACCAATGTCTTAAGCTTCTGATGGTCCAGTTCTGGCCTAGGCTTGACTTGGTCGGTTAGCATAAGGTTTGACATGCAAATAACCCTTGGCAAAAATGACAAAGGAAAATGAAAAAGCCTGAACATCTAAAAGATAACAAGTTTGCTGAAGCATTTTGTTTTTGGACAATGCTTATCTTGGTAGATATCAGCTAGCTTCTGCATCTCATGTTTTACCTTGCTCATTTATTGGAACTTATGGTGATGCTTTTGTTTGCAAAAACTAAAAAATGCGTGCTAAATGACCTTCATTAGATATCATCTCTTGCACTGATCATGCCATGTGTCTTAGACAGTATCTCTTTTGCTATACCTGTTAGATACTGTATTTGCAGTCAATCATATCTGAGAAGCATGCTTTCTTCACTCCACCTGCACCCCAATTGCATTCACTGCATATTTTTAGGGGGAGTTGCATTTCAGGGGGAGTCTGTGTCTCTTTTGAGTGCTTGATGAGTTCACTTGTCAACAAGGGGGAGAAAATTTGGGATCAGAGTTTAAGGGGGAGTTCTTACTCTGTTGATATCCTTGTTTTGCTGCAATCGCACTCGTTTTACGCTTTTATGTTTTGGTTAACCATAATGACCGCTTCTTGCTTTTGTTTGGCTTTTGGTCATTAAGGTTAAACTTTTACCTTATTTTTTCTCTTCTGCTTTGTTTTCTTGTATTTTGTTTTCGTGTTTCCACATTTCGTTCACAGGTGCTGAAAAGCTGAGAATTGAGGAGTGTTGACAATGCACTCATCAAGGGGGAGATTGAGGACCATGCTGAATAGCGTGGGCCTCATGGCTCCAGAAGTGATGAGTCATTGTCAACGATAGTCAACGAGGACTGAAGAAGAAGAAGAGATCTGCTGTTTCATGGGCCGCGTGTGACTCATGTACACGGGCAGCGAGCGACTGTCGGGCAGAGGAGGCTGCGAAGTCGGGCTGGCCCAATCCGGGTGCATGGGCCAGAAGCAGTAGAAGACCCACTGGGCTGTTGACCAGGACTGACTCAGGTACACGGGCGGTGAGCGATTGCCGGGCTGAGAGAGCTGCGGAGTCGGGCCGGCCCAATCCGGGTACCTGGTGCAAAGCTGGTGGAGGCTTTGTCAGTTTCGGCGTAAAACTGACAACCGTTGATTCTGTATCCGACTGTCCAGAAGAGAAGCCGTAGTCGCTACGGAAACTTAGCTTCCGGATAAGTCATCTGTAACTCTAGGCCCACAGTCAGTCAGTCGTGTCTGTAAAAATTCCTAAGGGCAGTAGAGTCTTTTCCTTTATTTTTGAGTCTGTAAAAACCCTAAGGGGCTGGTAGAATATTCCTAGTGTTGGGCTGCCTATAAATAGGACCCCAATTCCTAGGGTTTGGACTACCCCTTCTAGAATTCACTGTTCAATCCATTGGGTCATTTTGCCTCTCACGTTCTCTCTCCTATGTGCGCCGCCAGGCACTGGTTCATCCTTTTTGCCTTGCATTTACTTTGCTCCTGTGAGATTGAATTTTTGTTAGGTGTTGAGGTGTGTGCGCATTGATTCCTCTGATTCAAGAAGCTTCGGTTTGTTGTGCTGGTTGATTTTATTCCTGAGGTTATGTCCCTGTTGCGTGTGTTCTTCGTGAGAAGTAGTACTAGTTCTTGCTGTTGCAAGTAGTACTGCTTCTGTGGCTACAGTACTCGCTGCCAGCCTTTTTACCTTCTACCACACAGCTTTTTGATCGAAGCAGACTGGATTGAATGCCTTTTTGACTGTTTTCTGGCGAAGCCATTATCTCTGTTTCGAAGCCCCTCAGCTCCGTGAGGCTGGCTTCGAACGTATACTCTCAGAGGCTTCGTTCGAACCACGGATGGTTTTTGTCTTCTGTGTCTGACTTCGGAGTATTTTTCAAAACGATCAGCATCTATACTTCGAACGTCTGTGCGAAGGTACTTTTTCTTGAGTGCTTCGAAGTCCTCACTTCGACTGGTTTCGAAGTTGACTTCGGAGCTTGCTCCTCTGTTAAACTTCGTTTTGCTTTCTCGGACGTGTGTCAGCCCTCGCCTGTTGATTCGAAGCTTATTCTTTTCGAAGGTAGGGCTTAGGCTTCGAACTTGTCTTTCTGTCGTGTGACAGGCTTCGCTTCTCAGTTCGAAGGTAGTCCGTGTGTACTTTGTGTGCGAAGTTTTTCTGTTCGAAGGTTTGCTTCGAAGCTTTCGGTTCAAAGTTGTGTTCGAAGTTTTGTCTTCGAAGTGCTCACTTCGAAGCAAACTCCAACTCTGTCACTTTGCTCCGAAACTCTTGGTTCGAAGCTGTGTTCGAAGCCTTGTCTTCGAAGTACATACTTCGAACCAGGCTCCGGCATTGTGTTACTTCGCTCCGAAGTACACTTCGCATCTTACCACTTCGAACTACGCTAGACCGTGACATCTTCGGCATCTCGGACAGACTCCGTCACCAACCTCCGAAGCAGACCTCGACGTGCGAAGGGGGCTTCGCCAAGTTCCGAACAGGAGACAAATCTGGACAGTAACTTCTCTTCTCATCTTACACATACTTAGATCATTTCATTGAGAAGTTTAGGCCTGTTACAACTTGTTCATCTGCCTAGTTGCACTACTTTAGATTTACACTGTTTATCATCAGTTGCTTCTAGGTTAGAAACCTTTAGACTTAGGCCTTCTGTTTATTTTCTGCTGCGTAGTATTTTGAGGTGCGTTGGGTATTGGGAACAGGCCATTGATTCGAAAGAATTTTAAGGCGCCCATTCACCCCCCCTTTGGTCGCTACTTTCGGTCCTACAGCTCTCTAGGGCGAGTATCTGGGAAGAATTTTAGGGTGAGGCACTACAGATCGAGCTCCTCTAACAACACGACCTGATCCCGTACAAGCTGTCGGGTGGGTAGGCAATCCGGAAGCTCCAATGCAGCTTCTGGTGGCCAACATTATGACACCACCGAAGCGAGAAGACCCTCAAGATCATGGCAAACGAGTGGTCTTACCCATCTCAAGAGGGGGCACCCTCGGTAATCTGCAAAGCATCAGCGAAGGGATTACATTCGAGAAGTATGACATTTAGGGACTTCGAACTCGGCTGCAGAAATGCCCGAGTGGCCCCATGTGACCATTTCATTTTCTACCCATGATGTTGTAGGGGTTAAATTCCCCAATGCTGACCCCCTTGTCATTTCAGCTGACATAGCAGGAGTTGAAGTTTGAAGGATATTTGTGGACGGCGAAAGCTCCACTGATATACTCTTCGTCCAAGCCTTCAATCAAATGTGTATTCCCCGAAGGCATTTGTTCCAGCAGCCCGCCCACTCCAAAGCTTCACAGGCCCTCCTCTCGATGCCCTCGACCAAATAGGCCTCGAGGTTGCTTTCGGTGAGGGGCCCCTGGCCAGAGTTGAGGAAGTCATCTTCGACGTTGTTGATGCCCCATACGCTTACAATGCAATCTTCGGGCGAGGGATGCTGAACCAATTTGGAGTTGTGGCACATCACAATTATCTGTGTCTCAAGATGTCCATGCAAGGTAGAGTTATTACAATTTCAGGAGACTAGGCCACAGCTCGGAGAGCAGAATATGGCCACGGCGCAACTCTCGATCCTCGGTAGGTAAATAGTGTGCAAGAACACTCAGAGGAAGCTTCGGGGTCCCTGGACCCTTCGAAGAACCCTTCCCTCAAACCAAGCCCAGAAGGTGATGTAGTCACAAGGATCGTTCTCAAAGAATGCAAAGAATACCCCATTCAGTTTGGTAAGGGGCTGCCTTTGGAAATGGCTACTTTGCTAGAAGAAGTAGTTCGAGAAATTTTAGATATCTTTGCTTGGTCAGACGAAGATATCCCCGGAGTTGACCGGAGCATTATTAAGCATAGTTTACTCGTCAACCCTAAGGATCGACCAATTTGGTAGGGGCTCCGCAAATTGTCGACTGAAAGAGCAGACCTCACTAAGGCGGAGGTAGCCCACACAGAGTGGTTGGCTAACCCTGTCTTTGTCACGAAAAAAGGCTCCCGCAAATGGCGCATGTGCATTGACTTCACCTCTCTAAATAAAGCATGCCCATGAGACACCTACCCCATGCCCCGCATTGATCAACTTGTTTATTCTACGGCTAGTTCCGATCTCTTAAGTTTTCTTGATGCATACTTAGGCTATCATCAAATCTAGCTGAAACATGAAGACGAAGCCAAGACGAGCTTTATAACTCCTTCCGTAGTATTCTGTTATGTCCGAATGCCCTTCGGCTTGAGAAATGCTGGGGCAACTTTTTTGCGTCTTATTGCTAAGGCTCTAGGTCACCAAATAGGCCGAAATGTCGAAGCTTATATGGATGACATTGTAATAAAAAGTGCTTTAAAGCACTAGCATAGTCTAGACCTAGCAGAAACTATTGAGAGCCTCCGAGCATGTGGAGTTTGCTTCAATCCCGAAAAATGTATATTCGGGCTCAAGCAGGAAAATTGCTAGGGTACTTAGTTTCAAGCAAAGGAATTGAAGCTAGCCCAACGCAGATAAGTGCACTGCAAAGAATGGCTCCACCTGAAAATTTGAAGCAAGTGCAAAAGTTGACAGGACACCTCTCAGCCCTCAACAGATTCCTAGCAAGGTCAGCGGAGCGAAGCCTCCCAATTTTCAAAGCCTTAAAAGGATCTGAAAGTTTCAAGTGGACACCGAAGTGCTAAAAAAGCTTTGATGATATTAAGGACTATCTTGGAAATTTGTCAACACTTATAGTGCCCCTCCCAGAAGAAAACTCTCCTCTTTATCTTGCAGCAACGGGCTCCGTAGTAAGTGCAGCGCTTGTTAGAGAAATAGAGTTCAAGGGAAAACTGGTGCAGAACCCAGTATACTTTGTTTTAGAAGCATTGTCTAGAGCAAAAACACGGTACTCCGAGCTCGAGAAATTTGTATATGATTTAGTAATGGCCTCACGGAAGATAAGGTATTACTTTTTAGCACACAACTTAATTGTCCCTACTTCGTATCCCCTTGGTGATATGCTTTAGAGCAAAGACTCCACAAGGAGAATTGGAAAGTGGGCTATTGAGATAGCCCCCTTTGGCATTTCCTTCACTGCAAGAACAACTATTAAATCCCAAGTTATAGCTGACTTTGTGGCTGAGTGGACTCCATCTCCAGTTTGGGCTCCAGAAGAACCCTGCGACGGATTATGGACAATATTCTCCAACGGAGCCCACTAGGCATCTGGGGCTGGCACCGGAGCCATAATAATATCACCTTCATGGAAAAAGCAATGTATTCTGTAAGGCTCAACTTTAAGTCAACTAACAATATTGCAGAATACGAAGGAATCTTGCTTGGTCTCCGAAAAGCAAGAGCACTTGGAGCAACTAGAATTGTAATAAAAATAGATTCCCAAGTTATTGCAGGGCATGTTGACAAAAGCTTCCAAGCTAGGAATCCACATCTTGCAAAATAATTGGAAGAAATCCGCAAGACAAAGGCATTATTCAAAGGAATCTCCATCCGAAGCATTCCTCGAGCAGATAATCAGCTTGCAGATGTCTTGGTAAAAGCTACACAGGAGCAGTTGATGTCCCGGAAGGGGCTTTTTATGAGGAACTTATTAAACCTTCGGTACATTAACCGCCCTCTGCAGAAGTCCTTTGCATTCCAGTAACTGATTGGCGGAGTCCAATTTTGGATTTCTTGTAAAGCAATACAAACTCACTAGAATGCCCAGATTTGCAAAGGCTCCGCTTGAGGGTCCAAAATTATAAGCTTGTCAACAGAGTACTTTATAAAGCCGAAGTCTGTTCTTCTCTACTCCGATGCATCTCACAACCTGAAGGCCAAGACATACTTTGGGAAATTCATGAAGGCCTGTGTGGGACCCACTTAGCCCCTTGGGATTTAGCAGGTAAAACACTTCGCCCGGGGCTTTATTGGCCAACAATTGTAAGAGATGCAGAGTCATTGGTTCGAACCTGTCAAGGGTGCCGATGGGTGGGTAGACGAAGCCATCATCCTCCGACACCCCTTCAAGTCATTGCTCCGGTATAGCAAATGGCACGATGGGGAATGGATCTCATCGGCCGTTTTCCAATGGCGATGGGCAACTTGAAGTTTGCGGTGGTAGCAATCGAATACTTTTCTAAATGGGTCGAATTTGAACCCTTAACTGCTATCGCTTCGAAAAATGTGCAGAAATTCTACTGGCAGAATATTATTTGCAGATTCGGAGTGCCTAGAGAGTTAGTTGACAATCGACAATGGCACCCAATTCGAAGCTAAACCTTTTAGAGAATTCTGCGAAGGGCTGGGCATTTAATTATGCTTTGCTGCCGTTCGTCATTCCCAATCCAACAGAGCCATCAAGCGGGCTAATAGAAATATTATGTCCAGCATAAATCGAAGGATTGTTGGGCTGGCTAAATGGGGCTATGGACTGAAGAGCTTTCTAAGATTTTATGGTCCATTCGGACCACTCAAGCTAGGGCCATAGGTTTCACCCCATTTATGTTGTTGTTCGGAGACGAGGCCATGACTCCAACGGAGCTGAAAGGTGGATCCCTTCGTGCAACGGATCCTGAAGATAATAATAAAAGGAACAATTCGCTTGACTTGTTGGAAGAAACAAGGCTTCAAGCTGTTGCCAATTTGACAAAGTACTAAGACCAGACGAAGGCATGGTTTGACCCGAAGGTAAAAGTTAACGAACTTAGACCAGGTCATTTGGTACTGCGAAGTGTAATCGCTCCGGGGAAGTTAGGAAACAAATATGAAGGACCATATATTATCCTACCCTCAGGGCGCCCCAGATCTTTTAAATTAGCTAATTTAGAAGGGGAAGAATTAAAGCATGCATGGCATGCGGAGCACCTTAAACGTTATTATGCTTAGGGACTCCTTGTAATCAATTGTAAAGTACCTTTATAAAATATATAAAGATTGAGGTTCAAATTATGCTTACTCTTCAGATAGTCCCTACCCCTGGTGGATGCATCAGAGGAACGGAGATGCTTGCGAAGGTAAGCATCTTTCATCAGAACCCAACAAACGGCCTTTGAACAATCGGTTCAAGGATTCCGTAAAAGATCCAAAGGTGGCCAAAGCCTACGAATTCCAGGCTACGACCTAATAGCATCCGTAGAAGAGTCTAAGGACTTTAAAAGAACAGATTTCCAATCCTCTGGGTTCGAAGCATTTGTAAAAGAGCCGAAGGTGGCCAAAGCCTATGGATTCTAGTCTTCGGCCTGATACCATCCGTAGAAGAGTCTAAGGACTTTAAAAGAATAGATTTCTAATCGTCCTGTTTCGAAGCATTTGTAAAAGAGCCGAAGGTGACCAAAGCCTACGGATTCCAGGCTTCGGCCTGATAGCATCTGTAGAAGAGTCTAAGTACTTTAAAAGAACAGATTTTCGATCCTCCGGGTTCGAAGCATCTGTAAAAGAGCCGAAGGTGGCCAACGCCTATGGATTCCATGCTTCGGCCTGATAGCATCCGTAGAAGAGTCTAAGGACATTAAAAGAACATATTTCTTATCCTCCAAGTTCGAAACATCTGTAAAAGAGCCAAAGGTGTCCAAAGCCTACAGATTCCAGGCCTCGACCTTATAGCATCCGTAGAAGAGACTAAGGACTTTAAAAAAATAGATTTCCGATCCTATGGGCTCAAAGCATCTGTAAAAGAGTCAAAGGCGACCAAGTAATAAGGTTTCATGGCTCCAGCCAAATGAAACACTTTAAGAGTCCTAAGTGACCAATTCCGGAGCTCCAATGTATAAACTCGAAGCTCCAAGATTATCAACATCATAATATGAACGTACGGTTCAAAGAACTCTACGAAATAGTCGAATTCATGATTACTAAGTATTGTTTGTGAAGCATCGATTTTATTGTACAAAGCATTATGTCTGACAGACCTTATCGCATTGCGTATGGTCCCCCACCCACAAAGAGGGGCAGAGGGGTAAGGCACAATCAAGTGATGCTTCTTAGACAATTTATATTAATCGGGTAATCATATTATAATCATCGTAATTAGGAAAAATTACTATCTAAGCCTAAATAAAAACGAAGACCCCTTCGACCTCTAGAGCTGCTTCTAGGACCAGTTCAGTCTTCGGAACCTAGAGTTCTCAAAACTTTTCTTTTGGTTTGATTGCCCTTCTTCTTCAAAGCCCTCAGCTTTTTCTGTTCTTCTTGAAGTTCGGCCTAGGTTAGATGTCGTTCGGAGCAAGCCTCTGTTGGGTCTTCTACTTGATACTCCGAGTCAGACCAATCTACATACTCTTAGGACGAAGATACTACTACCTTATCCTCTTCTTTAATATAAGAAAGAACTTCACTACAAATGTTGGTTGTTATTTCCACTTGCTCCCCTCGAGGAACTGAAAATCACAAGCGCCTGTAAGGTCTCAAGATTTCGAGGATAGCCATTTGTTACCGAAGCCCTTCAATGAACTCTAATACCTCGAGGTCAGGATCCAAAGCATGTAACAAAACCTAAAAACAAACATTCAAGCGAGAACATTTCATTTATAAAGTTTTCATTCTTTAAAATAAGAGCATTACAAGATCTCTTGTACATAATTAAGCGTCCTAGAAGCTATACCATCGGGTCGGGAGGTGGAGCAGTTGGCGGAGTTGGAGCAAGAGGCTCCATCCAAGCTAGCCTCTACCGACGGGCTTGGTCGATCCAAGCCTTGGCTGCAACTTCATTGTCTGCCTTCCAGGTCTCCCAGAAGGCTTTCCAAGCCAAAGCCACATCCAAAGATGGTCATAGTAAGCCTTCATCGGAGAAGCGTGTCGACGTCGAACGTTTCAGCGGAGCAACATAGACCCTGACGGCTTCGAGGTGTCAAAGCACTCCAATCCTGGCTACTTGCCCAGATATCTCTCCATAGCGGGTCCCAGAGCCTTTCATCATCTTTGCTGCCGCTTGGATCATCTTAAGCTTTCGGTCGAGGGGTTCGTCCGCTGCAGCTGAGGAATACGGGCACACCATGCCAAAATACTCTAGAACACCCCTGAGGGTATCCATGGTTTGATCAGCCGCCAAGTTGTGCCTCTTCTCGGCCTTTGTCAATTCAGTGGCAATGGAGGAGATTTCGGCTGTCGTTGACATTATGTAGTTCTTCTGAACCAGGGCTTGCTTAAGCGACCCTCGGAGCTCCATGAGTTCAGCACCGGAAGTCGCCTCTGCTACCCGAAGTTTTTCGATTTCAGCCCTCAACACCGTGCGCTCTACTTGGATTTCTTCTATCGAAGAGGCAAGTGGGGCACAGGTTTGCTCCTCCCTTCGGAGCGCTTCCTCTGCGATAGCTTTAGCCTTCCACTCCTCGAGGAGCTCTTCCTCTAGTTGTAGAGTTTTATCTTAGTAGCCTTTAAGGTCCCTTTGAAGCGTTGTAACCTTACTTTTGAGCTGATTGGTTTCGAGCTCATTGGAAGTCATTGCCGCTCTAGCAAGGACGAATTGCTGCAAAAAAACAAAGTAAGTACGATGTAATTTCCATGAAGTAAATACACTCTATGTTTGTTGCATACCTGGAGGGTAGCCCTCCCCAACCTCTTGGCTCTTTTCATCCAAAGGTTCTAGGAGGGTTCGGAGCCCTATCCACTGCTCCAAGAATGGAGCCAGTAGCGGGATCCAAGATAGCGCAATTTGGTCATCTACAGCAGGGTCTTCTTCCGAAGCACCTTCCGAAGGGTTGCTTGTAGACGGCATTGTCGTCAAAGAGGGAAGAGGCCTAGGACAAGTTTTTCCCTTACCTCTCCCTGGCACAAAAACTAGAGCCACCACTTCGGTCAGGGTAGATCCCCCTTCGAGAGTGGCTCCCCCAGACGGAGCTGCCTCGTCTGAGATAACTTCTATCGCCGGAGCTACCACTATGACCGGAGCTTTGTCTCCAATGGGAGCCAAATCTCCATCTCTGGATGGAGCCATGGTACTCCTCGAAGCATCTGCAAAACATAAGTTATTCGTCAATTATCCATTAAGATATTGTTGGTGTAGGGAAGTTATCTCAGGAACTTCAAAGAATAAAGATTGGATATCTACCTTCGTCTTGATTCTAAGGGAGGATTTCGGGGTCCCTAAGAAATTCATACATTTGGAGGTATTCTTCGAGTTCCTCCCCCGAGGTTTGCGCTAGAGTAGCAGGCGTCGAAGCTCTGGCCTTTGTTGCTACTACTCCGATCACCGGGGAATTGGGATTTTCTAGCTTCGATCCTTGGACACCGGTAGGTCCAGGGTGCACGGATTGCCGCCACCTCTTCATCAGTTGGAGTTACTTCAACTGCTTCCTGAGGGGGATCCTCGGTCGCAACCCGAGAATCCTCCTCATCACCATGCAACAAATGATCTTCGAGCTCCTTTCCCATGCGAGCCTCCGAAGTCTCTTCTTCTTCTTTAGACTCCTCCGAAGAAGAGCTCCAAATGTCGAGCGAAGCTAGAGAAGATGGAGGCGAAGGGAGCTTGTCCTTCCGCGCCACCTTCTTTGGAGTCCTCACAGCCTTGGAGGTCCTAGCAGCAGCCTTCCTGTTCCAAGAGACTGCCCCGCTAAGTCGAAGTTGGGTAGAGGAGGAGCCTCCATCCCAAGCGCACCCCACACTCGGTTGGAGCGTTCCCAACTCCCAACTAGCTCGATCCTCCGTTGCTTCTCCACAGCATTAGGGGCTCTGATAACCCATTCTGCAGCCCTAACAATCTGCTCTGGAGCTAATGCCAATGGAGCCACTGAAATAAGGTAACAATCTATTAAGAATAATACAATTATTCTCTATGATTAATCTCAATGCAGGAGGTACGAAGGTTTTACCTAGGGTTCGAAGCTCTCCCTCGTAAGCGCTTTGAAATACAATAGGCCAGTCGGCCCCAAGAGGGGGTATCTAGAGGGTGATGAACTCTTCGGCCAAGTCCCACATACTCATGCACTTGGCCACCGAAGACAATAACCCAAGCTGCATTGAAAGCAGGCTTGGGTCTAGAGTCACTTCTACCTCCCTCCGGTATCATATTTCTTGTAGGGGACCAGCAAGCTTGGAGTCTTCTCCTACCTCGGCATAAAACCACCAAAGTATCTAGTCCGAATACCATCGGTCATTGATCGCCTTCGCCGGAAAATTCTTCATGTGTTCTTTCGAGAGCTGAAAGTTAACGCTCCCAAAAGCCACTAACCACTTGGAGTCTCCAGGCCCATCTTGCGTTTTTGGTTGGCACGAAGCTTCATGGGTATCTGCGAATACTTCGGACCTCCCCTGGCATCCTTCAGCTCGGAGGGCCCATTCAAAGATATCTAACCTTGCTATGGTGTTCGGAGGTAGCTGCGGCAAGGTGATGTGGAACATCTCCAACACTTCTATTTAATGAAGGCCTAGTCCCGCTTCAAATAAATATTCGAAGACGACGACTTCTCCGCTCCTTAGTTGTAGCGCCCCGATTTAAACAAAATCGAGACATTATTGAATTTCATAAGAAAAACAATAATACAAGAGGTTCATCATGCGACAACCGTACATACGACATTGTTCATGGTACGCAGACCATATTTATTACATCATTGTTTTAATAAAACGGTAGAGTAAAATAATTAGAAAACGGCATGACAAACTTCTTCTCCAGGATTTTTCTTCTTGACTGGGTTGCTACTCCAGACCGTCTTCAAGATATGCATCCTCTGTGGGGTCCAACGGGTATGAGTACAAAAAGTACTCAACAAGCCACCGCAAATGCAAATAATAATGCAGGATAATAAACAAGGAAGGATAAAGGCTAACAATGCGGAATAAAGCAGTTGCAGTTATGGCATTTAGTGTAATCATATTTTAATCATGCGGAAAGTAAATATGAGCATCATCAACATCAACTAACTCGAGGAGTACGTTTTACCTCCTCGCACAACAGTCCTTACATGTCAATCCATCATGCACATACATATTCAAAGTAAACTAACTGGGGGATGTCACGCAACCCGCCCTTGACCGTGGGCTCGGCTTTTCGAAAAGATTTAAGACTCTGATCAGAGATGTACTACTGTACCCACAAGGCACGCACTCATCTCAACGAGATGACCCATCTCACGGGAACTCGTGCCAAAACCTCAATATGAGGTGTTCCAAGCGATAACCACCCGCTCTAGGTTTCGCCGGCGCGCCGGGCCGCATCCCGGCTAACGTCGCACCCCCTTTTGCGCCACATTGGTACAAGTCACCCGCAGGTGCAACTTGACCCATCTCCAAGTGGTGGCCTCGGTTTGGAACAACCCATACCTTAGTTAGGACTTACCCACTAGACTTGTGGTTAGTACGTAAGTGTATTGCAACGGATCCCTCAGACCGGTCCTTATAGTGCCCCGGGTGCGACTGACCAATGCCCTAGCTTGCACCCGGAACCCACCATGCATACACTCACAACCATGACTCATCACCAACAGAATTTCCAAGGATAAGAAGCAACGGGGATCATATAATAGAACCATCTTGCTACGACTCATTTTTATCCTATAGCGGCCGTGTTAATACATTGGACACTAGCTAATATCATTGATCATATGGTGACAAGGAGGTTAGGCGAGATAGCATGGCTTGGGTTGCACATCAAGGTCGGGGGATCCTAAATAAATATACTGTAAGGGTTCATTTGACTAATGCATATACATAACCTATGTGTTTTAGCGATAGTCAATTCAGACATGGGTTCAATATGCTCAAAAGAATGGTTTGGTGACTTGCCTTGTTCAGAAAAGGGAGAGGGAGGGACTTCGGGGAAGTACTCCGGCTCCTCGGCGACGTCGTAGTCTTTTTAATATAAAGTAAAATAAAAAGAACACAACATCCAATCAAACAGTATAACATTACATTATAAACACGTAAGTTTAAGTTGGTTTGATTATAAATAAAATAAATTCAAAGATTAAAGTTCTGAAATTTATTTCCCCATTAATTTAAAGTGAATCTAAATGAATTATTGTTTTTCATAAAAAGGGTTTTTAAGTGTGTATAATACTACATTAAGTTTTCTAATCAATTTAATTTAAATGATTTAGAGAAAACCCAGTGGTTTTAGTGTTTAAACAGTAAGGGACAATTATATAAATTTTCTGGAATTTAAAGATTTAAATTTACATTTAAATCCTAAGGGCATTTGAATACTTATTTAAATAAACATGAAAATGTCCAAATAAACCTACTGTTTTTATTGCATAAACATGTAGAGAATAATTTTATGAATTTTCTAAAATTGGAATGGCAATTTTTAGAGTTCAAATGCATTAGATATGAATTTTACAAGTTTAAAAGCATTTCTGGAATTTATTTTCAACTTTTAAACCTCTCGGGTCCACGGTGAGCCAGGCCCACGGTGAACCCGCGCACTGTGCGCGTGCGCCGGGTCGATCTGGACCGTCGGATCCAGATCCGACGCGCGAGGGCGAGGCGGGACGCGTAAGTCGCGATGGACGGCCAGGATTAAAACGTGCGAACCGGTACCACGTGGACGCACAGGATTAAACGCGGGTTTTAAATACAGATGGACGCACGAGATTAAAACGTACCCCTTCGCCGAGATCTAACGGATCATATTAATCCGCACGCGGGGATTAACTATCACCGTCGGATCCAGATCGCACGGTCGTGCGTGAATCCGACACGGCACGGGTACTCGACCCGTGCCGGTCGTCTTCTCCGACGACGGCGAGCGGGCCAGCGGCCACGGCGAGCGACGGCGACCTAGTCTAAGGCCTAAAATGGGACGAGGGTGCTACGGGGATCACGAGGGTACCCTTGCGGCGAAGAAAGGTCGACGGAGCGTGGCCGGCGACGAGTGAAGGCGGCGGAGGCGTTCGGGTCCTTGGCGGCGACGGCGATCCGGCGAGGTTCGTCGTCGATGGAGTGGTGGCCGAGGTTGGTGAGGTCCCGGCGGTCACGTTGGTGGCGGAGGCACGGGCGGAGGTGGTCCGGTGCGACGGCGAGCGGTGGCCGGAGGCGAACCAGAGGGAATGCGCTAAAGCTTGGAGTGAGGGCGTTCTGTGCGTTCTCGCGACGTGTAGGCGTGGGGGTGAAATGCGGGTGGCCAGGGGGTTTAAATAGGGCCATCGGCGGGGGCAGAGAGGGCGTAGTCTACGGTGGCTGGGAGTTAACGCGTTTAAACGCCGGCGAGGTTCGGGCGACACGCAGGTTCATCGAACCGGGACGCAATCGGGCGGGGTTTAAAGGGGGAAACGGTCGCCGGAGCGCGGGGGATTGAATGCCGGGCTCAATTTGAGGGGAGGGGGTCGGGAGCAACGGATCCGAGGCGCGTTATTGCGTCGGCCGGCGAGGGGGGGGAATTTGGGGGCGGATCTCGCGGAGACGACGAATCCGACAGGTGGGCCAAAGCGGTCAGCGGGAGCGAGTGCGTGGGAGAGGGGGGCTGACAGGTGGGGCCGGGTTGTCGGGTGCGCGCGCGAGGGAAGGGGATCGGCGCCGACATGTGGGGTCGGCTTGTCAGCCAGGGACGCGCGGGGTAATGGGCTGGGCCGGCCGGGAGAGAGGGAAGGGAGGGGAGGAGCCCATTACTGTTCCAATCCTTTTCTGAATAAAAATAATTCCAGAAAATAGATTAAAATATTAGGGCTACTTCCAAGGTTGATAAAAATTTATAAAAATTCCCAAAATTATATTTTGGTCTTAGGATCATATACAAAAAGTTTCACCTCCTGATTTGGTCATCTACTCTATGTTGTAGTTCAAAAGGGTATAAAAGAGTATTAAAAGTATTTTCTGAAATAATAATTCCAAGAAATTGAATTTATTACTATTTTTATTGTTTTGAAAATTTGGGGTGTTACAAACCTATCCCCCTTACAAGAATCTCGTCCTCGAGATTGGAACGCTACTCGAATAGCTCGGGGTATTGGGCTTTCAGCTCGTCTTCTTTTTCCCAAGTGGCTTCTTCTGCGGGATGGTTGTTCCATCGGACTTTGCAGAAGCGGACGACGCGACTTCTGGTTACTCTCTCCTTGGTTTCCAAGATCTTGACGGGTCTCTCTATGTAGGTCAAGTCTTCTTGGACATTGAGCTGCTGAAGGTCGGCTTGCTCGGTGGGCACACGGAGGCACTTCTTCAGCTGAGAGACATGGAACACATCGTGAACTCCTGCCAAGGATGGAGGCAGTTCAAGTTGATATGCCACTTCTCCTTGTCGACGGAGGATCTGGAAAGGTCCGACGTAGCGGGGTGCTAGTTTGCCTTTCATGTTGAACCTTTGAGTGCCACGGAGGGGAGTGACTCGGAGGTAGACATAATCGCCCTCCTCAAAGGCTAGATCTCTTCGACGGTTATCGGCGTAGCTCTTTTGCCTGGATTGGGCTGCCTTCAGTCGGTCTCTTATGATCTTAACTTTCTCTTCGGCTTCTCTCAATAAATCTGTCCCAAACAGTTGTGATTCTCCGGTTTGATCCCAGAGCAACGGCGTTCTGCACTTACGCCCATAGAGTGCTTCGAACGGGGACATTTGCAAGCTGGCTTGATAGCTGTTGTTGTAGGAGAACTCCGCATAAGGCAAGTTCTTGTCCCACATTCCGCCAAAGTCTAGAGCACAAGCTCTAAGCATATCCTCCAATATTGGTTGACCCTTTCGGTTTGACCGTCGGTCTGTGGATGATAGGCGGTGCTAAAGTTCAGCCGGGTGCCGAGTTCCTCTTGAAGGTTCTTCCAAAACTTGGAGGTGAACTGACTCCCGCGGTCAGATACAATCTTCTTGGGAACTCCGTGGAGGCACACGATCCGGGTCATATACAACTCAGCCAACTTGGCGACGGTGTAAGTTGTCTTGACCGGAACGAAGTGGGCTACCTTGGTGAGTCGATCAACGATCACCCAGATAGAATCATGACCAGCTTGGGTCCTGGGCAGTCCCTTGATGAAGTCCATTCCTATTTCTTCCCACTTCCATTCAGGGACTTTGAGGGGTTGAAGAAGTCCGGCAGGTCTCTGATGCTCTGCCTTGACTCGCCGGCATGTGTCGCACTTGGCCACATACTCAGCTATTTCTCTCTTCATGCTGACCCACCAATATTTCTCCTTCAGGTCTTGGTACATCTTCGTACTCCCGGGATGAATGGAGTATAGAGTATCGTGGGCTTCTTGAAGGATGAGAGTCTTCAATTCAGGTATGTTGGGTACGCATACTCGGTTTCCGAACCAGATGGTACCATGTTCATCCTCGGAGAATCCGGGGGCTTTACCCTTCCTCATGTTTTGCTGGATCTCCAGGATGTCTGGGTCTTCCTTCTGCTTCCCTCGGATCTGGTCTATTAAGACAGGCCGAGACTCCAAAGCAGCGAGGTACGCTCGAGTGGTGATCCCTAGGTTTAGCCTTTCCATCTCTTTATAAAGTAGAGGAGCCTGGTCTTGAATCATGATGGCATTGCAGTACCCTTTTCGACTAAGAGCGTCTGCCACCACGTTCGCTTTGCCCGGATGATAATGGATGCCCAAGTCGTAATCCTTGATTAGTTCCAACCATCTCCTTTGCCTAAGGTTCAGATCTGGTTGGGTGAATATATACTTGAGGCTCTTGTGGTCGGTGAAGACCTCACACCGATTTCCCACAAGGTAATGTCTCCATATCTTCAAGGCATGAACCACGGCTGCTAGTTCCAGGTCGTGGGTTGGGTAGTTCAGCTCATGCGGTCTCAATTGCCGGGAGGCGTAGGATATCACTTTCCCTTCTTGCATTAAGACGCATCCCAATCCTTGACGAGAGGCATCACAGTAGACGTGGAAGTCTTTCCGGATGTCTGGCAGAGTCAGAATGGGAGCTGACACAAGCTTCTTCTTGAGGGTCTGGAAGCTTTCTTCTCAGTCGGGGGTCCAGTCAAACTTCACCTCTTTCTGCAGAAGTCTGGTCATAGGCTTGGCGATCTTGGAAAAATTCTCGATGAACCGGCGGTAGTATCCGGCCAATCCGAGAAAACTCCGGATCTCGGTCACGGTCGTGGGCTGCAGCCAGTTGGTTACCGCTTCTACGGTGGTTGGGTCCACTGCTATTCCTCCGGCAGATATCACATGACCGAGGAACTTCACCTCAGACGACCAAAATTCGCACTTGCTGTATTTGGCGTACAGTTGCTGCTCCCTTAGCTTTCCGAGGGTCAGACGGAGGTGAGTCTCGTGTTCTTCCTTGGTCTTGGAGTAAACGAGGATATCGTCGATGAATACCACGATGAACTTATCCAAGAACTCCATGAATACATTGTTCATCATGTTCATGAAAAAGGCCGGGGCATTCGTGAGTCCGAACGACATCACGGTGTACTCGTAGAGTCCATAGCGGGAGGTGAAGGCAGTCTTGGGTATATCTTCCTCCCTGATCCTTAACTGGTGATAACCTGACCTGAGGTCAATCTTGGAAAACACCGTGGATCCTTTCAGCTGATCGAACAGGTCGTCGATCCGAGGCAATGGGTATTTGTTCTTGATGGTTACGTCGTTTAGGGCTCTATAGTCCACGCACATCCTCTTGGTCTTGTCCTTCTTCATGGCAAATATAACCGGTGCACCCCAAGGTGAGGTACTCGGTCGGATGTAACCTTTCTGCTCTAGGTCTTCGATGTTGCTCTTGACTTCGGCTAGTTCATTAGCGGCCATTCGGTATGGGCGCTTGGAGATTGGAGGGGTCCCCGGGACAAGCTCGATTCTGAATTCGATGTCCCGCTTGGGAGGCATTCCGGGCAGATCTTCGGGGAAAACGTCTGCAAACTCCTTGACTATTGGCACCTCTTCAAGAGCTATCGAGCGAAGGGACGCTCCGAGTGGTTTGCGACTGACCATCCGGAAGGTGACGGTTACGCCTTCAGGACTGGTCACCGTGACGGACTTGTCGGCACAGTCGATCACTCCCTTGTGCTTCATCAACCAATCCATACCTAGAATAAGGTCGAGTCCGGTGCATTGGATAAGGACAGGCTCGGCCCGAAACAGCACCCCTTGGATGTCAAGTTGAACCTTAGGGCTGTAGAAGCGAGCTGAGGTCCTATTGCCGGGGGTGGCAATCACCATGGGAATGGGTAGAGGGAGCACGTCCAGATTGTTTGTTTTTGCAAAATCTTCCGAGACGAAAGAGTGGGTTGCTCCAGAGTCAAATAATATGACGGCCGGTACGGAATTCATAGTAAACGTACCGAGTACGACTTCAGGAGCCTCCTGAGCTTCCTCCGCGCTGATGTGGTTGACGCGGGCGCGAACGGCCTGGTGGGGTGCTGCGCCTTGGTTCTGCTTGGGGTGAGGACACTGGTGCGAGTAGTGCCCTTCCTTGCGACAGTTGAAGCAGACGACCGGCCTTCCTTGACGATCCCTCAAGATCGGGGCCTTGGCGGCCGATACGGGCTGAGCGGCCGGAGCTGGTGGAGCGGGGCGAGGATGCCCGGCGTTGGATCCACCGGCTGCATGAGGTGGCCTGTAGGCGGGCCGAGGATGGTAGGCGGGCGCTGGTGGCGGAGGGACGAAGCGGGGCCTCTGAGTGTTCGCCTGCTGGTGCTTGAAGGCGATCATCTTCCTCTTCTTGAGGTCCAGCTTGTTCTGCTCAGTCTCTTGGATGAGCGCTTTATTGACAAGCCGCTGGAAGTCGGTGAAGTCGGCGACGACGAGCTGGATGGACAGCTCATCTTTAAGTCCCCTGAGGAACTTGGCTTGGCGGAGGGCGTCGGTGCACACTTCCTCCGGTGCGTAGCGGGCAAGGCGGTTGAACTCATGGAGGTACTCCATGACAGTCCTGTTGCCCTGCTGCAGGTCGCGGAACTCCTGCTGCTTGACCGCGATGACACCGGCGGGGACGTGGGCGGCACGAAAGGCGATGGTGAACTCCGCCCAAGTCACCATGTGGCCCTCTGGCTGGTACGCGCGATAGTTGTCCCACCACTCAGCGGCGGGACCCTGGAGCTGATGAGTGGCGAAGGCCACTCGCTCACGGTCTGTGCATGGGAGGAGGTCGAGCTTCTTCTCGATGTGTTCTTTCGAGAGCTGAAAGTTAACGCTCCCAAAAGCCACTAACCACTTGGAGTCTCCAGGCCCATCTTGCGTTTTTGGTTGGCACGAAGCTTCATGGGTATCTGCGAATACTTCGGACCTCCCCTGGCATCCTTCAGCTCGGAGGGCCCATTCAAAGATATCTAACCTTGCTATGGTGTTCGGAGGTAGCTGCGGCAAGGTGATGTGGAACATCTCCAACACTTCTATTTAATGAAGGCCTAGTCCCGCTTCAAATAAATATTCGAAGACGACGACTTCTCCGCTCCTTAGTTGTAGCGCCCCGATTTAAACAAAATCGAGACATTATTGAATTTCATAAGAAAAACAATAATACAAGAGGTTCATCATGCGACAACCGTACATACGACATTGTTCATGGTACGCAGACCATATTTATTACATCATTGTTTTAATAAAACGGTAGAGTAAAATAATTAGAAAACGGCATGACGAAACTTCTTCTCCAGGATTTTTCTTCTTGACTGGGTTGCTACTCCAGACCGTCTTCAAGATATGCATCCTCTGTGGGGTCCAACGGGTATGAGTACAAAAAGTACTCAACAAGCCACCGCAAATGCAAATAATAATGCAGGATAATAAACAAGGAAGGATAAAGGCTAACAATGCGGAATAAAGCAGTTGCAGTTATGGCATTTAGTGTAATCATATTTTAATCATGCGGAAAGTAAATATGAGCATCATCAACATCAACTAACTCGAGGAGTACGTTTTACCTCCTCGCACAACAGTCCTTACATGTCAATCCATCATGCACATACATATTCAAAGTAAACTAACTGGGGGATGTCACGCAACCCGCCCTTGACCGTGGGCTCGGCTTTTCGAAAAGATTTAAGACTCTGATCAGAGATGTACTACTGTACCCACAAGGCACGCACTCATCTCAACGAGATGACCCATCTCACGGGAACTCGTGCCAAAACCTCAATATGAGATGTTCCAAGCGATAACCACCCGCTCTAGGTTTCGCCGGCGCGCCGGGCCGCATCCCGGCTAACGTCGCACCCCCTTTTGCGCCACATTGGTACAAGTCACCCGCAGGTGCAACTTGACCCATCTCCAAGTGGTGGCCTCGGTTTGGAACAACCCATACCTTAGTTAGGACTTACCCACTAGACTTGTGGTTAGTACGTAAGTGTATTGCAACGGATCCCTCAGACCGGTCCTTATAGTGCCCCGGGTGCGACTGACCAATGCCCTAGCTTGCACCCGGAACCCACCATGCATACACTCACAACCATGACTCATCACCAACAGAATTTCCAAGGATAAGAAGCAACGGGGATCATATAATAGAACCATCTTGCTACGACTCATTTTTATCCTATAGCGGCCGTGTCAATACATTGGACACTAGCTAATATCATTGATCATATGGTGACAAGGAGGTTAGGCGAGATAGCATGGCTTGGGTTGCACATCAAGGTCGGGGGATCCTAAATAAATATACTGTAAGGGTTCATTTGACTAATGCATATACATAACCTATGTGTTTTAGCGATAGTCAATTCAGACATGGGTTCAATATGCTCAAAAGAATGGTTTGGTGACTTGCCTTGTTCAGAAAAGGGAGAGGGAGGGACTTCGGGGAAGTACTCCGGCTCCTCGGCGACGTCGTAGTCTTTTTAATATAAAGTAAAATAAAAAGAACACAACATCCAATCAAACAGTATAACATTACATTATAAACACGTAAGTTTAAGTTGGTTTGATTATAAATAAAATAAATTCAAAGATTAAAGTTCTGAAATTTATTTCCCCATTAATTTAAAGTGAATCTAAATGAATTATTGTTTTTCATAAAAAGGGTTTTTAAGTGTGTATAATACTACATTAAGTTTTCTAATCAATTTAATTTAAATGATTTAGAGAAAACCCAGTGGTTTTAGTGTTTAAACAGTAAGGGACAATTATATAAATTTTCTGGAATTTAAAGATTTAAATTTACATTTAAATCCTAAGGGCATTTGAATACTTATTTAAATAAACATGAAAATGTCCAAATAAACCTACTGTTTTTATTGCATAAACATGTAGAGAATAATTTTATGAATTTTCTAAAATTGGAATGGCAATTTTTAGAGTTCAAATGCATTAGATATGAATTTTACAAGTTTAAAAGCATTTCTGGAATTTATTTTCAACTTTTAAACCTCTCGGGTCCACGGTGAGCCAGGCCCACGGTGAACCCGCGCACTGTGCGCGTGCGCCGGGTCGATCTGGACCGTCGGATCCAGATCCGACGCGCGAGGGCGAGGCGGGACGCGTAAGTCGCGATGGACGGCCAGGATTAAAACGTGCGAACCGGTACCACGTGGACGCACAGGATTAAACGCGGGTTTTAAATACAGATGGACGCACGAGATTAAAACGTACCCCTTCGCCGAGATCTAACGGATCATATTAATCCGCACGCGGGGATTAACTATCACCGTCGGATCCAGATCGCACGGTCGTGCGTGAATCCGACACGGCACGGGTACTCGACCCGTGCCGGTCGTCTTCTCCGACGACGGCGAGCGGGCCAGCGGCCACGGCGAGCGACGGCGACCTAGTCTAAGGCCTAAAATGGGACGAGGGTGCTACGGGGATCACGAGGGTACCCTTGCGGCGAAGAAAGGTCGACGGAGCGTGGCCGGCGACGAGTGAAGGCGGCGGAGGCGTTCGGGTCCTTGGCGGCGACGGCGATCCGGCGAGGTTCGTCGTCGATGGAGTGGTGGCCGAGGTTGGTGAGGTCCCGGCGGTCACGTTGGTGGCGGAGGCACGGGCGGAGGTGGTCCGGTGCGACGGCGAGCGGTGGCCGGAGGCGAACCAGAGGGAATGCGCTAAAGCTTGGAGTGAGGGCGTTCTGTGCGTTCTCGCGACGTGTAGGCGTGGGGGTGAAATGCGGGTGGCCAGGGGGTTTAAATAGGGCCATCGGCGGGGGCAGAGAGGGCGTAGTCTACGGTGGCTGGGAGTTAACGCGTTTAAACGCCGGCGAGGTTCGGGCGACACGCAGGTTCATCGAACCGGGACGCAATCGGGCGGGGTTTAAAGGGGGAAACGGTCGCCGGAGCGCGGGGGATTGAATGCCGGGCTCAATTTGAGGGGAGGGGGTCGGGAGCAACGGATCCGAGGCGCGTTATTGCGTCGGCCGGCGAGGGGGGGAATTTGGGGGCGGATCTCGCGGAGACGACGAATCCGACAGGTGGGCCAAAGCGGTCAGCGGGAGCGAGTGCGTGGGAGAGGGGGGCTGACAGGTGGGGCCGGGTTGTCGGGTGCGCGCGCGAGGGAAGGGGATCGGCGCCGACATGTGGGGTCGGCTTGTCAGCCAGGGACGCGCGGGGTAATGGGCTGGGCCGGCCGGGAGAGAGGGAAGGGAGGGGAGGAGCCCATTACTGTTCCAATCCTTTTCTGAATAAAAATAATTCCAGAAAATAGATTAAAATATTAGGGCTACTTCCAAGGTTGATAAAAATTTATAAAAATTCCCAAAATTATATTTTGGTCTTAGGATCATATACAAAAAGTTTCACCTCCTGATTTGGTCATCTACTCTATGTTGTAGTTCAAAAGGGTATAAAAGAGTATTAAAAGTATTTTCTGAAATAATAATTCCAAGAAATTGAATTTATACTATTTTTATTGTTTTGAAAATTTGGGGTGTTACAAACCTATCCCCCTTACAAGAATCTCGTCCTCGAGATTGGAACGCTACTCGAATAGCTCGGGGTATTGGGCTTTCAGCTCGTCTTCTTTTTCCCAAGTGGCTTCTTCTGCGGGATGGTTGTTCCATCGGACTTTGCAGAAGCGGACGACGCGACTTCTGGTTACTCTCTCCTTGGTTTCCAAGATCTTGACGGGTCTCTCTATGTAGGTCAAGTCTTCTTGGACATTGAGCTGCTGAAGGTCGGCTTGCTCGGTGGGCACACGGAGGCACTTCTTCAGCTGAGAGACATGGAACACATCGTGAACTCCTGCCAAGGATGGAGGCAGTTCAAGTTGATATGCCACTTCTCCTTGTCGACGGAGGATCTGGAAAGGTCCGACGTAGCGGGGTGCTAGTTTGCCTTTCATGTTGAACCTTTGAGTGCCACGGAGGGGAGTGACTCGGAGGTAGACATAATCGCCCTCCTCAAAGGCTAGATCTCTTCGACGGTTATCGGCGTAGCTCTTTTGCCTGGATTGGGCTGCCTTCAGTCGGTCTCTTATGATCTTAACTTTCTCTTCGGCTTCTCTCAATAAATCTGTCCCAAACAGTTGTGATTCTCCGGTTTGATCCCAGAGCAACGGCGTTCTGCACTTACGCCCATAGAGTGCTTCGAACGGGGACATTTGCAAGCTGGCTTGATAGCTGTTGTTGTAGGAGAACTCCGCATAAGGCAAGTTCTTGTCCCACATTCCGCCAAAGTCTAGAGCACAAGCTCTAAGCATATCCTCCAATATTTGGTTGACCCTTTCGGTTTGACCGTCGGTCTGTGGATGATAGGCGGTGCTAAAGTTCAGCCGGGTGCCGAGTTCCTCTTGAAGGTTCTTCCAAAACTTGGAGGTGAACTGACTCCCGCGGTCAGATACAATCTTCTTGGGAACTCCGTGGAGGCACACGATCTGGGTCATATACAACTCAGCCAACTTGGCGACGGTGTAAGTTGTCTTGACCGGAACGAAGTGGGCTACCTTGGTGAGTCGATCAACGATCACCCAGATAGAATCATGACCAGCTTGGGTCCTGGGCAGTCCCGTGATGAAGTCCATTCCTATTTCTTCCCACTTCCATTCAGGGACTTTGAGGGGTTGAAGAAGTCCGGCAGGTCTCTGATGCTCTGCCTTGACTCGCCGGCATGTGTCGCACTTGGCCACATACTCAGCTATTTCTCTCTTCATGCTGACCCACCAATATTTCTCCTTCAGGTCTTGGTACATCTTCGTACTCCCGGGATGAATGGAGTATAGAGTATCGTGGGCTTCTTGAAGGATGAGAGTCTTCAATTCAGGTATGTTGGGTACGCATACTCGGTTTCCGAACCAGATGGTACCATGTTCATCCTCGGAGAATCCGGGGGCTTTACCCTTCCTCATGTTTTGCTGGATCTCCAGGATGTCTGGGTCTTCCTTCTGCTTCTCCCGGATCTGGTCTATTAAGACAGGCCGAGACTCCAAAGCAGCGAGGTACGCTCGAGTGGTGATCCCTAGGTTTAGCCTTTCCATCTCTTTATAAAGTAGAGGAGCCTGGTCTTGAATCATGATGGCATTGCAGTACCCTTTTCGACTAAGAGCGTCTGCCACCACGTTCGCTTTGCCCGGATGATAATGGATGCCCAAGTCGTAATCCTTGATTAGTTCCAACCATCTCCTTTGCCTAAGGTTCAGATCTGGTTGGGTGAATATATACTTGAGGCTCTTGTGGTCGGTGAAGACCTCACACCGATTTCCCACAAGGTAATGTCTCCATATCTTCAAGGCATGAACCACGGCTGCTAGTTCCAGGTCGTGGGTTGGGTAGTTCAGCTCATGCGGTCTCAATTGCCGGGAGGCGTAGGATATCACTTTCCCTTCTTGCATTAAGACGCATCCCAATCCTTGACGAGAGGCATCACAGTAGACGTGGAAGTCTTTCCGGATGTCTGGCAGAGTCAGAATGGGAGCTGACACAAGCTTCTTCTTGAGGGTCTGGAAGCTTTCTTCTCAGTCGGGGGTCCAGTCAAACTTCACCTCTTTCTGCAGAAGTCTGGTCATAGGCTTGGCGATCTTGGAAAAATTCTCGATGAACCGGCGGTAGTATCCGGCCAATCCGAGAAAACTCCGGATCTCGGTCACGGTCGTGGGCTGCAGCCAGTTGGTTACCGCTTCTACGGTGGTTGGGTCCACTGCTATTCCTCCGGCAGATATCACATGACCGAGGAACTTCACCTCAGACGACCAAAATTCGCACTTGCTGTATTTGGCGTACAGTTGCTGCTCCCTTAGCTTTCCGAGGGTCAGACGGAGGTGAGTCTCGTGTTCTTCCTTGGTCTTGGAGTAAACGAGGATATCGTCGATGAATACCACGATGAACTTATCCAAGAACTCCATGAATACATTGTTCATCATGTTCATGAAAAAGGCCGGGGCATTCGTGAGTCCGAACGACATCACGGTGTACTCGTAGAGTCCATAGCGGGAGGTGAAGGCAGTCTTGGGTATATCTTCCTCCCTGATCCTTAACTGGTGATAACCTGACCTGAGGTCAATCTTGGAAAACACCGTGGATCCTTTCAGCTGATCGAACAGGTCGTCGATCCGAGGCAATGGGTATTTGTTCTTGATGGTTACGTCGTTAGGGCTCTATAGTCCACGCACATCCTCTTGGTCTTGTCCTTCTTCATGGCAAATATAACCGGTGCACCCCAAGGTGAGGTACTCGGTCGGATGTAACCTTTCTGCTCTAGGTCTTCGATGTTGCTCTTGACTTCGGCTAGTTCATTAGCGGCCATTCGGTATGGGCGCTTGGAGATTGGAGGGGTCCCCGGGACAAGCTCGATTCTGAATTCGATGTCCCGCTTGGGAGGCATTCCGGGCAGATCTTCGGGGAAAACGTCTGCAAACTCCTTGACTATTGGCACCTCTTCAAGAGCTATCGAGCGAAGGGACGCTCCGAGTGGTTTGCGACTGACCATCCGGAAGGTGACGGTTACGCCTTCAGGACTGGTCACCGTGACGGACTTGTCGGCACAGTCGATCACTCCCTTGTGCTTCATCAACCAATCCATACCTAGAATAAGGTCGAGTCCGGTGCATTGGATAAGGACAGGCTCGGCCCGAAACAGCACCCCTTGGATGTCAAGTTGAACCTTAGGGCTGTAGAAGCGAGCTGAGGTCCTATTGCCGGGGGTGGCAATCACCATGGGAATGGGTAGAGGGAGCACGTCCAGATTGTTTGTTTTTGCAAAATCTTCCGAGACGAAAGAGTGGGTTGCTCCAGAGTCAAATAATATGACGGCCGGTACGGAATTCATAGTAAACGTACCGAGTACGACTTCAGGAGCCTCCTGAGCTTCCTCCGCGCTGATGTGGTTGACGCGGGCGCGAACGGCCTGGTGGGGTGCTGCGCCTTGGTTCTGCTTGGGGTGAGGACACTGGTGCGAGTAGTGCCCTTCCTTGCGACAGTTGAAGCAGACGACCGGCCTTCCTTGACGATCCCTCAAGATCGGGGCCTTGGCGGCCGATACGGGCTGAGCGGCCGGAGCTGGTGGAGCGGGGCGAGGATGCCCGGCGTTGGATCCACCGGCTGCATGAGGTGGCCTGTAGGCGGGCCGAGGATGGTAGGCGGGCGCTGGTGGCGGAGGGACGAAGCGGGGCCTCTGAGTGTTCGCCTGCTGGTGCTTGAAGGCGATCATCTTCCTCTTCTTGAGGTCCAGCTTGTTCTGCTCAGTCTCTTGGATGAGCGCTTTATTGACAAGCCGCTGGAAGTCGGCGAAGTCGGCGGCGACGAGCTGGATGGACAGCTCATCTTTAAGTCCCCTGAGGAACTTGGCTTGGCGGAGGGCGTCGGTGCACACTTCCTCCGGTGCGTAGCGGGCAAGGCGGTTGAACTCATGGAGGTACTCCATGACAGTCCTGTTGCCCTGCTGCAGGTCGCGGAACTCCTGCTGCTTGACCGCGATGACACCGGCGGGGACGTGGGCGGCACGAAAGGCGATGGTGAACTCCGCCCAAGTCACCATGTGGCCCTCTGGCTGGGACGCGCGATAGTTGTCCCACCACTCAGCGGCGGGACCCTGGAGCTGATGAGTGGCGAAGGCCACTCGCTCACGGTCTGTGCATGGGAGGAGGTCGAGCTTCTTCTCGATGGTGCGAAGCCAATCTCCGGCCTCCATCGGGTTGGTCGTGCTCGAGAAGATGGGCGGGCGCACGCGCAAGAACTCGGAGAGTTGCGGAGCGGCCGCGGGTGCTGGTGCGCGAGGGACGGGCTCCCCGTTCTGCAGACGGTCCAACTGAGCCTGTTGGTGCTGCATTTGGGTGAGGAGGGCGGTGATCAGATGATTCTGATTCGCCATCATTTCCGCCAAGGTGGGGTGGTTGGCGGAAGGCGACCCGGATTGGCGCGGGCCTGTCGCACCCCAGTTGGGCAACAACGCCCTCGGGCGCATCTCGGCTCCCTCCTGCTCGTTGTTAGAGCCGGTGTTCTGGTGGTCGGCCATCTTCTGAATTCAGAAGGTTATAAGGCAAAAAGTTGACAACACAATTAACAAGAATAGTTCAAGCATATAAATTAAGTGGTAAAAAAAAATGTTCTACAATCAAGTTCTTATTCTACCCACCACACCAATCGTCATGGGTAGCACCAAATAAAAATAATGCTTTTATTTATTTCGCGTCTCCTAACGCCTACTAGCCACGGAGGCGGTCTACATGCTCTCGTAACACGATGCGCGCGGTCCTACAAGAGATGGTGGGCTCGAGAAAATTCTAGATGAGGAGTCGGAGACGAGGCCTGGGCGTGTGTAGGTGAGATGGGGAAGGCCTGGCGGGGGAGGGTCGTGGCGGGATCCTCTTGGGGCGAGGGAGGGGCTCACGGATAGGCTTCTTCTTCCTTGGAAGAAGAGGAACCATCTCCGCGATGTCCTTCTGCAGCTCCATGATTTTGCGCTGCAGCTCGCCGTTCTGCTGGATCAGGTTCTTCGTTTCTTCACGAAGAAACGCAACCGCCTCATGGTGCTCGTCGGCGTCGAGCACCGCCTCGGTATGGAGATCATCCATGGCCTGCAGAAGACGCGACTGCCGGGCCATGACCGGATCTCGCACGGAGTGAACTCCGAGGTAGATGCTACGGTGGGCTCCGGGAGTACGCTTCGGCACAAGCCGGAAGGATGAGTTCTGAAGACGATCGTCGTAGATCATCCTCAGCTCCATGAGGGCCTGAAGGGCGACTCGTTGGCACGCGACGTCGAAAGTCGGGCCTCCCAGTGCGGTGGTGTAGGGCGGCAGGTGATCTCCGGAGCCATGGACGGTGAGGGAGACGTCGCAAGGCCCGGCGAACTCGTCGGGGTAGACTCCTTGAAATTCGGGTTCGAAGAGGAACCCGAGGAAGGTGAGCATCATGCGGAGCTCCCGGACGAAGCCCTCATAGTGGCGGCAGTAACTGTGAACTTGGTAGACTGGCATCTACAAAACAGCAAGTTGAATAAAAGTGAGGAGAGGAACAAAGTTTACGAAGTAGATTTTCAAGAAATAATTTCCTATGGTTAATGGCTAGGCGGGTCTGTTTGGCTTCCTACAGTCAAGTCGGCTCTGATACCATCTTGTAGCGCCCCGATTTAAACAAAATCGAGACATTATTGAATTTCATAAGAAAAACAATAATACAAGAGGTTCATCATGCGACAACCGTACATACGACATTGTTCATGGTACGCAGACCATATTTATTACATCATTGTTTTAATAAAACGGTAGAGTAAAATAATTAGAAAACGGCATGACGAACTTCTTCTCCAGGATTTTTCTTCTTGACTGGGTTGCTACTCCAGACCGTCTTCAAGATATGCATCCTCTGTGGGGTCCAACGGGTATGAGTACAAAAAGTACTCAACAAGCCACCGCAAATGCAAATAATAATGCAGGATAATAAACAAGGAAGGATAAAGGCTAACAATGCGGAATAAAGCAGTTGCAGTTATGGCATTTAGTGTAATCATATTTTAATCATGCGGAAAGTAAATATGAGCATCATCAACATCAACTAACTCGAGGAGTACGTTTTACCTCCTCGCACAACAGTCCTTACATGTCAATCCATCATGCACATACATATTCAAAGTAAACTAACTGGGGGATGTCACGCAACCCGCCCTTGACCGTGGGCTCGGCTTTTCGAAAAGATTTAAGACTCTGATCAGAGATGTACTACTGTACCCACAAGGCACGCACTCATCTCAACGAGATGACCCATCTCACGGGAACTCGTGCCAAAACCTCAATATGAGGTGTTCCAAGCGATAACCACCCGCTCTAGGTTTCGCCGGCGCGCCGGGCCGCATCCCGGCTAACGTCGCACCCCCTTTTGCGCCACATTGGTACAAGTCACCCGCAGGTGCAACTTGACCCATCTCCAAGTGGTGGCCTCGGTTTGGAACAACCCATACCTTAGTTAGGACTTACCCACTAGACTTGTGGTTAGTACGTAAGTGTATTGCAACGGATCCCTCAGACCGGTCCTTATAGTGCCCCGGGTGCGACTGACCAATGCCCTAGCTTGCACCCGGAACCCACCATGCATACACTCACAACCATGACTCATCACCAACAGAATTTCCAAGGATAAGAAGCAACGGGGATCATATAATAGAACCATCTTGCTACGACTCATTTTTATCCTATAGCGGCCGTGTTAATACATTGGACACTAGCTAATATCATTGATCATATGGTGACAAGGAGGTTAGGCGAGATAGCATGGCTTGGGTTGCACATCAAGGTCGGGGGATCCTAAATAAATATACTGTAAGGGTTCATTTGACTAATGCATATACATAACCTATGTGTTTTAGCGATAGTCAATTCAGACATGGGTTCAATATGCTCAAAAGAATGGTTTGGTGACTTGCCTTGTTCAGCAAAGGGAGAGGGAGGGACTTCGGGGAAGTACTCCGGCTCCTCGGCGACGTCGTAGTCTTTTTAATATAAAGTAAAATAAAAAGAACACAACATCCAATCAAACAGTATAACATTACATTATAAACACGTAAGTTTAAGTTGGTTTGATTATAAATAAAATAAATTCAAAGATTAAAGTTCTGAAATTTATTTCCCCATTAATTTAAAGTGAATCTAAATGAATTATTGTTTTTCATAAAAAGGGTTTTTAAGTGTGTATAATACTACATTAAGTTTTCTAATCAATTTAATTTAAATGATTTAGAGAAAACCCAGTGGTTTTAGTGTTTAAACAGTAAGGGACAATTATATAAATTTTCTGGAATTTAAAGATTTAAATTTACATTTAAATCCTAAGGGCATTTGAATACTTATTTAAATAAACATGAAAATGTCCAAATAAACCTACTGTTTTTATTGCATAAACATGTAGAGAATAATTTTATGAATTTTCTAAAATTGGAATGGCAATTTTTAGAGTTCAAATGCATTAGATATGAATTTTACAAGTTTAAAAGCATTTCTGGAATTTATTTTCAACTTTTAAACCTCTCGGGTCCACGGTGAGCCAGGCCCACGGTGAACCCGCGCACTGTGCGCGTGCGCCGGGTCGATCTGGACCGTCGGATCCAGATCCGACGCGCGAGGGCGAGGCGGGACGCGTAAGTCGCGATGGACGGCCAGGATTAAAACGTGCGAACCGGTACCACATGGACGCACAGGATTAAACGCGGGTTTTAAATACAGATGGACGCACGAGATTAAAACGTACCCCTTCGCCGAGATCTAACGGATCATATTAATCCGCACGCGGGGATTAACTATCACCGTCGGATCCAGATCGCACGGTCGTGCGTGAATCCGACACGGCACGGGTACTCGACCCGTGCCGGTCGTCTTCTCCGACGACGGCGAGCGGGCCAGCGGCCACGGCGAGCGACGGCGACCTAGTCTAAGGCCTAAAATGGGACGAGGGTGCTACGGGGATCACGAGGGTACCCTTGCGGCGAAGAAAGGTCGACGGAGCGTGGCCGGCGACGAGTGAAGGCGGCGGAGGCGTTCGGGTCCTTGGCGGCGACGGCGATCCGGCGAGGTTCGTCGTCGATGGAGTGGTGGCCGAGGTTGGTGAGGTCCCGGCGGTCACGTTGGTGGCGGAGGCACGGGCGGAGGTGGTCCGGTGCGACGGCGAGCGGTGGCCGGAGGCGAACCAGAGGGAATGCGCTAAAGCTTGGAGTGAGGGCGTTCTGTGCG
Organism: Zizania palustris; assembly: GCA_019279435.1. Taxonomy (NCBI): domain Eukaryota; kingdom Viridiplantae; phylum Streptophyta; class Magnoliopsida; order Poales; family Poaceae; genus Zizania; species Zizania palustris. Next base: position 2,789,520 of record JAAALK010000085.1, read on the forward strand.
TTCTCGCGACGTGTAGGCGTGGGGGTGAAATGCGGGTGGCCAGGGGGTTTAAATAGGGCCATCGGCGGGGGCAGAGAGGGCGTAGTCTACGGTGGCTGGGAGTTAACGCGTTTAAACGCCGGCGAGGTTCGGGCGACACGCAGGTTCATCGAACCGGGACGCAATCGGGCGGGGTTTAAAGGGGGAAACGGTCGCCGGAGCGCGGGGGATTGAATGCCGGGCTCAATTTGAGGGGAGGGGGTCGGGAGCAACGGATCCGAGGCGCGTTATTGCGTCGGCCGGCGAGGGGGGGAATTTGGGGGCGGATCTCGCGGAGACGACGAATCCGACAGGTGGGCCAAAGCGGTCAGCGGGAGCGAGTGCGTGGGAGAGGGGGGCTGACAGGTGGGGCCGGGTTGTCGGGTGCGCGCGCGAGGGAAGGGGATCGGCGCCGACATGTGGGGTCGGCTTGTCAGCCAGGGACGCGCGGGGTAACGGGCTGGGCCGGCCGGGAGAGAGGGAAGGGAGGGGAGGAGCCCATTACTGTTCCAATCCTTTTCTGAATAAAAATAATTCCAGAAAATAGATTAAAATATTAGGGCTACTTCCAAGGTTGATAAAAATTTATAAAAATTCCCAAAATTATATTTTGGTCTTAGGATCATATACAAAAAGTTTCACCTCCTGATTTGGTCATCTACTCTATGTTGTAGTTCAAAAGGGTATAAAAGAGTATTAAAATTATTTTCTGAAATAATAATTCCAAGAAATTGAATTTATTACTATTTTTATTGTTTTGAAAATTTGGGGTGTTACATTAGTGCCATGGTCACTTCTTCTCCGAGAACCTGAGTCCTCATTCCTGGGCCCAATTTCCCGCTCACCACTTCCTTGATGGATTCCACCGAGCAAGTTGATCGCCCGAGAATGAATGTTTGCTTCACTGGATTCTTAGACTATGGGCGGAGTTCCCATGGGTTCTTGGGCCATGAACCCCATAGGGCTCCCGCCATCGCCGCTGCTGCAGATGTAGCCCAGGCTTTCACCTACACCAAAGTGTCCACCATCGTCGGCACTTTTGCGCTGGTCCTCACCATTGGAGGAATGCTCAAGAGTATTGGAGAGAAAGGTTGAAGATGGAAGTGTGGAAAGGCTTAAACACCAGAGCTCTATAAAAGCTTTCCATCGTTGGTCACTTTCCCCTTTTATAACCGCTCCATTTTCATTTAGCACGATTCGTATATATTTTAACACTTGCAGATCCAACCCTCGTCACTGACAGGTAGGACTAGAAGGTGAAAAAGTGTGAACTCGCAGTGAATATTTGCGTCTGTTGCTTTCTCGAATGGCCTAATGGCTATTTGAGGAGTAACCACACAAAAATAACGGCTCCTTGCGATGCACAGCAATTGCAACGGTCCGCTTTCTTATGGAAGCTTCATACGGAGATTCAAGCTCGAAGCCTAGATTCGATACACCTTCGATATTGAAGATGCTTCAAACAGTTTTAATACCTTGAATTTTTTCTATGTCCCTGAGCATGAAAATATTTCTTGCATATACTATTCTCCTTACTGCACAGACCATTCAGAGAAGCGTATTTGAGGGTCTACTATTGGGGGAAAATACTCCATCCTCATCATCCTCAAGATTCCAAGATAAAGGCAAATCATAATGTCAGAGCCCAAGACTTGCCTTCGGATTGAAGGACTTGAAGACGAAGGGTCCATCAAGGCTCCGGTCCGAAGACCCTCTCCGAAATGGGAAACAACCCAAAGGGTGGGACGTCTGCTCTATCAACATCCTTCGAATATATTTTACCATATTACCCCTCTACGGGATACTGAAATAGTTTCCACTCTGTCGGTTGTAATTGTGGGGTAAAAAGGTGTTTTCCCCAAAGGTTTAACCTATAAATACTCCCCTTTCACACCCTGTAACGGGCATCGAATATTCAGATATTCAATACACACTTCGAACTATTCCAGGCTATTATCCTTTCCAGAGGCTTGAGATAGTCCACATTCACAAATACTTTGTTTGTTAGTTCTTGATCTTATAGAACCTGTTTGCGTAATCCGTTGCACCAACAATAAGTATGAAGGAGTTGCAAAGAAAAAAGTAATCATTGAAAATAATACATGACATGTTGCATGGCATAGATAAAGTACTACTTTTTAGATCGAGTAGATAAATATTGAAAACTACAAAATGGTAAAATGGCATTCACAGAAGTATAAATATGGCATAGGTAAATATCAACATTCAGAGATTCACCGAAATACCAACATTATAGGAAATATCAACATTCATATATATACACTGAAAGGGCAAGCTAGGGTTCTTGAAGCATATAGGTAAGTACCTTGGGAGGAGAATGAATAATCAAGATGAGGTGGCGACGAGGAGGAGGTGGTGATGGAGAGGCATGATGAGGCGGCGACGAGGATAAGTCGGCGATGGAGATGCATGATGAGGTGGCAGTGAGGAAGAGGTTGCGTGCTCCGACGAGGAAGTCCGTGGACACCGACAAGGAGAAGATGCAAGTGATTAGGGGGAGGTGGCAGAGACGAGGGAAAGAGATGGGGCGATGTGAGCAGCATGTGACGTCGACGAGGAAGAAGAGATCACAGTTCTGATGAGATGCTAGGTTTAGGTATCAGTGCGAAATGAAAGTCTGGCTAGCTCAATTTCATCCTACCTATTTATACCTAGGAGATACTCATTAGTGATAGGTCATAATGTGACACGTCACTAAAGAGGGTGCCCATCTTTAGTGACGCACGTAAAAGAACACACATTAGTGACAATTCATATTATGACCTGTCACTAAAGAGGATGCCCATCTTTAGTGATGGGTCGTTACATGATATGTTACTAATGCTTTCCCTTTTGTGACGAATCATACCATCACAGTATAAACCGTCACTAATGGTGGTGCCCCCTCTTCTGCAGCAATTTAGTGATGAACCACATTATGATCTAATGGTATATTTCTAGTGATGGGTGTAAAATAGTTTGTCAATAAAAGTATATTAGTGACGTGTGTCATTTATCCGTCACTAGAGACCGTTTATGTGGTAGTGCAACCTTATTATTTACATGGTGATTATCTTGCATGAACATTCTCAATTTATATTTAGATTCAATTAGGCTTACACTAATTTAGAGATTACCTAATTCATTTCTCAAAAAATTGGTCATAGACAAGGTAGTACTTCTTTATTATTGTGTTATCTTTACTCAATTTTACATAGTTAATTACACTCCTCAACGTGAGTATCCCATTCAAAAATGAACTTTAAAAGGTCTACTCCAAAATAGTAAAATGTCTTATTATCATTATTTCAAATTTATGAGATTATAATATGTTTGAATTAAAGTTTATTTGATTTCACATATTCAAATTTATGGCATCAAAGATGAGTCAATGGTGAGAAAAGAGTTTGTTCATCTCACTCTTGATGAATTCAACATTCCTACATCGGCTATGTTCATTATAATAAGTCTATCAACTCACTGATTTTTTATGTTCTCACTGAATTTAATCCAAAATGAACATTATTTCTCTCAAATTTTTTGACGCAACCTTAACCTTTCTCTTCTAGAAACTCTGCAAAAATTATCAGATATTCTTAGATTTACTGTTTCCTTTCCCCCCTGCATTTCTCTCTTTCTTATTTATGCAATGAAATTATAATTAAATTATGATAAATTTTATTTTATCATATTTTAAGTTATTTGTATCATTTATATAATATTTTTTAATGTTGCAATTTTTTCCGTTGCAACACATGGGCACTCTCCTAGTCAAAATCAAAAACAAAAATTCTACTAGTAATGTACTAATCTGTTAGTGCCTCAAGTTTTCCAAACTAAAATGTTAGATCAAGACATTGAACATCATACTTTTAAATATAAAGGTAATAAAACTAATTCATATTTTTCTTAATTACTCAGGTGGGCTGCACTTGCCAAGATGAATGTTGCCCGTTGTGACTTTGCCTGCATAGAGGTCAATGGTGCATATATGTTGCTGGTGGATTTGGTTGTGATGGTGGTGGTTTGTCAAGTGTTGAAGTATATGATCCATAGGAAAAATATGGTGATTAATTGAGAGACTTTGCAGACCAAGCTGGGGCTCCTTTGCATCTAGCTTCAATGGCAAGCTCTACATCATGGGTGGCAGGTCTCTTCACCATTGGAAATTCCTGATTTCTTGACATGTACGATCCCGATTGCCATTCTTAGACCGAGATCAGGAAAGGTTGCGTAATGGTCACCTCTCATGCCGTCCTTGACAAAAGCCTGTTCTGCATCTAGTGGAAGAACCAGCGGTCCCTTGCAATCTTCAACTAACCCTTCAGAATAATTATTCGCAGAGGATCCCCTGGTGCCATTTACTGGAAGTTCAAGCACTCCGTTCACACTTGGGATTCTTGATGGGAAGCAGCTGTTGTTCTAACAGCAGGAAGAATTTTGGTATCATACACTGATGCACAATCCCATTACGCTTGCAGGATCCAAATGGTGCACATCGAAGCTCAAGCCATCCATCAGGGTTGTGCTTATAGAGTGTGAGAGTGTGACAATTGAAGGTTGATGGCATCACTAAGTCTTGATCGTATCATATGGTATTGTAGTGCTTACTTATTCCTCGGAAACTTTTTGGTACACTGTTCAGATTTTTTCTTTCCACAAGAAAGAACGTCCTGGTTGAATAATATGGTATCCTTGTGTCGGAACATTAGAAATTTTATGGTTAATTTTCAAATTAGATAAATTATGATAATCGCACTAACTAGTATGCACTATAAGAAAACAGGAAATTTTCGTCGGCTAAGAAAATTTCCGTCGGCTAAATTAACTTCCCTCGGCTTTTGACTATGGCCGACAGAAGTTAAAGGGATCCACCCCGGCCCGGAATATATCTCTTAACTTCCGTCGGCCAGAATTAAAACAGACGGAAGGTAATTAACTTTCATCGGCTTTAATGCTGGCCGATGGAAGTTAGAAGATGTATTCTCCCCGTGCACGTACAGGAAAACCTAACTCCCTATACGCGCGCACACTGCACACCACCCCCGCCTGAGTCGTCGCCTCCCGCCCGCTCCTACCCGTGTCGCCCTCCACCGTGCCACCTGCCGTTCGCGCTGCGCTCCCCGCCTCCCGCTAGCACCGCCCTCTGCCGCCCTCAGCCTGTCGCCGGCCACCGTCATCCATCCCGACACCCTTCCGCTGGCCTCCACCATCTTCCCACCGACCGTCGCCGTCCGCCGGTGCCCGCTGACCGCCGTCATCCGCCAGCCGCCACTGCCCCTCGCACCCAAGTAATTTTTACCCCATCTAATTTTCTCACTTTTTGTGATCTAATTGTTTAATTTATAAATTGTGAATTGTTATTTTTAATTGTGAAATGTTAATTGCAAATTGATTTGTGAATTTTGACCCCTACTAGCTTTTAATTATTTGTTTAATTTGTCGGAAAAATTGAGGTCACGTGATATGAACTTTAGAGTGTGACTTATGATATAGTATGTGTTGTTTATGAGAAATAAATAAACTATGTGATTTTCATATGCAATATATGTTGTTATGTTAAAAAAAATTGTTCATGTATTAATATTTTGTTTTTACATATGTTTCATATGCGATGTTCTTTTTTCATATGCAATATATGTTTCGATAATATATATATGCTATAAATTATATTCTTGTATTAATTTGTAGTTCGTTGATGATTTCATTTGGGTGATTAGTATTATATATATTCTTTTCATATGCATTTTTTTATTTGACAACAATGTAAATAGTGTAACGAAACATATGCGTCACCCATTTCGGACCAACATGTCTCACACGTGTCATGCGTGTGAGATCTGTAGGTCCGGAATTGTCCCTTTTTGGATAGCCTCGAAGTGGGAGAGAAAGCGTGATATTTATGATGAGTCATGAGTCCGAATGAGATTTTAGTGTCATAACCTTGTTGTTCTCCAATGCACCACTATCAGGCGTGCAATTGGAGAAAAACGGGGTTATGCTGCTGAAATTTTGTCCGGACTCATGGCTCATCATAAATACCACGTTCTGTCGGTCACTCTTGAGTAAGTTTAGAACCTATCTTTTCCTATAGACATAGGGTCGTGGTATGTAAAAACGTCTAGTACTTATGATGCATTCTCGATTGAATGAATGTTTGGCTACTAGAATGGTTTAGGACGACCGACAATGGATGTATAGTGGTTGGAAAAAAATGGAGCTCACACGTAGGAGTGGCTGATCAACGCTAAGAAATTTGTTGACCGTGCAATCACTTTGACAAAAACAACTGGCGCGAGGTGCCCATGCATGAAGTGTAGAATTATTCGTTGGCAAGATAAGAGAACGTTGTCACTGCACATTTGCAAGTATGGTTTCTTGCCAAATTATGTAGTTTGGGTGCACCATGGCAAGAAATTTCATGAAAAACCGGTATTAGTAGTGGAAAAAGATGATAACACGGCTGACGATAGGATGGATAAGATGCTTGATGCTATATGACCGGAATTTGAAACAAACCCCGAGTATCCTCCTACACAGGAGGTTCAAATGTTTTTCGACATCGTTAGAGCTTCAGAAGAGTCGTTGCATGAGCACACCACAATAAGCGTACTAGCTTTAGTGACCCATCTTATGGCCATTAAGTAAAAGTTTGCATTCTCCAAAAATTATTATAAGGAGCTCGTGAACCTAATAAGTGATGTCCTTCCTATGAACCATAAGATGCCGAAATAAATGTACTAGTCAAAAAATGCTTTCTGCTCTTGGTATGGAGTATGAGAAGATTGATGTGTGCCAAGATAACGCATGCTTTTCTTGAAAGAACATAAGAATGAGATGAAGTGCTTAAAATGTGGTAAACCGAGGTTTGTATAGATCGTAAATGAAGACGGTGAAAAGGTGATGACACAGGTTGCTCATAAGCAACTTCGTTACATGCCTCTTACACCTCGAGTGAAACAATTGTTTCTCTCAAAGAAAACTGCAAGGCATATGAGATGTCATAAGGAAGGTGTATGTCAAATATATTTCATATTATATTTTTTCATAAATTCTAACTTTCCATACTAATAATACTCATTTGTGCTTGTTTTCAATAGGATGTCAAAAAAGATTAAGAGTATCACAAAGAGGACTTTTGTCGGGAAGAGTACGGCAAGTGAGGGCACCCTATTCCAGGGTAATTCTGTTTCCATAAGAAGGCGTCATCAAGAGCTATTGAGATACATTGACCCGACATTGCGGGGTTGAATTGCATTTCAAAGAGAAGATGAGGAAACCTTCAAATTGAAATTTATGCCAGTTATAAACTATTTCTAAATGTTTTCATACCATTTGCAGGATGAAGAGAAAAACCTGGAGGGTGCGGGTTAGGATGATGACCCAGAGGGTGCGGGTCAGGAGGATGAGGCGAAGGGTGCGGGGCAGGAGGATGACTCATAGGGTGCGGGTAGGAGAATGAGGCGGAGGGTGCGGGGGTAGGAGGATGAGGTGTAGGGTGGGGGCAGGAGGATGGTGCGGGTTAGGGTGACGTAGAGCCTTTAGGGTCATCCACACTTTATTTCAGGATGAGCCACATAGTCTCCCCACTTATAGCCCCTTCGGGTGAAAACAAGATCGAGATCATTCGTGTAAGTGATGGGTAAGTCTCATACTCTGGTGTTTTGCTTTACTTAAAAAATTTCTTTTAGTTTACAGACTTTTTTATTATGTATTTCTAGATCTTGGATTAACTCTCGATTTGACGACATTTTGAGGGCCAGGCAGGTTAACCAGGTGCGATGATGCCTACTGTGAATTCTGCAAGCTTTGGTCTTCAGATAATTTCAAGAGCATTTCTGAGAAGAAAAGGCAATGTCATGGAATGGATCCGAAGCACCGATATGGGGCCGATGGACATATCCGCTTGGCTAAACGCATGGTAAGACCTACACTTGTCATTTTATCTATATACAATGTAATGCGACTAACTCATCTCTACATGAAGCTAAAACTGGTGTTGTGCCAAGTGACATCGAGGTTTATATAGGTGGTCATAAAGGAGTAGATCTTGCACATCCAGATACATTGTGCAGTTAGTCAGCCACGAATCATTTGGTGAGATGTTAACAATTTTAAGATTTTGCATCATTTTTCACTGTGTAATCGACATTGTTAGTTTTTTGCAGATGCAATATGGTCAACAAATGATTCAACTCCATGAAGAGGATTATGATTGGCGAAGGCATTCTATTGACCAAATGGCAATGTACTCTATTGGGGCTGGAAAGAGCCATGGACGGTGAGTTGATGTTTCTCGATGTTTTGTGTGTGATACTTCAATGGTAACTAATTATTTCAATGTTGCAGGTATTCCATGTTCGATGGAGTTATTGACTAAAGGGCGGTGAGAGCTCAGAAGTCAAGTCAATCATCGTAGGGCTCCTCGGGAGTTAGCTCTCGCCGCACCGATAACTCAAAAGTGCTTCAGTTGAGGGAAGATTTGAGGAAGCTAGATGAGGAAGTGAGGCAGCGAGACGAGCAAATACGCAGCAACAAGAGTACTATGCCTCTTGCATAGCACAACAACAGGCGATGATGCAAGTAAGTTTAGTTTTATGCATTATAGCTATATAGAATTTAGCAATAAGTTTAAAACTAACTGATCGCATTAAAACATGTATAGCAAATGGCCCAGCAGCTTCAGGGATTTGACATGTCACAGTTCCAGCCGATACCTGCCCCACCACCATTTATTCCATTTGCTCCTACTCCTGCAGCTGAGGTATATTCTAACATGTTGTTACTTGTGTTACTTTAGTTAGCATTTAAATTTTATTTCAGTTAGTTTTTTAGTTGACATTTTTTTCTCTAATTTTAACTATTGCTTCAGGATGGACCTTCATGTTCAAATGTGAATGATCCGAGAGGCAATGACACAGATGGTGTTGAGTGAGTATCTCTTGTCTCCGTATGCATTTGTGTTGTGGATTTGTGACTTGTTCCTGTAATGTCGATTTGTGACTTCAAATGATTACGTTTATGAATGTGGATGATTTGTGGAAGTTGACAATATGAATAAGGCATGGTTACTGTTGGCGCAAAAGATTACGCTAACAGGTTTTAGTAAACTCGAAGGATTGACAAACGAAGTGTATGTTAATGCAGGCTGTTTTGAGCTTCCGAAATGGATAATAGCTTGAGACAGTTCGAAGTGTATATTGAATACCTAAATATTCGATGCCCCTTACATAACGAAGAGGGGTATTTATAGACAAGATACATTGGGAAAATACCTCTTTACCCTCTAATTATAACCGACCTTGTAGATACTGTTTAGTATTCTTTGTAGGGTTAAAAGGGTAAAAGATCAAGTCAACAGTGACAAAGTAATTCTTCCATCCTTGCTAGCAATGCCCATTCGGGTAAAGATGCTTTGGGATTCTTGATCATGCAGAAGCCTTAGTGGAAACCTCCGTCTCGGAATGCTCCGGAGGTAGCGGAGCATTGATGGCTGTTAGGACCTCCGAAGATTAGGGCTTCTAACTTCCTTTTATCTTCAGAGATTTTTGAACGATGCTGAGGATGAAGTATTTTCCCCCCAACAGTAGCCCCTCGAATACATCTCTTCGAATGACCTAAGCAATGAAGAGAGTAGCATAACGCAAGAAATATTTTCATGCTCAAGACTTAGAAAAAATCGAAATTCCTTACAACCATTAGTAGTAATGCCTTCGGAAATGATAACTCTCCGAACCCAGGATCTGGTCAGAGGCATTCAGATGGCAGCTTCAGAATCGAGAGCTCTTTGAACTCAAAATAGTCGTTAGCTCATAGAGCCGTTAGACCCAATTAAGAGTCTTTACTCTCTAAGGAGCCTAACTGTTGCATGATCAAACGACATTTTTAAGTCTTCACTATGGTGGCCCTGCATGTCATAATGGCGTTGAAACAGAAACGAAGCAACCCAAACGTTGCCTCGTAACGTATGACACAAAGGACCTCACAAGCTATAAAAGGGGGAGAATAGTGATTTTGAGGCATGTTACAAACTACTCTATAATCTTTCTTTTCCCCTTCTCGAGTTTTCATTCTCAACTCTTCCAAACTCCTTCAATGGCAAGAACCAGTTCCAAAGTGCATGTGCCAGCCCCGACATTGGCTCAGTAGTAGGCCATTGCTGTAGTGGCAGCATCAGTGGCGGTATCCTCAGATAACCCTTGGCTCGCCGGTCCTCGAGATCTTCAACTGGCCTTCACCAAGTACACGAATCAGTCATACTTCTTGGGGCCATCGACTTGCTCAAAGAAATCCATAGCCGAAGCAGTTTTTTGGAGGTTGAGAAACCATGTTGAAGAATATGGTTTCGATACTCCAGATGTGATGAGTGATTGTCAACGGAAGTCAAAGGAAGAGAAGTGAATTCCTGCCGAGTCTGATGCACGTGTGACTCAAGTATACGAGCAGCGAGCGACAGCCGAACAGAGAGGAGCCGTGGGGTTGGGCTAGCCCAATCCGGGTACATGGGCTAGGAGCAGTAGATGATCCACTGGTCTGTACGTTGACTGGGTTTGACTCAGGTACACGGGCGGCGAGCGATTGGTGGGCTGAGGAAGCTGCGGGGTCGGGTCAGCCCAATCCGGGTAGCTAGTGCGAAGACAGTGGACGCTTTGTCAGTTTCAGCGCAAAACTGACAACCTATGATTATTTTGTTTTTAGGATATTAATATTTAGTTTTTAGGTTCAGAATATTTTTATTTGAGTCAGGTGATTTTTCTAAGAATATTTTAGTAATTTTCAGAATTTATTTTAGAGTCAGTGTTAATTAGTCTTTTCATGTATTAGGAGTCGCCTATAAATAGGCCCCTATCCCCTTAGGGATAGATGACTGTTTTTAATAGATCAATCTACAGTCCACCAAAAATCTCTCTCTGGTTCTCGTTGTCGTCGCTCTTCTTCTCGCGGCGGGAGAAACATTTCCGGCCGGCGTGTCATGGAGTGGGACCCATCGGCGTGCATCCGGGATTGTTGTTCCTGGCGATCAGCTCAAGGCAGCTGCGTGGGTGCTTCTGTTTGGCGTCAGGGCTGAGGATTGCTTTCGTGGAAAACAGCAGCGTGTGGCTGAGAAAGGCAGAGCTGAAAATTTCATTTTGCGTGCGCCAAAACAAGACTTCTGTTCCGTGTCTCTTTTTGTTCTCTAGCTGGTGTGCAGAGATTGTGTTCTCATGAGTGGCCGGCTGCAATATTTTTGGGGGCACGGTGATCGAAATTAAAGAAGAAAAAAACGCTTGCGAAAATTTTTCCTTTCGCACGGCAGCCCAAGTGCTTTCCTGCGCACGGTACACGGAGCGGCATCCAAGCGCATCCAGCGAACGGCGATGAGCACGCAGGCGAAGGTAATTTCTCTTTTATCTAATCTACTATTTTTTAGGTAGAATAATTAAATCATTAATCATTTATTTTTAATTAGCAGTAAAATAGTTTTTAGTATTTTCGTAGATAAATTTTTTTATCTGCTAGATATTATTCTTTAATCTACGTATTAGTTATCTCATATTATTAATTTAAATATATCTGTTTAATCTGCTCATATAAAAGGAAAAGAAAAATTTATTAGTCGCAATAAATTTTTATTCTAGTTTTCACGTGATATATTTTAGGTTTATATCAGAATTAATTTTTGAATGATCCCTTCTTTATTTATTTGATTAGTAGTTAATTTCTAGAATGCAATATAAATAATTAGTAATTTATCTAGGTGTTTTTATTTACAGCAGTATTTTTATTTAGTTTATTTTTAATATCATTGTAATTAGGACACTAGTCATTTTTAGGCTAGACAACTATAGTACCAGTAATTTGCCTTGCTAATATTGTTTGTCTGGTTAAGTTGGTTGTATGTTGGGTTTAAGTCATAATATAGCAAGAAATTTTTAGGCGCCCATTCACCCCCCCTCTAGTCACTACTTTCGGTCCTACAAGTGGTATCAGAGCGAGGTTAGGGTTTTCTAATATCTTAACCGATTCTAAACCTAGGTAGTGACCATGACGTCTTCTGGCAAAATCCCGTCCCTAGAAGCGTTTGGCTACACTTATTGGAAGACTCGCATGCGAGCATACCTTATGAGCCAGAGTTCGTACATATGGGAGATTTGTGTTCATCCTACTTTCACCATAGTGACTATTGCTGCGGATACTGCTACAGATGTAGTTACACATCATCAAGGCTAGGCACACCATGAGGGGACAGCTCAGGTCAAGGCTAGGCTCTACCAGACCTACTGGCGTGAGTATGAAAATTTCTAACAAAAGCCGGGTGAGACTATTGAGGCTTTGTTTGGTCATTTTCAATCGAGCATTAACAAGCTTCGCGTCAACAAGGCCGAGCGTGATCAGCTGGTCTCAGATCATGAACATGAGCTTAAGGTACTCCATACCTTGGACCCTAAGATCTAGGAGATCAAGGTTTGGTTTCTTCTATTGCTGAGAGCGTGTCTTATGATACCTTGACTGTCGTAGAGCTTTTTAGTAAGCTCAAGGCCTCAGAGGTCGATATTCAGTTGAGATCAAATCTCACTGATTCTGGCTCCAAGACTCTGGCACTTGCGACACCGTCTGCTGATCCTACTGCCATGAGATGTACTGCTTTTTCCTTGATGTCTATCTCCAAGGAACAACTTGATTCGCTAGGAGATGATGATCTATGTTTGTTTAACAACCGGGTGCGACGTGTCTATGATAAGCGAATGTTTAAAAGACACAGCACAAAATCCAGCTGCTTTGAGTGTGGTGACCCAGGTCATTTCATCGCCGACTGCCCTAGGAAGAAGAATTACAAGAAGGGAACCGGCGGCAACTCCTACAATTATGGCAAGTATGACAATTCCACTTCCACAAAGGGCAATCCCAAGACAAGATTATTTCTAAAGGCTCTGAAGGATTACAGGCGTGAGAACAAGAAGCGAGACAAGACCTTCTTCGCCGAGATGGAGAAAAGATACTCCAAGAGATCCTCGTCTTCCTCCTCGTCTTCAAGTTCAAGTGATGAAGAGATCATGATCAGGAAGGGGAAGGACAGGGACAATCCGGTGGGCCTCTGTTTCATGACCTTCGGGGACAAGCCGAAGAGTCGCTCACGTCACAGCCGAAGACCCCACAAGAACTTCTACTCAATGGCTCTTGGGGAGAAGAAAGAAAAGGACTCCTCCGACAACTCCGACGACGACGACAAGAAGTTGTTAATTTATTAGAACAGAATCGTCAGGAGTTGAAGTATCGGGAGAAACTGCTTAGAGGGGCTAAGAAGAGGATAGATGAGCTTTAGAGTGAGCTTGTCATGGCGAATGGCAAGATTGAGAGTCTGTTTTCTTCCCCTTGCTTGGGTGATAGTGTGAGTGCCCTAACTGTGAGGTGTTGTTTTGTGACCTGACGACTCTTAAGTCCAGGTACACAAAGAGAGTAGATGAGAGATACGCTTTGGCCACTGAGCTTGAAAGCACTCAGCGGGAGCTAAAAGATACTCATGCCACTGTCATCGCATCTTCTGTAGACTGCCCATCCCATTTAGCTAGTATAGCTAAGCTGAGAGCCAAGAGTGATGAGCAGTTGAGCGAGTTAGATGGAGTGAGAGCTGAGTTGGAGCAGACTAAGCTAGAGCCTTAGACCTTGTCAGTTCCACCCACTGTTTGTGAGAACTGCTTGTCCATTAGAATGGAGTTGATCAAGCTAAAAGCAGAGAATCCTGTCGATGTTAATAGAGAGTGTGAGATCTGCTTGTCTCAGGTGGAGGTGTTAGCTTCTTTGAGAGAGGAGCTAGCTGATGTTCAAAACGAGAACTTTTACCTCCGTCAGATCCTGAGTTGGATTAGTGCCAGAGAGCCATAGCTCGCCATGATGATCCAGTAGTTCAAGAGACATGATGAGTTTGGGGTAGGTTACACCTATACCAAGGCTGATTTTGAGAGTGCTATTAGCCGAGCAGTGGAGTGGAGTAAGATGACTCCTGAGCAGAGATATCCCAAGACTCACTCCATTGAGTCCTTTAATGATAGTCAGGCCAAGGATGGAGTGTTCCAAGAAAAACCTAAAGCTCCATCTAAGAAGCAAATATGGGTCCCAAAGCCTAAAACTCTTCACACTTCTCTTGATTCTTTACCTCAACCCTCTCACACCAAAGATGATACACCAAACACCACCAAGCCTAAGAATCCCAAGCCTCAACCACATACCAAGAAGCCTACCTATCACTGTGAATTTTGTTAGAGAGACGGGCATCTTGAGGAGTTTTTCTTCAGGAGGAAGCGGGTTGAGGGAGCAGAGAGAGCTCGAGGTGGGCAGGAGTAGTTCTACCAGCAGGGTGGTAGACAGAGAGTTCCTCGACGTAGAGAGAGGCTAGAGGCCAGGCCACATCGTGTAGGTGGTGGTAGAGGAGATGGTTTTTATGATCGTGCTCCAGAGGGTGGTTTCCGTTCCGGCAGAGTTCCAGGTCGTTCGGTATACGGTTTTGGATCTCGCGGCCATGATTTTAGGTAGAACAGAGGACCGCGCTTTGAACCGCGTTTTGGTCCAGACTCATATGATTCCTTTTGTTTTCCTACATACGAGCAGATGGCTTGACACTGGTTTAGCACTTTTGCTAAACCTAGCATTGGACCGTTTGCTCCCTCTCATGATTATTGATCTTGATTTGGGAGTTGTGTATCCTTTCTAGGATACTTTTTGTCAGTTTTTCTTTTCTTCTTTATTTTTATTGAGTCTTTCTGTGTGCGTTCATGTCATGCATAATCATCAATCACATTTTAAGCTTGCTTCTGTTATATGATTAATCTGCTTTACTTTCTCTAGCTAGTATATGTTTTTTATTACGTGTCGATGATCATGTTCTATTTCAGTTCACATTATATATCTGATATTTGTCATATGCATGGCTTTTATTTTTTAAAATTGAAAAATGATCACCATTGCTTCTGGTAACTAGCATGTGTAGGCTGAATGTGTTCGCTATCTTTTACATGCCTTGTAGCTAGATCCTTACTTAGATGCAGATATGCAACTTGGACATCTATATGCTTTAAATATGAAAAGTGTGTTATAAAAATGATAAAAAAAAACTTTGAAAAATGAAAAATTTATGCATTTTTATGATTATTAGAAAAGATCCAGGTGGATTTGCTTTGTCGCATTGTATTGTTTTGGACTGCTTACCATAGCACTTTGGTATGAACTAGGACAGTGTAATGTATGCCAAGACCACTGTCTTAAGCTTCTGATGGTCCAGTTCTGGCCTAGGCTTGACTTGGTCGGTTAGCATAAGGTTTGACATGCAAATAACCCCTGGTAGAAATGAAAAAATAAAAAGGAAAAAGAAAAAGTCTGAAAAAATTGAAAAAGATGACAAGTTTGCTGAAGCACTTTGTTTTGGACAATGCTTATCTTGGTAGATATCAATTAGCTTTTGCATCTCATGCTTTACTCTGCTTGTCAACTAGAAAATGTGGTGATGCTTTTGTTTACAAAAATTCAAAAAATGCGTGCTAATGACTCTCTTTAGATATCATCTGATGCACTGATCATGTCATGTATCTTAGACAGTATATCTTTTGCTATATCTGTTAGATGTTGTAATTGTAGTCAATCATATCTAAGAAGCATGCTTTTTACACTACACCTGCACCCCATCTGCATTCACAGCATATTTTGAGGGGCAGCTACATTTCTGGGGGAGTTTGTGTCTTTGTCTCTTTAGAGTGCATTTAGACTCACTTGATGAGTCCAATTGTCAACAAGGGGGATAAATTTTGGAGTTTAGAGAGCATTTTTTAGCATTCTCTGGGATTTATTTCAGGGGGAGTTCCTTGTTGGTAATTCTTAGATTGCACTTGCCTTTGAGTCTTTATTTTTTGGTTAACCATAATGACCATTTTTCTTGCTTCTGTTTGGCTTTTGGTCATTAGGGTTAAACTTTTATTTTCTTTCTTCTATTTTCTTTTGTCTTTGTTTTCCTGTTTCCACATGTTTTGCAGGTTCTGAAGATGAGCTGAAGAGGATGTTGACAATGCACTCATCAAGGGGGAGATTGATAAACCATGTTGAAGAATATGGTTCTGATACTCCAGATGTGATGAGTGATTGTCAACGGAAGTCAAAGGAAGAGAAGTGAAGACCTGCCGAGTCTGAGGCGCGTGTGACTCAGGTACATGGGCAGCGAGTGACAACCGGGCAGAGAGGAGCCGCGGGGTCGTGCTGGCCCAATTCGGGTACATGGGCTAGGAGCGGTAGATGATCCACTAGTCTGTTGACTGGGTTTGACTCAGGTACACAGGCGGCGAGCGATTGCCGGGCTGAGGAAGCTGCGGGGTCGGGTCGGCCCAATCCGGGTACCCGATGAGGAGACGATGGACGCTTTGTCAGTTTCGGCGCAAAACTGACAACTTATGATTATTTTTTTTAGGATATTAATATTTAGTTTTTAGGTTCAGAATATTTTTATTTGAGTCAGGTGATCTTTCTAAGAATATTTTAGTAATTTTCAGAATTTATTTTACAGTCAATGTTAATTTACCCTAGGAGTAAATTAGTCTTTTCATGTATTAGCAGTCGCCTATAAATAGGCCCCTATCCCCTTAGGGATAGATGACTGTTTTTAATAGATCAATCTGCAGTCCACCAAAAATCTCTCTCCGGTTCTCGTTGTTGTCGCTCTTCTTCTCACAGTGGGAGAAACATTTCCGGCCAGCGTGTCATGGCGTGGGACTCATCGGCATGCATTCAACATTGTTGTTCCTGGCGATCAGCTCAAGGCAGCAGCGTGGGTGCTTCTGTTTGGCGTCAGGGCTAAGATTGCTTCCGTGGAAAACATTAGCGTGCGGGTGAGAAAGGCAGAGCTGAAAATTTCATTTTGCGTGCGCCAAAACAAGACTTCGGTTCTGTGTCTCTTTTTGTTCTCTAGCTGGCGTGCAGAGATTGTGTTCTCAGGAGTGGCCGACTGCAATGTTTTCGGGGGCACGGTGATCGGAGTTAAGGAAGAAAAAAAATGCTTGCGAAATTTTTTCCTTTCGCACGGCAGCCCAAGTGCTTTCCTGCGCATGGTACACGGAGCGGCGTCTAGGCGCATCCAGCGAACGGCGATGAGCACACAGGCGAAGCTAAGTTCTCTTTTATCTAATCTACTATTTTTTAGGTAGAATAATTAAATCATTAATCATCTATTTTTAATTAGCAGTAAAATAGTTTTTAGTATTTTCGTAGATAATTTTTTTTATCTGCTAGATATTATTCTTTAATCAGCTTATTAGTTATCTCGTATTATTAATTTAAATATATCTGTTTAATCTGCTCATATAAAAGGAAAAGAAAAATTTATTAGTCGCGATAAATTTTTATTCTAGTTTTCACATGAAATATTTTAGGTTTATATCAGAATTAATTTTTGAATGATCCCTCCTTTATTTATTTGATTAGTAGTTTATTTTTAGAATGCAATATAAATAATTAGTAATTTATCTGGGTGTTTTTATTTACTGCAGTATTTTTATTTAGTTTATTTATAATATCATTTTAATTAGGACACCAGTCATTTTTAGGGTAGACAACTATGGTACCAGTAATTTGCCTTGCTAATATTGTTTGTCTGGTTAAGTTGGTTGGGTGTTGTGTTTAAGTCATAATATGGCAAGAAATTTTTAGGCGCCCATTCACCCCCCCTTTGGTCGCTACTTTCTGTCCTATAGAGGCTGGGGCCCGAAGCGAAGGTGCGAGCCCCGGGGAAAGAAGTCATTCCAATACCGCAAGAGGGCGAAGTGGTGGTTTTCGATGCTTTTTTTAAAGCTATTCTTGGGTTCCCCTCTGTGGATTTCTTGGCGGAGGTACTGGATTTGTTCCACGTGAAGCTCCCTCAGCTTTCCCCGAACGCCATTGCTCACTTGGCCATATTCGAAAGGGCCTTGTGGGCCGAAGGGTGCGCAGGGAGAGCAAAGATCTTCGTGGCCCTGCATAAAGCTTCCTGCCAACCAAAAATGCATACCGGTCCTAGCGGTGAGAAGATGGTGGTGGCCTTCGGAAGCATAAATTTCTAGCTTCAGTATGAGTTTCAAGACAAGTTCCCAGCGAAGCCATCAACGACCGATGGTACTTGCATTGGATCCTCCGCTGGTTTTATGTGGAGGTGGGCATGACCTCCGTCTTGGCGGGGCCCCTAGAAGAAATCATGTACTGGAGGGAGGCAAACATTACTCCGGAGCCGTGGCAGCTTCAGGTATGCCTCCTGCTGCTGTACACCATAAGTCAACGCATGAGTATGCATGATTTGGTGGAGGATTTCATAGCCCTCCGAATTACTCCTGTGATGGCCAACTGGCCTATCATCTTCAAAGAGAACCTAGAGGGGGGACTTTGGGAAATCTCCTCAAACTCCATAGGTAAGCTTCCCGCGTATCCTGCATCAAATTGTTTCATACATACATTTATTTAATTTTATTAAACTAACAGACAATATCTTATCTATTTAGCTCCATGGATGACGCTGACTCCAAAAAAATAGTCCGAGTAGCGGAGATGGTTCTCGAAGCTCCTTCACTCATGGAGAAGGAGTGGAGGGTGAAGCTGGTTGGGAACTAGGAGCGGTTCAACCGAGTATGGAGTCCACTCGGAGTTGAGCCCCTATCCCTTCTAGATTGGTCTACGACAGTGCCGGTGCTGAGAAAGAGGAAAGCCGAGGCCGAGGTATCTGGCCCAGTGAAGACTCCATTGAAGAAGGTGGCCCACAAGCCAAAGGTTCGTACTCCTTCGAAGTCTCCAACTTCATCACCGGAGCGGTCCGAGGAGGAAGAGGATGCGGATGCGTAGATGGTGGAGTTTGAGGCTTTGCTTGGGGGGATGATGAAGGGGGTTCTCAGACTGGAACTGAGATTCTCGTCCGAGATGGCATGAAAGTGGTGTTGAATGAAGAGGGGGGCGACCTCGGGTAGGAGTATGCCAAAGTTGCTCCATCGAACTGGATGAAGGTCTTGGTTCATGATGAAGGCGGAGTTGAGGCCGAAGGGGTTCGTACCTTGGAAATGGAGGGTCCTGCCTCTGATGACGTGGTGGTTTCCATGGCCGAGGGGACCCCCTGTGATCATTGCTTTGGTCCAATCTCCTGTGGAGTCTAATGAGGACTTCACTCAGATGTTCGAACATCCGAGTAGTCCGATACTCATTCGTTAGTAGGGTGGTGGAGGTACACCTTTACCAATTGAGCTTGGCTTTATTTTTTACATGCAGCATTTAAATAATGGTACGTACCTTCGTGTTTACAGAATCAACTCCAGTGGAGGTGGCTCCGGTGCAAGAGATGGCTCCAGCAAAGGAGGTGGCTCCAACGCGAGAGACGACTCCGATGCACGAGACGGTTCGGCGTGGGTGATAGCCCCTAGGAAGGGAAAAGGCAAATCCTGGCCAATGCCTATTCCTGCAGTGGGGTTGACTTCGTCTGAGTCAACCGATGGGGGCAATATACGAAGGCTTTAGAGGATGCTTCCCTTCGCTCGGGGCCTTCTCCTATAGATGATGACTGGAGTGCCTTGGCGAGGCTCCCCCTCTTGGCTCCTTTTCTCGAGCGGAGGACATGGCTTTGGCCTTTATTGGAGCCCCTAGTTCGGGTTAGCCGAGACGTGGGCAAGACCGAGCTGGTCTCCGTAATAAGAGAGGCCGAAGGGTCGGAGCTAGGAACCACCCTTGAATGGACCGCCTGTCAGGTATGGTACTCCTGCACATGTTAGTTTTATTTGGAATACATACCATACTCACCTTGCTTTTTTGGCAGCACATTTTTCTCGCTCTTGCGGATGCAACTTCTAATGAGCACGAATGCAACCGGCTCAAAGAGAAGGTAAAAGCCCTCTAGGAGAGCCTTGCCGACTCTGAGGGCAGGACTTCGGACTTGGAGGAGATAGTGTGTGCGGAGCGGAGCACGAAGGCAGAGCTGGAAGATGCGAACGAAGAGCTTCTGGCTGAGCAGGTGGTACTCCAGGCCAAAGTTGAAATGCTTCGAGAGGCACAAGCAGTCTCCCGAGCTGAGACCGTACAGCTTCGAGAAGAGCATCAACGTTCAGCCGATGAGGTACGACAACTGCTTGCTCAGAAGAGCATCCTCATGACAAAGACGGCTGAGCTCAACACTCTGGTCCATGACTTGCGTGCTTCGTTAGAGGCCTTTGTCGCGGAACGGGCAAAGTGTAGAAGTATGGCCTCCAAGACCATGGACGTCCTTGGGGCATCTTGGAATACTTCGGGATGTCTTGTGCTTCTTTCTCTTCAGCGAATGAGCCTTTGGCCCAGAGGTTGTAGATGATCCAAGCATCGGTGAAGACCATGAAGACTTCGGGGACTCGGTACGAAGAGATCTCTATAAAAGTAGCCTCACTCGGAGTTCATTGCCACTTCGAGGACATCGGACTCTCTGTTACGCTAGACGTAGGCGTAGCACCTACCAGCTTTGTGGGCGATCAGCTATTGACCCCTTCGCCTGATGTCACCGTAGCCTGGGATGCTTTTTAGGTAACCTGTAAAGCTGAAGGTCAGACAACAGTGAAGGCATGGATCGATGAAGCCCATCGTCAAAAGCAGGCACAGATGCTGCCTCCAGCAATGCCTTCGTCAAGCATACCTCCTCCGGACCCAAAGGTATAGCTGTCCTTAGGACCTTGTCATGTAAAAACTTGTATTCCTATCTTTCCTTTAATGAATGAAAAATAATTATTTGGAATTCTTTTAGGATTTGTTGTACTTTCTAGACGACGACCTTGAAGTACTAGAGGTTAACGATGGGCTCCGCCAACAGTGGGCTACCTTCGAAGCTTTAAGGCCTCACAGGTGTCCTCAATTTTCCATTCCTCGGGGGAGTCACGGAGAGGTCACACCCTATATTTGTACCCAAGTGCTTTCTTATATTAAGGAAGAAAAAGAGGAAGTTGTAATTCTAACATCCTCATCTTCGGAGGAAGTTGAAAACTCTGAACTAAGGAACGAGTCATCCTCGAGGTCAGGCGAACCCTGAATCTAGCCTTAGGGATCTAAGGGGCCTTCGCTTCCTTCTTGGTTTAGACACCAAATTTTCATAATGTAATATAATTGATTCAGTAATATAAATTGTTGAAATGCATTGAAATTATGCCTTACCTCCTAGACCCTCTTTGTGGGTGGGCGCCTTCAATTATCAAGCAAGGTCAGTCGTGCACAATGCCTGGCATGCTTACTTAGGCTTCACTTATTTATGCTTAATGGACAATTTTCATATAGTTTTTCGACCCCACATGATCGGAGCCCCTATCGTATTGAATAGATAATTTGAACCTGTGATTCGAAATACGAATTGATGGTCATTATGGACCTCATAGGATTCTTCGAACCAAATGGCTCGGAATACATAGTTGGTAGCTTAGTACTCTTTTTCGGATGTATTGGAATCCGGTAATTTTGGTCATGCTACTTCCCACTATTACGGATTCTTCGAGCTAGTGGCTTGAAGTCCGTTGACTCGGTTCGTATGAATGATGCCTACCTCTGCAATTAGCTCCATTCCCCTAGTGCGTCCGCCAAGGGTAGGAATCATTTTGAGAGGTAGTGTGACGCCCCGATTTACCAAATCGGAACATTATTGAATTTCCATAGAAAAACAATAATAACAAGAGGTTCATCATGCAACAACGTACATACGGGCAATCATTCATGGTACGCAGACCACATTATTACATAAGTGTAAAAATAAAATAAACAATGGAAATAAACAGCATGATGAACGTCTTCTTCAGGATCTTCTTCTTGACTGGGTCGTTACTCCAGACCATCTTCCTCATAGTAGGCAACCTCTGAAGTGTTTGTCCAACGGGTATGAGTACAAAAAGTACTCAACAAGCCACCAAGAATGCAATAATAATGCGGGATAATAACAAAGGAATGATAATGGCTAAAAGTGCGGAAAAGTACATTTTTCAGTTATAGCATTTAGTGTAATCAAATTTAATCATGCGGAATAATAAACACAAGCAACATCATACCATCTAACTCGAGGAGTACGTTTTCCCTCCTCGCTCAATAGTCCTTACATGTCAAATCATCATGCACACTCATGAAAGTAGACAAACTGTGGGATATCACGCAACCCGCCCTTGACCGTGGGCTCGGCTTTTCGAAAAGATTTAAGACTCTGATCAGAGGTGTACCACTGTACCCACAAGACACGCACTCATCCCATACACCAAAGTATAACCAGATGACCCATACCATGGGAACTCGTGCCAAAACCTCAACATGAAATGCTTCAAGCGATAATCACCCGCTCTAGGTTTCGCCGGCGCGCCGGGCCGCATCCCGGCTAACGTCGCACTCCCTTTTGCGCCACGTCGGTACAAGCCACTCGCAGGTGCTGCTTGACCCATCTCCAAGTGGTGCCTCGGATTGGAACACTCCATACCTTAGTTAGGACCTACCCACTAGACTTGCGGTTAGTACGGAAATGTATTGCAATGGATCCCGTAGACCGGTTCTTATAGTGCCCCAGGTGCTACCGACTAATGCCCTAGCTTGCACCCGGAACCCACCATGCATACATTCTCAACCATAACTCTATCACCAACAGAATTCCAGAGATAAGAATAACGGGGATCATATAGTAGAATCCAAATCGCTACGACTCATTTTTAACCTGTAGTAATTGTGTCGATACATCAGACACTATCTATAGGTACTAATTATATGGTGACAAGGAGTTTATGCTAGATAGCATGGCTTGGGCTGCACATGAAGGTCGGGGATCTAAATAAATATAATGTAGGGCTTTCATTAGACTAATGCATGTATAACCTATGTGTTTTAGCGATAGTTTAGCAAAATTGGGTTCAATGTGCTCAAAAGAATAGTTTGGTGACTTGCCTTGTTAAGCGAAAGGCGACGGGGCAACTTCCAGGAAGTACTCTAGCTCCTCAACGACATCGTAGTCTTCTCGATACGCATAGTAAATGCAGCGTTCAATTTAAACAATCCAAAACCACACAACAAGCACATAAGTATTGATTGGGTTAAATGAAAGAAATTAAAGTTATTAAGGTTCTGAAATTATTATCTGAATTTGTTTAAAATGAATTTTGATGGAGTTAGGTGATGGAGGGGGGTGCCCAATCTTCCGTCAGGTGGGGGATAAACAACGATGTGTGGAAAACTCGACGTTGATGATTCGGCTTCCGATTCACGAGATCGGCCCTTGCAATCGCTAAACCACTGCTCCGTTGGTTATCAATCAAGCACAGCCTGATTGACCTCACCAAGAAGGCTAATACTTGCCTGCGAATCAAAGAACACAAGCAAGAACACAGAAAACGCAATCGAATTAAAAATTCTATTGGAATCTGCGAATTGGGGTTCACTTACAAATCCGACGAAGCGGCGGC
This sequence comes from Zizania palustris, assembly GCA_019279435.1. Lineage (NCBI taxonomy): Eukaryota > Viridiplantae > Streptophyta > Magnoliopsida > Poales > Poaceae > Zizania > Zizania palustris. The sequence continues at coordinate 2,812,940 of JAAALK010000085.1, forward strand.
TATCAAAGCAACATGTAAACTAAACCCAAAAACCCTAGATGGATGTAGAAACACCTTATATAGTAGTTTGGGATGTAACCCTAATAGGACCAACTGGATACACGGCCCAAAGGCCCAATAACGCAGAAAGCAGCATGTTGACAGATTCTGGACTCTATCTTGTTTTGACGATTCCCGTTGATCTATAACGAATTTTTAGATGAAACCGGGGCATGGGAAAGGTTATGAAGTTATATTTCCATGATTGGGTGGAAGGTCAAAAACGGAGTGTGTATGCGGCATGGGCGATGATTTTAGTGCACACCGCTCCTGGAATCCGAGTTGGACACGAATTGTAGTTGGATTGGACTCTCAAATTGGTTTGGACGTCCTTCCTCGTTCTTCTCCAACTCTTTGATTATATCATAGAGATTTTCATCATCTCCAAGGTTCCTAACAAAAATAATAATATTAGGTAGTAATTTATTACCAAGATAATATACTAAGATACTTAGAAATGAGTTGACCTGGAGATTTAATCGTCGTGCTCGAACTCGAATAATTGGATCTTGGTATTCATGTATGGTTGTATCATTGGTAGGGATGTCATCATCATTAGGAATTCTCCAAAAGGAATAAAAATGTATCATAATGTATTTTAAACATCCAATTAATTAATAATAAAAGTTTAGAATAAACCTATTATTTTTATTACACCAATATGAATAGGATAAAAAGATAAAATTTTCTAAAATGGAAATGGACAAATTTTGAGTTTATCCTAAAGTGCATTTGAATACTTTATTAAATAAAAATAAAATACTCAAAGTAAACCTACTGTTTTACGGTACAAACATGTAGAGACTAAAATTATGAATTTTCTAGAATTGGAATGGTTAAATTTGGAGTTAAAATGAGAAAGATATGAATTTTAGAAGTTTGAAACTATTTCTGGAGTTTAAATTAAATCCAAAAATGGTTGTCGGTCCACAGTGAGCCAAACCCACCGTGAACCCGCGTACTGTTCGTGTGCGGTGGATCACAAATCGTCGTTGGATCACGATCGTGCGGCCATGGGCGAGGCGGGGGTTTTAAATGAAAACCGACGACCGAGATTAAAATGTCGAAACGGTACGCGATGGACGGCCTAGATCCATCCCGGGCTTTAAGTGGATATGGACGCGTGGGATTAAACCATATCATTTCGCTGAGATCTGATGGCGAGGATTAAACCGAGGGATCGATTTAGTCCTTGCCGTCGGATCGTGATCGTGCGGTCGGGGATGAATCCGACATGCACAGGTACTCTACCTGCGCCGGTCGACTTCTCCGGCGATGATGAGGGGCTAGCGACCACGGCTAAAACGGAACCAGTAAAGCGTAGCGGTCAAGATAGTACCATTGGCGAGGTCTGAGGTCGTCAGGTTGCTCCTAGCGACGAGCGGGGGCGGCGAAGGAGTTCGGTTCCTCATCGGTGATGCGGTTCTGGCGGGTCTCATCGGCGAAGGAGGGGTGGCCGAGGTTATGGTGGTGTCGGCGGTCATAGTGGTGCGGTCGGCGGGGACGGGGAAGGACTCTGGCGACGTTGAGTGGTGACTGGTGTGGGGGCGGTGGTGTGGTGCTAAAAACCAAAGTGCGGCGCTCTAATTAGCCTTGACGTGAAATTGGCGTGGGGTATAGCGCAGAGGTGTCTGAGGGTTTAAGTAGGGCCATCGGTGGGGTCAGAGGGGGCACAATCGGGGGAGGCCGAGAGTAAACGCCGGCGAGGTACTTTCCATGCATGCGAACGACGGCTTCGGGGCAATTACACGTGGAATTAAGAGGGGACACGGTCGGCGGGCAGCGGGGGATTGAATGCCAGCGTCGATTTAATGGGAGGGGGCCGGCGGGGGCGGATCTGAGGGGAGTTAGGGTTTGGCCAACGAGGGGGGGATTTGGGGGCGGATCCCGCGGGGAAGACGGATCCGACAGGTGGGGACCACCGGGCAGCGGGCGAGGGCGTGGCGGCTGACAGGTGGGGCCGAGGTGTGCGGGAGTGTTGGCGCCAACAAGTGGGGCCAAGGCATCAGTGAGGGGCGTGGGGAAGGAGTGGGCTGGGCCGGTCGGTTGAGGGAGAATGGGGGAAAGGGCCCATTAGTGTTTAAATTCATTTTCAAATAAATTTAATTGCTGCAATTAGTTTAAAATGTTTGGGTTGCTTCCAAGAGTGATAAAAAATTGTAAAAATTATCAAAAATATATCCTGGCCTTGGGATCATATACAGAATTTTCTAGCCTCTGGTTTGGATATCTCCTCTAGGTTCTAGTTCATTTAGGCACAAAAGGGCATTAAAGGAATTTCAAAAATAATCTTTTCGAGAAAATTATAATAAAAATGTATTTTTATTTCTTTGAAAATTTGGGGTGTTACGGGTAGCCATACTACGAACCATAAAATTTATTTATTTAGAAAGGTGTTTACAACCCGTTACAAGGAGCCCCTAAATTGGCTAATTTAAAATATCTGGGGCATCCCGAACGCAAGATGATGCATGGTCCTTCCCATTTATTTCCCAAGTTCCCCAGAGCAATTATGCTTCGCAGTACCAAATGACCAGGCTTAAGTTCATTAAGCTTTCCCTTTGGGTCGTACCATGTCTTCGTCTGGTTCTGGTACTTCGTCAGATTGGCAACAACTCGAAGCCTTGTTTCTTCGGTCAAGTCAGTGAAGTATGCCTTTCATTGTCAACCTCTGGTTCTGTGGTGCGGAGAGAACCTACTTTTATCTCCGTCTGCATCATCGCTTCGTCTCCGAACAATAACTAGAATGGTGTGAAACCTATAGACCTATCTTGAGTGGTTCGGATGGACCACAAAATCTTCGGGAGTTCCTCGGTCCACAACCCCTTTGCAAAACATACTAATCGCCGATTTAAGCAGGACACAATATTACCATTGGCTTGCTAGACGGCTCCGTTGGAGTGGGGATGACGGAGAGCTTCAAAGCACATTTGGATACCAAGGTCTTCACAGAATTCTCTGAAAAGCTTGGCATCGAACAGGGTGCCATTGTCAATTGTAAGCTACTTAGGTACTCTGAATCTTCAAATAATATTTTGCCAGAAATTTTTTGTACATTTTTAGAAGTGATAGCAGTGAGGGGCTTGGCTTCGACCCATTTAGAAAAATATTCAATTGCTACCACTGCAAATTTCAAACTGTCCTTTGACATCGGGAAGGGGCCAATGAGGTCCATTCCCCATCGAGCCATTGGCCATACTAGAGTGATAACCTGAAGAAGTGTCAGGGGACGATGGCTCCGTCTTCCTATCCACTAAAAACCCTAACAAGTGCGGACTAATGACTCAGCATCAGCTACTATAGTAGGCCAATGACCCGGCAAAGTGTTTTGCCTGCTAGGGCTCGAGGGGCTAGATGACTACCACACAAGCCTTCATGAATTTCCTGAAGTATATCTTGTCCTTCAGGTTGAGAGATTCATCGGAGTAGGGGAGAGCAGACTCCGGCCTTGTATAATATACCGTTGATAATATGATAATTTTGCACACTTGACTGTAGCCTTAACAACACTGGGTCATCGAGCAAATTAGCTTCGTCTTGCAACAAGTTCATCAATGGACCCTGCCAATAACTGCTTGGTATGTAGAGTACCTCAGTAGGAGGGAGTTGTGGCACCAAAGGGGAGACAAGTTCTTCATAAAAAGCCCCTTCCGAGATATCTAGGGCTCCGGCTGTAGCTTTGGCCAAGACGTCTGCTTGCTGGTTGTGGGCTCGTGGAAAGCTCCGGACAGAAATCCCATTAAATGCTGCTTTAGTGTTGCAGATTTCTTCGAAATATTTTGCAAGATGTGGATGCCGAGCCTAAAAACTTTTATCAACATGTCCTGCAACAACCTGAGAATCTATTTTTATGACAACCCTCGTGGTGCCAAGTTCACGTGCTTTGTGGAAGTCGAGCAGGATCCCTTCATACTCTGCAATATTGTTGGTACACTTAAAGTTGAGCCTTGTGGAATACATTACTCTTTGCCCTAAAGGCGAGAATATGACTGATCCGGTGCCTGCTCCGGATGCATTGAAAGCCCCATCAGATTACACGGTCCACACACCTTCACTTGATTCTTTCGGACCCCATACTGTGGACAGGGTCCACTCCGCTATGAAGTCAGCCACCACCTGTCACTTAATGGCTATTCTTGCTATGAAAGAAATGCCAAAATTGGCTATCTTGACAGCCCATTTGCCAATTCTCCCCGTGGAATCATTGCTTCTGAGCATTTCTCCAAGGCGGTATGAGGTTGGAACAATTACATTGTGCACCAGAAAGTAATGACGCAGCTTCTGATACGAAGTATACTGGGTTCTGCATCATCTTTATGTTGAAGTCCACTTCTCAAACAAGTATTGCACTGACAACAGAGCCTGTTAACGCAAGATAAAAGAGAGTTTCATCTGCAAGGGGCATAGTAAGCATTGCAAGATTGTCGAGGTAGTTCTTAATTTCATCAAAACTCTTCTGGCACGTCGGTGTCCAGGAAAAACTTTCAGACCCCTTCAAAGCTTTGAATATTGGGTGGCTCCACTCCACGAACCTTGCCAGAAATAAGCTAAGGCCTGCGAGGCATAAGGCAAGCTTTTGGACATGCTTTAAATTTTCTAGCAGAGTCATCCTTTGCGGTGCACTTATTTGGGTTGGGCTAGCTTCGATTCCTCTGCTCAAAACTAAATACCCTAACAATTTTCCTGCTTGAGCCTCGAAGATACATATCTCGGCGTTGAGGCGAACTCCACATGCTCGCAGGCTCTCAAAAGTTTCTGCTATGTCTAGACTATGCTGGTGTTTCAAAGCACTCTTTCTTACAATGTCATCCATATAGGCCTCGACATTGCATCCTATCTGGTGATCTAGAGCTTTACCAATTAATCTTGAAAATTTTGCCCCAGCATTCCTTAAGCAGAAGGGCATTCAGACGTAACAAAAGACTTCAGAAGTAGTTATGAAGTTTGTCTTGGCTTCGTCTTTGCGTTTTAACCATATTTTATGGTATCTAGATTATGCGTCAAGGAAACTCAAGAGCTCAGAGCCAGCTGTAGAATCAACGAGCTGATAAATGTGGGGCATGGGGTAGTGGTCACGTGGGCACGCTTTATTCAGAGATGTGAAGTCACTGCACGTCCGCCACATGTCGCATGCCTTTTTCTTGACGAAGACGGGGTTGGCTAACCACTCCGTGTGGGCCACTTCCCTGATGATCCCGACTCTTAGTAATTTTTATACCTCTGCTTTGGCAAGGTCTGACCTTGTGGGACCGGTATGATGACTAGAGGGGGGTGAATAGGCGCCTCGACACTTTCTTTCGAATGTGATGGCCTAATCGAATCACCCAACGCACCTCTCAACATTCAAAATCAAGATTTAAACCAATCAACTCAAATATATCAAACCACTAACACAAATGATCAATTGAAGTTCGAAGAAATGAATCAGCTAATTTCACATCAGTCAAAATTGAAATTCATACACTTCTGAAATTTTCCGTACGATGAATAGTAAAGGTAACTTCAACAAAGTGCATTTGTCATATTCTGAAACAGATTGCAATTTTCAATTTCAAACTAGTTTCAGATCAGCATGCAGTACTTTACAACTTGTCAACCTTGCTAGGATCTGGATTTTCAACATGCAATACAATAATTTCAGAATTCAATAGATTACTCAACAAAGCTGTTACTGTAGCAAAGCTGACAAAACTGAGATTATTAATTAGAGAACCAACAGCAGTGATGCAATTTTTGTTATGACAATAATCTGAATGTTGAACAAGGAAGTTCTCTCCACAAATGACACAGTACAGAACAATATTGAAATAAACAGTACCTACTGTTCACTGTTAAGCACTAAGATACATTTCAACAATTTCAACTTTAGCACATTAGCAACATTCATAACCTTCTTCAAAACAGTAGCAATAGGTAAAACAACAACTAGACAGGTTATTTTGATTCAAAACTGCATTCAAACAATGATTACAACAAATTCAAGCCAAACCAGAAATTAGGATTAAAGAACACGTCAACTAATTAAACCAGAACAAAAAATTCTGCTATATTCCAGAATACTGAAGTGAGTAGATTCACACACTCAATTACCAGAGACAAGTTTGAATTTCTGAATCAAACTCTTTATCAGTTAAACCAGTACATTCAATTCAAATTATACTTTGAAAACCTTTGAATGATCAGCAAGAAGTAGTGAAAACAGAATGGCTTGATATCAGACACTAAAGCAAACCTAAAACTGACGCAATTCATAAAACCATTTTAATTCAGACAGCTAATATGGCTCTATCAATCAGATGAATACTTTAAGTGTCCATATTCAACATATTTACAGTACTTATCACATAACATGAACACTCAATTCAGATTGATTCATATAACAAAAACTCAGATAATGTCTGAACAGAGAAAAAGCTGCTCAAAATAAATCAGAGACAGGATGATCAGATCGAACCAAATAGGTTTGATCTAAACAATAGAAGTGATTTCAATTCAAAATTCTATCAGCCACATCTGATCAAATATCATCCACAAATACTCACTCAATCACATACATATGGATGAAACTTGAGCACAAAGAGACATACTCAATAGTGAACAGAAATTGACATCAAGTAAAAACTGAGACTACACTCAAATCTGAACCGATTCAATGAACAAAGTTAAACAGCAGATATCTCAATGAATTCCAGTAGAAATCACATAGGCATCTAGTTCAGATCAACAAGATTTCACATGGAAAGTAATAAGAATCTTGCACAATCAGGCGCTAACAGAGTATACCTTTGGATGATGAACAGGTTTTCTGAAAAACCCTGTAGCGATTTCGAAACAAATTCTCTCGCACACTGTTGATCATCGAGAAAAGCTAGAGCACACTGTTTTTCATCTGAGGATTTGCTGTGAAGACAAGTTTTCTCAAAGAAACATATCACAGAACAACTCTGCAACAGGACAGACTCAAAACTTTGGAAAACTTTTTGAATCAACATAATCAGGATTCAAACCAATATATTCTCATGAACACTTCTTAATATCAAAGATCAATTATGATCAGAACAGATCAACCATATTTCAAAAGGTATTATCACAAAACCAATCATTCACATCATTGCAAAACTTCAGAAGAATTAAAAGACTTCTTACTCATTTTCTAGCTGACGTTGTAGTTTCCTTTATGATGAACAACAACGACGACACCTCTGTAGCAATCCCGGCAAACACTAATGATTGTTGTTCATCGTAATGTGTTCATCCGAGAGAATGTTTTCTAGATTTCTTGCTCAAGTTTGTTGTGGAAAAATTGTGTTTCATTTGATCTGAACAACCTGTTCGGTTTGACAGCAGTGGGATAAAATATCCCACCTGCCCAAGATTCTAGAAGACCACATTTACACTTAGCCCCCTAGAAAGACTCAAAATACAATTCTGAAAAATCAAAACTGAAAATACCCTATTTGATTCTAGAAGGAAAATTACAAAAGCCCCTCTTTAGTATATTTTCATAATATATACATTCCAAAAATACACTAAAAAGTACACACTATGACACTAAAAAATTAAACTAAAACTTTGACACTATTTTATTGAAATAGTAAAAATGTTTAAAGTTTCGACGGTTTTCAGCAAAAACCGACAAAGCCTCTCCGATCATCGACGCTCGTCGTTAGTCCGCGAACTCAACCGCCAGCAAGTCCCTCCCGCTCTCGATCCCTTGAGGCGCCTTGTCACTTGCACTGGTTTCCCTTTCGCTGACTCGAACGACGCTTCGTCTCGATCAAACTCCAACTCGGTGTCCCATTCGACCTCCATGCGTACATCCGAGTCCACTCTCAACTTCGACTGACACCCTTGACCATCTGGCATTAGACTCCCCATCTAACGCTAATCCTGTGCCATCGACACTTGATGAGTAACTCAATCCTGCACACACAAGACAAATACAGACACACACACCAACTCCAGTACATCTAGACTCAACTCATGAACTCAGCCTGTCAATTACTCATCATTCCATTGAACATTAATGACACACCTCAGTATGTTCCACAATCTCCCCCTTAATGAGTGCATTGACAACACAAGATCCGAAAAGAGTAAAGTGAAGATTCAACACACAAGTGACCATGAAAGCTCCAGAGAGAGCAAAATGAAAAAAACAGGTCACTTGCCAAATGATAAAGCAACACAAAGCTCAAAAACTCCAAAAAGATCGCTCAAAAGATCACTAACTCATCAAAAAGCTCCAAGTCCTCCAAGCACTCTCCGCCTTTGGCAAAGCAGACATCAAGATAGCCCCATGAGTCGAGAGAGTAAATGACCATGCAATGCTTCCAAAGTATGAAAAAGTCCAATTATAGTAGAAGTACTCCTTGTGACTTACAATCTGTCCTTACTAAACTGCATGACAAACTTTGAATGACCATAATCTAAATATCTATATGTGCAAGCAGTTTGAAGTTTAATCAAACAAAAGTATCACTACCCAGACTAGTGAACTAGACATGTAAAGGTAAGAAGCACAAAAGCTAGTCACAAACCAACTGGAAAAGCACCTCCCACTACAAGGAGCAGCAACAAACTTGATATGCGAGAAAAGTAAACTTTTTATTTCATTCATTTTTTAATGCGAGGGGTTATTTACAAGTCAACCTTATGCTAACCGATCAAGCCAAGCCTATGATAAACCATCAGAAGCTTAAGGTGTTGATCTTGGTATACACTCGATGTCCCTGTTCAAACCAAAGTGCAATGGAATGCAGTCCAGAACAAAGTAGTGCGACTATGCAAACCCACCTGGATCTTTTCAATTTTATCAACACTTAAGCATTTTTTATCCATTTTGGACATTTTCTTTTTTATTTTTCAATTTTGCATTTTTTTATTTATTTTTAGCAAACATGATCAAGTTGCATATGAGCATCCAAGTGACAAGGACAAAGCTATCAACTAAGAAATGAATAGCTAAAGCACCCTAGCCTATTCATGCTAGAAACCAGACTTGGTAGTGACCATTTTCAAATTTTCGCAATGAAAAGCACGATCAAACATTAAAAGCAGGACAATATCATAAACTGCACAAACAAGTCATGTACATGTAAAAGCAATTAATCATATTTTAGAAGCATATGCATATGTACAAAACTCCCCCTCAGATGATGCCATAAAGATGACAAATGCCAAGCTCTCCCCTCAAAAATGCAAAGCGAGAAGCATCGAGAGGCTTGGTGAAAATATCTGCAAGCTGGTTTTGAGTATCGACAAAACACAATTCAATATCGCCTTTTTCATTGTGATCTCTCAATAAGTGATAACACACGTCAATGTGTTTCATCCTAGAATGCTGTACTGGGTTGTTTGCTAAACTGATTACACTTGTGTTATAGCAAAAGAGTGGAACACGTGAAAACTCCAACCCAAAGTCCTGCAAAGTAGAGACCATCCACAAAATCTGTGCGCAACAGCTAGCGGCAACTACATATTCAGCCTCGGCTGTAGACTGTTTGCGTGAAGACCAACACACAAGATAAGATCCAAGAAAATGACATGTCCCATAAGTATTCTTATGATCAATCCGGCAACCAGCAAAGTCAACGTCAGAAAAACCTCTCAAGCATAATGATGATGATGTAGAATACCAAATACCGACTTCAAGAGTATGCTTGAGGTACCTTAATATACGTTTGACAGTTTGACGATGTGATGCCCTGGGAGAAGCCTGAAAACGAGCACACAGACACACAGCAAAGTGTATGTCCAACCTCGTAGCCGTCAAGTACACGAGGGAGCCGACCATGTTGTGATACTCCTTATGGCCCACCTCTTCTCCGTCTTCATCTGGATCAAGAGCAATAGAAGTACCCATTGGGGTAGCAAGAGGTTTAGCGTTAGACATGTCAAATTGTTTAAGAAAATCTCTCGTGTATTTTGTTTGATGGACAAAAGTTCCTTGTTTGCTTTGTTTGATCTGCAAACCCAGGAAGAAGGTCAGCTCGCCCATCATTGACATCTCAAACTCTCTGCTCATCGAATCTCCAAACTCAGCAACAAGTGTATGAGATGAACCACCAAATACTATATCATTGACATATATCTGAACAAGTATGAAGTCTTTTCCATGCATGAGAGTGAACAACATTTTGTCAACGGACCCCATCTTGTACCCATGCTCGATCAAGAACGTCATCAGGCGGTCGTACCAGGCCCTCGGTGCTTGTTTGAGCCCATATAATGCTTTGTGAAGTTTAAACACTCTATGGGGGTACTTGGGATCCTCAAATCCAGGAGGCTGCTTGACATAAACATCCTCTCCTATAAAACCATTCAAAAATGCGCTTTTCACATCCATTTGAAAAAGTTTAAAACCACGCGAAGAGGCAAAAGCAAGCAAGATCCTAATGGCCTCAAGTCGAGCTACTGGTGCAAAAGTTTCTCCAAAATCAATCCCCTCAACTTCAGTATACCCTTGGGCCACTAGTCTAGCTTTGTTTCTCACTATCGCCTCATCCTCCCCCTGTTTGTTTTTGAAAATCCATTTTGTACCAATTAAATGAATGTTAGGGGGTGGATCAATGAGAATCCAAACTTGATTTCTTTCAAAGTTTTCAAGTTCCTCATGCATGGCGTTGACCCAACTCGAATCATACAAAGCATGACTAACATCTAATGGTTCAAATTAGCAACAAAAGCAGAATCAACAAAATGAGCGTGAGATCGGGTTACTCGTTCATTCAGCTCGCTGATGATCTGCTCCGGGGGATGGATTCTTTGATTACGAAGCTGTGCTTCGCTCTGTGATAGAATCTCCCCCTCAACTCTTGCCGAAGTTTGCTCCAGACTCTCAGAAGAGGAATCTTCAGGTCCTGTAGTCAAACTAGTCGAAGCTTCTGGAGTTGTCGTGGAAGGAGGTAGTGGTATAGCCTTAGGATCTTCATCGTTTGATTGATCTTCTTCCTTAAACAGTGTTTCACTCATATCGTGTTCACTTTCAAATTCAAAGTTAGGGCTAACACATGGAGAAGTTTCATCAAAAGTTACATCACAAGATTCAACCAATGTGTTAGTTTCAAGATTGAAAATATGATAAGAGTGTCCATGTAAAAAATAGCTCAAAAAGATCCCATCAGATGCACGCAATTCAAATTTATCCAAATTACCTCGCTTTAGGATGAAGCAACGACATCCAAACACTCTAAAGTGAGTGACCTTGGGTTTCCTCCCAAAGCGAAGTTCATAAGAAGTCACATTCAACAAAGAGCGCAAAAAAATCCTGTTGGAGATGTAACATGTTGTACTCATGGCTTCAACCCAAAATTTTCTAGCCATCTCCACAAGAGTACGATTCTTCCTCTCAACCACACCATTTTGTTGAGGGACTCTGGGTGCAGAAAATTGATGTTCAATGCCATGTTCAAGACAAAAATCTGCAAAAGAGCTATTTTTGAACTCGGTGCTGTTATTGCTTCGAAGAGCCTTCATTGCACCAGGGATTTCATTGAATAGCCTTAGCGCTAAGCTCCGAAAGTGTATGAACACTTCATCATTGCTTATGAGAAAGAAAACCCAAGAGTAACGAGAATAGTCATCAACCAGAACAAGCACGTACCATTTGCCATCTAAAGAGCTAAACCGGGATGGACCAACCGTATCCATATGTAAGCGCTCACCAGGTCGCTCAGTCATCACCATGTTTATGGGGTAATGCGAGGCAGCAACCATTTTACCAAGACAACAAGGAGCACAAATGAGGTTCTTCTCAATTTTTAGCTTGGGCAATCCTCGGATGACTCCTAGGGCACTCAATCTCACAAGCAAATCAAAACTCATGTGCCCTAGTCTCCTATGCCACATCCAAAGCTCAGACGATGGTTCAGCTAAAAGACAATGAGAAGAACCAAAAGACTCAATGAAATCAGCCCAAAAAATTCTACCTACTCTTAAGATTTTGCAATAAAAGCTCCAGAAGAATCACGCACATAAGAAGCATCATGACTAAAATGAACCTCAAAACCCTCGTCAAGCAATTGTGAAACAGAAAGCAGATTGTAACCTAAATCCTCAACCAAAGCAACATTAGAGAGAGTGAATTTTTCATTAATTTTGATCATACCTTTGCCCTTCACTCTGCTCTTGCGATTGTTTCCAAACGTGATGCTTTCGTGCTGCATGGCTGAGGTGAAACTGGAGAACCATGAAGATTTCCCGGTCATGTGTCGTGAACACCCGGAATCAATGATTCACTTGTCCTCCAGCATCCCATGACTCCCCTAAGTGGAAAATAAAAATCTCGAGTACTGAGCGCTGGGTTTAGAGATAAGATGCTTAGGTATCCAGCACTAAACTACCCGAGAAGTAGGTAAAGCAGGAGACTGTGTGTGATGAGAATCATACTACACATGTGGTCTCCTTGCAACTCGCTGAGGTCTCCTAAAATAATTAGGACAAAAATGCCTATGTGGTCTATCATCATACGATGTACGATATACACCATGATGGGCATAGACACTCATATAGCTGTAAGGAGCCTCATAATCAATATAAGCATTATAATCATAGTCATGCATATCAAATGAAGGATGAGAATGTAAAGCATAAGCACGATGTTCATCTTTCATGCGTCTATAGCAAAAACCAATCAAGTGTCCTACACGATGACAATAAGTTCAATGGAAAACTTTCTTTGGTGCAGGTTTATAGGTTTCTGGTGCGAACCTCACAGTTTTCGTAGGTTTTGCTTTTAGTCTGTCTTGAGTGAAGAAAAGATTATCTTTTTGGGTTGGGTAGGATCTTTGGCTTTTTGTGGTGTGTCTAACTGGGCTCTCTCTTTCTCAAGGGTAGTAGGTAGAGTGAACACCGTTTGGCTCGAGGTACTGGATGAAGTCCTCTCATAACCTAACCCAAGAGGTAACCCTGCCATGTCAGCGCACATTTTAGTTTTATCCAAAAGCAGATCCATTTTCCCTTTCCCCTCTGTGCATTTATCTACCATGGAAAGCAGATAATTATTCTCACACTTCAGCTTCTCTCATTGCTCTCTAGCAAAGTTGAGTTGGTCCTTCAGGCTGATGTACGTGGGACAAGTCGGCTGCACATCCTTAGAACACTCAGCATTCTCCAATCTAGCCTTAAGCTCATCGATATGTTTATCTCTCAGACTAACACTCTCAATCAGAAGGGTGCAGTTTATGCATTCATCGATGGCATCAGGACTAGACTCCACCACCATTAGTTGCTTCTGAACATTTTCAAGTTTTTCAATGTTTTTAGCATGAATCAGACGCAACTGAGCAAGTTCATCCATCAAAATAATACATGACTCACAATAAGCAGTTTCAGATTTAGATTTCAATAAAGCAAGTTCAATAGACAGCGATTCAATTTTAAGCTTTTGTTCTTTTCTTTATTTAGCAGCAAGTTTGAGCAGTCTATCTTGTGAAATCATTGCATAATGTAATTCATCGTTTTGCACATGTAATTGATCAAGAGATAGACTAATTACCTCAGATAAGACGGGTTCATCGCTGCTTTGCTTGCCGTTGGCCATGAAGCAGAGGCCATTGAAGTCCTTCATCTATTCTTTCTTCTCGTCATTCTTGTCTGGTTCATCTTCATCAGAACTAGGATCTTCACTCGAGGTGTTGTCGATGTCGCTGAGTGCTTCCACAAAAGCTCGAGCCATTCTTTTCGCCACATTTCCTCTTTTGCCTTTGTAGAATGCTTTTTTATCTTTTTTCTGATACTTTTGTTCACGTTCATTTTTGGCTTTTAGTTTTAGGTAGTTGGCTTTAATGTGATTTAGGTCATCACACTCAAAACACCCTCGAGAGCCTCCTCTCCTTTGATCTCTTCTATCATTGTAGAATCGAGTGAACTTTTTGACTATGAGAGCAAGCTCTTCATCGTCTAATGTGTCCACTTGCTCCTTTGTGATAGAGACCAAAGAAGATAAGGCAAATCCCCTAGAAAAAGCACACACAACAGACATGCTACCTCCAGATGAGGTGCCACTGCCGGAACCGGAAACTAGTGCCATGGATTGTGGCAAAGAGCTCCCAATCCTAGAACGAGATGCCTTGGCGATCTCGGTGGACTTAAGCTTACTGAAAAGTTCATCGTATGTCAAAGTATCGAAGCTCGTAGACTATTCAATGCTTGAGATCTTAACTTCCCATATGCTATGATCCAGAGCATAGAGAAGTTTGATTGCTCGGTCATGATCTGAGTAAGCTAGCATACCAGTGGAGCGCAAGTTACTAACAATGCCGTCAAAGCGAGCAAACAAAGCATCAACAGATTCGCTAGGGCCTTGCACGGACATTTGGTATTCTTGATTATACATGCTCTGCCTCCTAGCCTTAATTTGTGATGTACCCTCATGAAAAGTACTCAAAGTCAACCAAATCTCTCGAGCAGTACGAAGGTGCTGGACCTTGTCGAACTCATTGTGACTCGGACTAATAAAAAGAATGTTTCTAGCCTTGCTATTACATTCATATTGAGCCTTCTCAGTCTCTGAGGTACGAGTTTCAGGAATCGTATACTGGGATGCAACAATGTCCCATATCGCACTTCCTTGGCTAAGCAAATAAGCCTTCATGCGCACCTTCCAATAGGCATAGTCTTGACCATCAAACATAGGGATCTTTGTGTTCTTATCCATGTCGCCACAAGGATCACAACCGGTAAAGGTCAACTCGTGATCAAACCGGCTCTGATACCAATTGTGAGATCGGTATGGTGACTAGAGGGGGGGGGGGTGAATAGGTGTCTCGATACTTTCTTTCGAATGTGATGGCTTAATCGAATCACCCAACGCACCTCTCAACACTCAAAATGAAGATTTAAACCAATCAGATCAAATATATCAAACCACTCACACAAATGATCAATTGATGTTTGAAGAAATGAATCAGCTAATTTCAAATCACTCACAATTGAAATTCATACACTTCTGAAATTTTTCGTACGATGAATAGTAAAGGTAACTTCAACAAAGTGCATTTGTCATATTTTGAAACAGATTGAAATTTTCAATTTCAAACTAGTTTCAGATCAGCATGCAGTACGTTACAACTTGTCAACCTTGCTAGGATCTGGATTTTCAACATGCAATACAATAATTTCAGAATTCAATAAATTACACAACAAAGCAGTTACTGTAGCAAAACTGAAAAAACTGAGATTATTTATTTCAGAACCAACAACAATGAAGCAATTTTTGTTATGACAATAATCTGAATGCTGAACAAGGAAGTTCTCTCCACAAATGACACAGTACTGAACCAGATTGAAATAAACAGTACCTACTGTTCACCGTCAAGCACTAAGATACATTTCAACATTTTCAACTTTAGCACATTAGCAACATTCATAACCTTCTTCAAAACAGTACCAATAGGTAAATCAGCAACTAGACAGGTTATTTTGATTCAAAACTGCATTCAAACAATGATTATAGCAAATTCAAGCCAAACCAGAAACTAGGATGGAAGAACATGTCAACTAATTAAATCAGAACAGAAAATTCTACTCTATTCCAGAATAGTGCAGTGAGTAGATTAACACACTGAATTACCAGAGACAAGTTTGAATTTCTGAATAAAACTCTTTATCAGTTAAACCAGTACATTCAATTCAAATTATACTTTGAAAACCTTTGATTGATTAGCAAGTAGTGAAAACAGAATGGCTTGATATTAGACACTAAAACAAACCTGAAACTGAAGCAATTCAGAAAACCACTTTAATTCAGACAGCTAATATGGCTCTATCAATTAGATGAATACTTTAAGTGTCCATATTCAACAGATTTACAATACTTATCACATAACATGAACACTCAATTCAGATTGATTCATATAACAAAAACTCAGATAAGGTCTGAACAGAGAAGAAGCTGCTCAAAATAAATCAGAGACAGGATGATCAGATCGAACCAAATAGGTTTGATCTAAACACTAGAAGTGATTTCAATTCAAAATTCTATCAGCCACATCTGATCAAATATCATCCACAAATACTCACTCAATCACATACATATGGATTAAACTTGAGCACAAAGAGATATACTCAGTAGTGAATAGAAATTGACATCAAGTAAAAACTGAGACTACACTCAAATCTGAACCGATTCAATGAACAAAGTTAAACAACAGATATCTCAATGAATTCCAGTAGAAATCACATAGGTGTCTAGTTCAGATCAACAAGATTTCACATGGAAAGTAATAAGAATCTTACACAATCAGGCGCTAACAGAGTATACCTCTGGATGATGAATAGGTTTTCTGAAAAACCCTGTAGCGATTTCGAAACAAATTCTCTCACACACTGTTGATCGTCCAGAAAAGCTAGAGCACACTATTTTTCATCTGAGGATTTGTTGTGAAGACAAGTTTTCTCAAATAAACATATCACAGAACAACTCTGCAACAGCACAGACTCAAAACTTTGGAAAACTTTTTGAATCAACACAATCAGTATTCAAACCAATATATTCTCATAAACACTTCTTAATATCAAAGATCAATCATGATCAGAACAGATCAACCATATTTCAAAAGGTATTATCACAAAACCAATCATTCACATTATTGCAAAACTTCAGAAGAATTAAAAGACTTCTTACACATTTTGTAGCTGACGTTGTAGTTTCCTTTATGATGAACAGCAACGACGTCACCTCTCTAGCAATCCCGGCAAACACTAATGATCGTTGTTCATCGTAATGTGTTAATCCGAGAGAATGTTTTCTGGATTTCTTGCTCAAGTTTGTTGTGGAAAAATTGTGTTTCATTTGATCTGAACAACTTGTTCGGTTTGACAGCAGGGGGATAAAATATCCCACCTGCCCAAGATTCTAGAAGGCCACATTTACACTTAGCCCCCTAGAAGGACTCAAAATACAATTGTGAAAATCGAAACTGAAAATACCCTATTTTGATTCTAGAAGGAAAATTACAAAATACCCCTCTTTAGTATATTTTCAGAATATATACATTCCAAAAATACACTAAAAAGTACACACTATGACACTAAAAATTTAAACTAAAACTTTGACACTATTTTATTGAAATAGTAAAAATGTTTAAAGTTTCGACGGTTTTCAGCAAAAACCGACAAAGCCTCTCCCGATCGTCGACGCCCGTCGTTAGTCCGCAAACTCGACCGCCAGCAAGTCTCTACCGCTCTCGATCCCTCGAGCCGCCTTGTCACTTGCACTGGCTTCCCTTTCGCCGACTCGAACGACGCTTCGTCTCGATCAAACTCCAACTCGACGTCCCATTCGACCTCCATGCGTACATTTGACTCCACTCTCCACTTCGACTGACACCCTCGACCATCTGGCCTTAGACTCCCCGTCTAACCCTAATCCCGTGCCATCGACAGTTGACGAGTAACTCAATCCTACACACACGAGATAAACACAGACACACATCATTCCATTGAACATTAGTGGCACACCTCACTATGTTCCTCAGCCCTTTCTATTGACAACTTGCAGAGTCCCTAGCGAACATGTCAAACCTTGGGGTTGATGAGCAGGCTGTGCTCAATGATGCTTCCGTCCACTGAGGGGATATCTTTGTCCGACCAAGCAAAGACATCCAAATTGTCTCGAACCACTTCTTCCAGCGAAGTGGCAATTTTTGGGGGCAGCTCCTTGCCAAAATGGATGGGATAGTCCCTTCCCTCCTTAACGATGATCTTCGGTACTCTGCCCTTCGTGCTATAGTTTGGTCACCAGGGACCACAAGTACTCATCCTTGCACCGAGTACTTATTTAGCATTCCCCTTCAGAAGATAGCATTGTAAGCCTAAGGGGCGTCGACAACATCGAAGATAACTTCCTCTGATCAGGCTAGATGCCCCTCTCTGAAAGCAACCTCGAGGCCTATTTGGCTGAGGGCATTGAGAGGAGGGCCTGCAAAACCTTGTAGCAAACCGACCGCTAGGAGTAAATGCTCCTTGGGGATTCATAGTTGATCGAAGGTTTGGATGAATATGATGTCCGCGGAGCTTCCACCATCAACCAACACTCGCTGGACCTCGGTTCTTGCAATGTCAGCTATAATAACAAGAGGGTCTGCATGGGGGAAATTAACTCCAGTCGCATCAACTGTGGAGAAGGATTTGGGCACATGAGACCACTCAGGCATATCTGACGCTGATGAAGAGGTCCCAATGTGCCCTACTTCATGCACGTATTCCATCCGCTGCCTCTTCAACAGGCCGCTCAGGGTCCCCCTCCAGAAATTGGCAGGACCACCCAATTCCCGCGATATTGGGTATCTTCTTGCTTCGGTGGTGGCATAATGTTGGACACCATCGGCTGCCTTGAGCCTTCGAAACTGTCCGCACGCCCGACAACCTGCATTGGCACTGGACATGTCGTGGGAAGGGCTCAATCAGTAGTGCCTCGACTAGAACTCCTCTCAAGATATTCACTCCGTAGAGCTAATATGGACTTGCACGCATCAGTGGTGTGGCTTTGATTTTCGCCATGCACGTAGCAGAAGAAGTTATGGCCTCGACCAGCCGGCTTCCTTGGCGGCCTTGAGCTGCTAGCCTTGTTTCCCTGAGCCTATTGATATTTAGGAGGCAATTTCGAAGTAGAAGGGGCAATATTTAGAACATCGGAGCGGGGATGCTTCCGTCCTCTTCATCCATCGTGCTGATGATTTTCGAAGAGAGACACATGTGGTGGACTTGAGGCCTTCGGTTTAGTTTTGACTTCTTGGAGGAAAGTCGATGAAGACGAAGCAGTCCTCCGAAGCCATCCTTCTTCTGACTTGGCATATTGCTCGAAGTAGGCCATTAACATTGCCACCGAGGAAATATGTTTCTGGTGAAGCTTGTAGAGGAGGCACCGGTTCGTGACACCTTGGTGCGCTGTGTCGGCGATGGATGATGTAGACAACCCCTTTATCTGGGACTTCGTATGGGCGAAGCGCTTGAAGAACTGTCGCAGGGTTTCTCCGGGCTGTTGCTTCACCAAGAAAATACTTCCTGTAGACATTGGGGCCACACAGGTCCCTTGAAAATTGATCATGAACCTTCTCTTTAGCTTCTCCCAAGACTTGGTCGATCCTGGTTTTAGGGACCAGAACCAATGGACAGCAACCCCTTCGAGCGCAAGGGAGAAACACTTGGCCATCTTGTATCGAACCCCTCCGCTAGCTTCGATCACAAGAGCATAGGAGTGGGAGAACTCTCTAGGGTCGGCCTCCCAGAGTATTTGTACAACTTTGAAGCTCAAAACTTGGGGTTGAAGTGCACCTTCTATAGGTCAGGGTGCAACGGAGATTCGTCGTCGAAGGAGGCATTCTTGGCGCCTCTCTGGACCTCAGAAGCTTCGGGATAGTACACAGGGAAATCATCTTGAGGCATCTCTGGGATGACAGGGCTATTGTTAGCAAAAAATAGCATTAATGGTCAAGATTATCAAAATATCACTTTTTGGTAGTTTTGCCAAAAATATGCCGAGACCTAGCTCAGGCCGGTCCAACTCGCCATGTTGGCCTGGTCTGACCAGCTGTTGGGGGAAAAGCTTCACCCTCAGGACTTAGAGATTAACAGTTCAAAAAGACTTATCAGCTTCGGAGCTAATGGGCTCATGCTCGAAGGTGAAGGAGTCATGAAGACGAAGGGTGCTTCGATCCATGATCCGAAGGAACCCTCCGCACGATATGAGGTTTCGGAGCCAAACGACAGGATTGATAAGATGTTTGGCTTATCTGCTTACTTTGGGCAGATTTTACCATTCTAACCATGTTCAGGGTACCGAATAGTTTCCACTATGTCGGTTGTAATCGAGGGGTAAATAGGTCTTTTCCTTAGACGTTTTTGCCTATAAATACCCCCCTCCTTACCCTGTAAGGGGGAGGGAATACAGAGCCATTCCAATACACCAGTTCGGACTACTTAAGCTATTATCCAATTCGGAGGCTTGAGATAGTTCTTAAACACGAACTCACTGTTTGTCTGTTCTTGATCTCAGAGAACCTGTTAGCGTAATCCTTTGCGCCAACAGTTGGCGCCGTCTGTGGGAAACCTAGTTCTAGAAGCTAGTTCTCTACTGCTGACTGCACTTTGAAGAGCACTTATGGAGGGAGCCTCGGTAAGGGGCTTCCTAGTGCGGTTCGAAGGCCTTCCCTCGCCTTCCCAGACCAATCAAAGTCATCGGTCTTTGGACCTCTCCGTTGCTAGCTATGTCTTCCAAGCGAAGCGAAGCCTCGGGTCCTCTCCGAAGGTCTCCTCGGACCAACGGAGCTGGACGATCAGCTGTTCCAATGGTCCCCGAGGGTGTCGCTGGGTGTCGAGTGCCCAGAGGCCCTCGGGCTCCTCCTACAGTGCTTCAAACTGATTATCTCAGTTCCCAAGACCTGGAGCTACCCTCCGGCGAAGACGAAGACCTTCGTGAGGCCGAACCTACCCAGATAGCGCGGCTTTAGGAGGAAGTTGCTAGATGGAGGCAAGAGGCCGCTGATCGCCTCTGCTCCGAAGCCTCCACCGAGACTCCAGAAGGGCCCCAAGACGGTGGTGCTCGCAACCTTCCCAAAGCTGTTCAAGTCTCGGAGGAGGCTAAAAACGCATCTTTCGACGATGAGTCTCCGCTGCATTTGGACTTGCAAAGGGTGCCTTTCGATCCCAGATTCAAGGCCTCGAAGTTGCACAAGTACTCCGGCGGGTCAGACCCCAAAGAGTTCGCTCGCTCGTACGCCCTGGCAATCGAAGCAAGCAGAGGGGTGCGCAACACTATGGCAAAGTGCTTCCTCCTCGCTCTCGAAGGTGTAGCGCTCCGGTGGTTCTGGACCCTGAAGCCAGGATCGATCAGATCTTGGGAGAAGTTGAAGAGGAAGTTTGTAAGCAACTTCTAGGGTACCTTTGTGGCTCTAATGTCGACAGAGAGCTTGTTCCAGGTGAAGCAGCGAGAGGGAGAAAACACTTCGGGAATACTTCACGCGCTTCGCCCACACCAAGTCGCAGATCAAGGGCCTGTCTACCTCCTCGGTAGTCGACGCCACCCGCGAAGGGGCGCTAAACCCCGATCTCCTCAGCAAACTCCATCATAAGCCTGTGTCATCCATGGCACAACTAATGGCATACTTTGAGCAGTATCCCAAGGCGGAGGATGGCTGCCTTTGACGGGCCGTCGCACCCGCACCTACAACCCCGTCAAGACAATCGCTTCGGCGATCACAAGCGAGGAAAGAAGCATTTCCGTTCGGAGGTGTTAAGCATCACACCCTCCGTTCCGAAGGAACCTGCCAGTTATCAGCAGGCGCAAGGCTTCAAGGTTGGAGCATCGAAGCCTCAAGAAAGAGTATCTGGTAGGCGCCAGAGTTTTTTCTGTTGCGTGCGTGACGATAATAGAAGCCATGACACGAAGGACTGCAAGTCGGTGCTAACCCTTCAGGGTGAATACCTAGGACGAAGTACCGGGCGGGGTACTTCAGATCAAACCCCACCAGCGGCACGGTCGGAGCCTGTGCAAATTGTGGCCTGAGCCGGTGTCCTCGAAGCCCCCATGCAACTGCCGGTGGCAAATATTATGCCAACACCAAAGCAGGAAGACCCCCAAGACCATGGCAAGCGAGTGGTCCTACCCATCTCAGGAGGGTGGACCCTCGGTAACATGTCCAAGAGGAAGCGGCGTGAATACGTCCGCGAAGTAGGGCACATTGGGACCTCGAGTTCCGCGGAAGGAATGCCAGAATGGTCTCATGTGCCCATTTCTTTTACTGCCAGTGATGCTGTGGGGGTGAAGTTCCCCCATGCTGACCCCTTGATCATTTTCGCAGATATAGCAGGGGTGGAAGTCCGAAGGATCCTGGTGGATGGCGGGAGCTCCGCAGACATACTTTTTGTTTAGGCCTTCGATCAAATGTGCATACCCCGGAAGCATCTACTTCCAGCAGCCCGACCACTTCAAGGCTTCGCAGGTCCGCCTCTCGATGCCCTCGGCGAAATAGGCCTCGAGGTTGCTTTCGGAGAGGGGCCTTTGGCCAGGGTGGAGGAGGTGATCTTCGACGTCGTCGACGCCCCCTATGCTTACAACGCAATCTTCGGGCGGGGGATGTTGAACCAATTCGGAGCTATAGCGCATCACAACTATCTCTGTCTCAAAATGCCCATGCAAGGTGGAGTTCTTACTGTTTCAGGAGACCAGGCTGTAGCCCAAAGGATGGAGTATGGTCACGGCCAGCCGTTGGACCCCCGGCAAGTGCACAATGTGACGGACCATGCAGAAGAGGTTCCGGAGGCTTGAAACACTTCAAAGGGGCTCTCCCCTTAACCAAGCCCGGAAGGTGATGTCGCGACGAAGATAATTTCGAAGGATGGCAAAGAATACCCAATATAGTTCGGCAAGGGGTTATCCCCAGAGATAGCTACCTCGTTGGAAGAAGTCGTCGAGCAAAATTTGGACGTCTTTGCCTGGATTGACGAAGACATCACCGGGGTTGATCGGAGCATCATCGAGCATAGCTTGCTCATCAACCCGAAGGCTAGGCCGGTGCACTAGGGGATCCGCGAGCTGTCTGCAGAAAGGGCAGGCCTCGCAAAGATCGAAGTAGAGAAATTGCTGAAGGCTGGCGTCATCATGGAGGTAGCCCATACCGAGTGGTTGGCGAACCCTGTTTTTGTAAGGAAGGTCTCGAACAAGTGGCGCATGTGTATTGCCTTTACTTCATTAAATAAAGCATGCCCGCGAGACCCCTACCTGATGCGCCGAATAGACCAGCTGGTGGATTCCACAGCCAGCTCCGAATTACTAAGCTTCCTTGATGCTTACTCCGGGTATCATCAAGTCTGACTAAAGCGTGAAGACGAAGCCAAGACAAGTTTCATAACTCCTTCCGGGGTATTTTGTTACGTAAGAATGCCTTTTGGCTTGCGGAATGCCGGAGCCACATTTTCACGTTTAATAGCTAAGGCTCTAGGTCACCAAATAGGCCGAAATGTCGAAGCCTATATGGATGACATTGTAATAAAGAGTGCTCAGAAGCACCAGCATAGTCTACACCTAGCTAAAACGTTTGAGAGCCTCTGAGCATGTGGAGTACACCTCAACCCTGAAAAATGTATATTCGGAGCGCAGGTAGGAAAACTGCTAGGGTACTTAGTTTTGAGCAAGGGAATCGAAGCTAGCCCAACACAGATAAGTGCACTACAAAGAATGGCTCCACCAGGGAATTTGAGGCAAGTCCAGAAGCTAGCAGGAAGGCTCACAGCTCTTAGTAGATTCCTGGATAGGTCAGCAGAATGAAGCCTCCCAATTTTCAAAGCCCTAAAAGGGTCCGAAAGCTTCAATTGGACGCCGGAGTGCTAGAAGAGCTTCGATGACATCAAAGCATACCACGGAAGCCTGTCAACGCTTACTGTGCCCCTCCCGGAGGAAACACTCCTCCTCTATCTTGCAGCAACGGGCTCCACAGTAAGTGCAGTACTGGTCAGGGAAGTTGAGCTTAAGGGAAAGCTGGTGCAGAACCCAGTCTATTTTGTTTCAGAAGCTTTGTCTAGAGCTAAGATAAGATACTTCGAGCTCGAAAAATTTGCCTATGCCCTGGTAATGGCCTCGCGGAAGCTAAGGTATTACTTTCTGGCACATAACCTAATCGTTCCTACCTCGTACCCTCTTGGTGATATGCTCCGAAGCAAAGATTCTACGGGTAGGATCAGAAAATGGGCTATTGAGCTAGCCCCCTTCGGAATCTCCTTCACGGCAAGAACAACTATCAAATCCCAAATCATAGCCGACTTCGTAGCAGAGTGGACTCCATCTGCAGTTTGGGCTCTGGAGGAGCCCTCCGAAGGTTTATGGACAATATTTTCTAACGGAGCTTATTAGGCATCTAGCGCCGGAGCTGGAGTGGTCATCATATCACCGTCAGGGCAAAAAGCAATGTATTCTGCGAGGCTCAACTTTAAGACCACCAATAATATCGCAGAGTACGAAGGGTTCCTGCTAGGCCTCCGAAAGGCAAAGGCACTTGGAGCAGCAAGGATAATAATTAAAACAGATTCCCAAGTCATCGCAGGGCATGTCGATAAAAATTTTCAAGCAAAGAACCCACATCTAGCGAAGTACCTAGAGGAAATACGCAAGACTGAAGAAGCATTCAAAGGATTTTCTGTTCAAAGTATATCTCGAGTAGATAATCAACTTGCAGACATTCTAGCAAAGGCTGCAGCCGGAGCATTGGACCTACTAGAGGGTGCTTTTTATGAAGAACTAGTCAAACCTACTATCAATCAATTACCCTCCGCAGAAGTCCTTTGCATTCCAGCTCCAGATTGGCGGGCTCCGATAATGGATATCTTGCAAGGTAGTGCAGACTCTTCAGAAGGTCCAGATTTCCGAAGGTTACAGGCAAGGGCTTGAAATTATAAGCTTGTTAGTGGAATGTTGTACAAAGCCGGAGTGTGTTCTCCTCTACTCCGGTGCATCTCTCAACCTGAAGGCCATGATATACTGCAGGACATTCACGAAGGATTATGTGGAAGCCACTTAGCCCCTCGCGCTCTAGCAGGCAAAACACTTCGGTAGGGGCTTTACTGGCCGATAATTGTAAGAGATGCGGAGGAGTTGGTCCGAACCTGCCAAGGATGCTAGTGGATGGGAAGACGAAGCCACCGTCCACCAGTTCCACTTCAAATCATTGCCCCGGTGTGGCCAATGGCTAGGTGGGGAATGGACCTCATTGGCCCTTTTCCAATGGCCAAAGGCAGCTTGAAGTTTGCAGTGGTAGCAATCGAATAATTTTCAAAGTGGGTCGAAGCAGAACCATTGACTGCTATCACTTCAAGGAATGTGCAAAAGTTTTTCTGGCAAAATATTATATGCAGGTTTGGAGTGCCAAGGGATATAATTGTGGAAAATGGAACTCAGTTCGAAGCTGACACATTCAAAGAATTCTGTGAAGAACTGGGCATTAAGTTATGCTTCGTAGCAATGCGCCATCCACAGTCCAACGGAGCTGTCGAGCGAGCAAACAGAAACATTCTCTCTGGTCTGAATCGACGGATTGTCGGGTTGGCCAAGGGGCTGTGGGTCGAGGAGCTTCCCAATATCTTGTGGTCCATTCGAACCACTCAAGCCAGGTCCATAGGTTTTACCCCATTTAGACTACTATTCGGAGATGAAGCCATGACTCCTACGGAGCTCAGGGGTGGATCCCTTCGTGTAGTTCAGCCCGGAGATGAAGATGAAAGAAACACTTCACTAGACTTATTAGAAGAAACAAGGCTTCGAGCTATTGCCAATCTGACGAAGTACCAAGATCAAACAAAAACATGGTATGACCCGAAGATAAAGCTGAATAGGCTTAGACCAGGTCATTTAGTTTTGCGAAGTGTAATAGCCCCGGGGAAGCTAGGAAATAAATGGGAAGGACCATATATTATCCTACGCTCAGGGCGCCCCGGATCATTTAAATTAGCTAATTTAGAAGGGGAAGAATTGAAACATGCATGGCATGTGGAGCACCTTAATAAGCGTTACTACGCTTAGGAGCTCCTTGTAATCACTTGTAAAAATTCCTTTTTCAAAATAAAGTGGAGGGTCGAATTTTGTTTGCTCTTCGAATATCCCTTACTCCTGATGGACGCATTGGGAGGACGGAGATGCTTGTAGAGTCAAGCATCTTTCCCAAGACCAGGGCAACAGCCTGCGAACCATGGGTTCAAGGGCTTTGCTGCCAGCCTATGGATTCAAAGCTCCGGCTTGTTAGGATCCGTAGAAGAGTCTAAGGAGTTTAAAAGAACAGATTTCCGGCCTCCGGGTTCGAAGTATCTGTAAAAGAGCCGAAGCTGGCCAGCCTAAGGATTCTAGGATCTGACTTGTTAGGATACATAGAAGAGTCTAAGCACTTTAAAAGAACAGATTTCCGGCCTCCGGGTTCAAAGTATCTATAAAAGAGCCGAAGGTGGCCAGCCTACGGATTCCAGGCTTTGGCTTGTTAGGATCCATAGAAGAGTCTAAGGACTTTAAAAGAACAGATTTCTGGCCTCTGGGTTCGAAGTATCTGTAAAAGAGCCGAAGGTGGCCAGCCTACGGATTCCAGGCTACGGCTTGTTAGGATCTGTAGAAGAGTCTAAGGACTTTAAAAAGAACAGGTTTCCGGCCCTCAGGTTCGAAGTATTTGTAAAAGAGCCGAAGGTGGCCAGCCTACGGTTCCCAAGCTCCGGCTTGTTGGGATCCGTAGAAGAGTCCAAGGACTTTAAAGATAAACAGACTTCCGACCTACGGGTTCGAAGCATCCGTATAAGAGTCGAAGGTGACCAAGCAATAAGGTTTCAAGGCTCCGACCAACGAGACACTTTTAAAAGTCCTAAGCGACTAGTATACGGACCTATGTTCGAAGAACCCTATGAAAAGGTAAAATTTGGTTATTAAGTATTGTGCGAAGCATCAAATTGTTGTACACATCATTGTGACCGATGGACCTTTTTGCAACACGCGAGGTCCCCCACCCACAAGGAGGGGTAGGAGGGTAAAGAACAAACAAGATGCTTCCGGTGCAATTCATATTAATTTATCATACTTTTACATTAGGAGAAGTTTTGGTCCAAGCCTAAGAAAAATCGGAGACCTTGTCGGCCTCTAGAGCTACTTCTCCAACTACATTGTCCTTCGGAGCTCGAAGCAACCGGGATTGTCCTTTTTGTTCGAGTGCTTCTCTTCTACTTCGAGGCTCGTAGTTTCTTCTGCTCCTCTTGAAGCTCGGCCCAAGTCAGAAGTCTTTCGGAGTTAGCCTCCGCAGGGTCTTCGGCCTGGTACTCTGAATAAGACCAATCCATATGTTCGGAGGATGAAGATGCCTTCTCTTTTTCCTCTTCCTTGATATAAGCTAAGACTTCTTGAAAGACCTCGAGGGTTACCTCCCCTTTATCTCCGCGAGGAACAGAGAAGCGAGAGCAGCGGTAAGGCCTTAAGCTCTCGAGGCTTGCCCACTCCTTCCGGAGCCCTTCGTTAAAATCCAGTATTTCGAAGTCAGGTTTCGAAGGGCATGACAGAACCTAAAAGAACAAAACACCCAAACAAGTTCTTCGTTTATAAACTTTTCATTAATGCAAAGGGTTTTACAAGATTTCTTATACATAATTGTCCTATGAGCTAGACCTGTGGATCGGTTGGTGGAGCAGGAGGTGTCGGAGCTGGCGAGGCTTGAAGCGGCGGCCTTGTCTATGCTTGCTTCTGCCGACGAGCCTCGTCAATCCAAGCTTTAGCTGTAGCCTTGTGGTCCGTCTTCCAGGTTGACCGGAAAACTTCCCAGGCCGAGGCTACATTCGGCGAAGGACGCAACAAGTCCTCGGAGGCAAAGCTTTCGGGTGTCGAACCCCCGACCGGAGCAATAGGAATCTGAAGGGCTTCGAGGTGGCGGAGAACTCCAATTCCGGCGCACTGTCCGGAGATCTCTCCGTACCGGACACCGGAGCTCATCATCAGCGACGCCGCCACTTGGATCCTCTTCAGCTTCCGGTCGAGGGACTCGCTGGCCACATCAGAAGACGAAGGGCACATGGTGCCAAAATATTCCAAGGTACCCTAAAGGGTATCCAAGGTACGTTCTGCTACATTGGCATTCTTCTTCTCTGCCGTCTCCAGCCCCACAGCGGTAGCAGACACTTCGGCCATCTGGGATAGCAAGGATCTCTTCTGGGCCATTGCTTGCTTGAGAGAGCCTTGGAGCTCTACCAGCTGGGTGCTCGAAGTAGCCGCCGCCTGCCGGAGCTTCTCAACCTCCACCCGGAGCACCAAGCACTCAGCTTCAACTTCTTGGGCTCAAGTCCGTAGTGTGTCGTTGTCCTGCCTTGCAAGTCGGAGGGCTTCGTCGGCTTCGGCCCTAACACTCCGTTCTTCGAGGACTTCTTCCTCCAACCGAAGTGCTCTCTCTTCGGAGCCCTTGAGCATAGCTTGGAGGGTGGTGACCTTCCGTTTGAGTCGATTGGTTTCGACTTCATTGGAAGTCATTGCCGCTCTAGCAAGGACAAATTGCTTCAAAAGGAACAAGTAAGTACCAGGTATTTGCATTTACTAATTGAAAATATTTGCGGTACTTTTTATACCTAAAGGGAAGCCCTTTCGAGGGCCATGTTGAGCCCCGGGGCCCTGGCTTCGCTCAGAACAGAGACCAAGTTGGAGTTGGCAATGTCCTGGCTTTTCTCTGCCAAAGGCTCCAGGAGTGCCCGGAGGCCCGTCCGTTGCTCCAAAAATGGAGCCAGTAGAGGGAGCCAAGACAAAGCTTGGCGATCATCTGTCATGGCCTCTTCCTCCGAGTTGCTTGCCGAAGGCTCGTTGGAAGAGGGTGTCGTCGTTGGGCCAGGAGGGAGTCCGAGGCTTGACATGCTTTTGCCCCTCCCCGGCACGAAGACAGGCAGCTCGACTCCGGCGAAAGTAGCTCCTCCTTCGATGGCTACCCCTTCGACTGGAGCCGCGGTGGCAGGAATGGCCCCAGCCACCGGAGCCGCGTCAGCAGGGATGACCTCGACCACCAGAGCCACGTCGCCGGAAATGGCCCCAGCCACCGGGGCCGGGGTGTTTAGTGGAGTCGAGGCGTCCATCGGAACCACTACCCCAGAAGGAGTTGGAGCTTCGTCCCCTTCGATGTACCTGCAACATCAAGGTATTTAGTGAACATTTACAAGTAAAAATGGTGCAGGAATCAACCAAGGCAAAAGATTCGAAGGGTACCTTCGGAGGCCCCATTAGGTAAAATCGTTGGGTCCTCCAGGACCTCGTACATTCGGAGAATCTCGTCGAGGTCGTCCCCCGAAGTCCTCTCCAGAGTGTTTGTCACTGGAGCCTCCACCTCTGCCGTGATCACTGCAGCTACAGGTGAGTTGGGGGCGACGACATCCGGCTCCGAGCTCAAGACAACGGGTGCGAGAGTATGTGTCGTGTCGACCTCTGCACCCTCTCGAGAAGAAGCTTCAGTTGGGACCCTTGCTGCATCCTCGTCGCCCTCCAGGAGGTAGTTCTCGAAGTGCTCCACCAATTGGGTGTCAGAGCCCTTGCTCCCGGACTCCTCTGAAGCTGAGCTCCGAATGCCCAAGGACAAAGCAGACGAAGCCGGGGTCAGTTGAGGAGGGATCTTCACCACCTTCTTCTTCTTGCTGGGGGTCTTGCCGGCCTTTTTCGGGGGCTCGGCGGTGGCTTTCCTCTTCCGAAGGGCCGCACCATCCTGAGAGCTCCCCACACTCTATTGGAGCGCTCCTAGCTCCCCACCAGCTCCAACCTCTTCTGCCTTTCAGCCACCGTAGGGGCTCCAAGGACCCGTTCGGTGGCCCGAGCTATCTGCTCTAGAGCTAACGCCAGTGGAGCCGCTGAAAAATGAAAAGGGGTAACATATTATGAGTATGTTATTTTTGTCATCTAACATATTATTGTAGGAGTCGAAGTCTTACCTAGAGTTCAGAGCTCACCCTCTGAAGCTTGTTGAAACACTATCAGCTAGTTGGCCCCAAGGAGTGGAATCCGAAGAGCATTGAACTCTTTGGCAAGGTCTCGCATGCTCATGCAGCTGGCCACCGAAGTGAGTAGCCCTACTCGCGTTGAGATCAGGCTAGGGTTTGGAGTAATCTCCGCCTCCTTCCGGAACCAGATCTCCTGAAGAGATCCAGCGAGAGGGGAGTCCTCTCCGACTTCGGGGTAGAACCACCGAAGGATCCAGTTGGTGTACCATCGATCATTGATGGCCTTCACTGGAAAGTGTTGGGCGTGCTCCCTTCGCAGCTGGAAGTTGACACTGCCAAAGGCTGTTATCAACTTAGTGTCCCTAGGGCCATCTTGCGGCTTCGGCTAACAGATGGCTTCGTGGGTGGCGGCGAAGACCACCGATCGCCCCTCGCACCCTTTGGCCCGAAGCGCCCATTCGAAGACAGCCAGGCGGGCGATGGCATTGGGAGATAGCTGGGGCAGAGTAATGTGGAACATATCCAATACCTCTGCTAAGAAGTCGATAGCCGGAAGCCTAAGGCCAGCCTCGAAGAAGGCCTCGAAGACCACGACCTCTCCGCTCCGTGGCCGCGGAGATGATTCTGGCCCGAGGACTCGAGTCCTCATTCCAGTCCCCAGCTTCCCTTCCACGGCCTCTTCGATGGACTCTGCGGTGCTTGTGGATTGGCCGATGAGGAAGCTTTGGGGAATTTTCTTCTTGGATGGCGGGCGAAGCTCTCGGGGGTTCTTGGGCCAAGCGTCGCCCGGAGCTCCAGCCATTGCCGCTATGGCCGAAGCCGCCCACGCTTGCCTCTGTGCCAGAGTGCCCACCGCCCTCGGCACGGTGTGGCTGGTTCTCGCCATGGCGTGGTGGTTCAGGAAGTTTTAAGGATTGGAGGTTGAAGAAAGTGAATGCGGATGCTAGGCATGGTAAAAGTTCTGGGTAAATTCCAATCCCCTTTTTATAACCGTCCGCTAGTTGCTGTGCTTCGATTGCATTCACATTGTAGGTTTGGCTTCCATCGCTGGTAGGTGGGCCTAGGTAGCGGAACGGTGTGAGTGTACCGTAAATTTTGGCCGTTACCTTTTATAGAGTGTAACGGCTACTTATGCAGTAGCAGTTATAATCAAACGACTCTTGACGACGTTTGAGCTTCGCAACGTTTCTCTTTCCCGCAAAGTGTTCACACGGCGGTTGGGGGCTCGAAGCCGTGGTTCGAATGCCTCGGATCAGAGATCCTCCGAAAAATTTTAATGTGTTCAAATTTTCTCTAAGTCTCAGAATATGAAAACGTTCCTTGCGTATACTCCCTTCCTTCTATACAGGTCAAATTCGAAGAGGCATATTCGAGGGCTACTGTTGGGGGAAATGCTTCACCCTCAGGACTTAGAGATTAACGGTTCAAAAAGACTTATTAGCTTCGGAGCTAATGGGCTCATGCTCGAAGGTGAAGGATTCGTGAAGCCGAAGGGTGCTTCGATCCATGATCCGAAGGAACCCTCCGCATGATATGAGGTTTCGGAGCCAAACGACAGGATTGATAAGATGTTTGGCTTATTTGCTTACTTTGGGCAGATTTTACCATTCTAACCCTGTTTAGGGTACCGAATAGTTTCCACTACGTCGGTTGTAATCGAGGGGTAAATAGGTCTTTTCCTTAGACGTTTTTGCCTATAAATACCGCCCTCCTTACCCTGTAAGGGGGAGGGAATACAGAGCCATTCCAATACACCAGTTCGGACTACTTAAGCTATTATCCAATTCGGAGGCTTGAGATAGTTCTTAAACACGAACTCACTGTTTGTCCATTCTTGATCTCAGAGAACCTGTTAGCGTAATCCTTTGAGCCAACACCAGCCATGTAGGCCTGGTCATATCGCCCGTACGGCTCTGTCAGACTGGCCCAACCCGAGTCCAAGCCCAATTAGATAATTGCAGCGGATTTTTATCTCTAATTGATTTTGGAAGACTTGTACTCGTGCACAATTCCAATTAGAAGCCTAGGAACTTATGACCCACCTCTATAAATAGAGGCAAGGCCAATTCTAGGAGCCCCCTGAAAAAACCCTAATAGATCTAATATATTATATTCCTTGAATCACATTTACTTTATTTTCCCTAGTTTTAGCCTAGCACGTACATCTTTGTCGGTTTGCGTTGTAAACCATCGTCCGCCGAGTCGTAATCATGGTAGGTCCTTGTCGGTTCGCTCGTGAATAGTCTGTTTCATGTACGTAACGAATTTTTATCGGTTTTATCGCTTTTTATTGGTAATTCGGTCCCCTGGCCAAATTACTTGGATATCATAGTATTTTTTTATAGTAATTCATCATCATCATCTCCTCCAAGGAGTTTGGCCATGATCCATCCGTGGGAGGATGGTCGTCGGAGCCCGCAGATCACTTTCTTGGAGCAGTAGGTCCGACCTGAGGTCACTTCCCGGTCTGACCGACCCATGCCATGCCGCCATCTGACGTACCAGCACACCGCGGTCCGACCAGAGGCATGAGGCCGATCTGATCGGTATTTGCGGGAGGCTCCGAAGACCCCTCCGCACCGAAGGTATATTCACGTCGGAGTTTATTTCGCATCGAAGGTATATTCACGTCAGAGATTATTTCGCACTAGAGGTGTCCTCACGCTAGAGTACCCCGACCCCTTTGGCCCTATATGTGTGACCGGAGGTATAGCCTCGGTCCGATCGGCTGAAGGGTAGAGGACCCCTTCGCATCCATGTGCCAAAGGCCCCTTCGGTGAGGGCATCGCACTGCCAGTCAGACCGGCAGTGTGCCTTCGGTCTGACCGGACACCCCTAGCCGGTCCGACCGCTCAGTAGGCTTTGGTATGACCGGCCCTGTTCTGGCCGGTTGGGTTTAGTTAGGTTATTTATTCGTTTTTATCTATTGTTCAACACTTCGGTTAATTGAGTTATGTTAGACTATTATTATTATTTAATTGCTTAGCGACTCTGTTATCCCCTTACCACGGTTTAAGGATTGTCAGAACGTGGTGTCAATGTCTCTCAATGGCGACATCCCCGACCTCCCCGTGGCTAAGGTAGGACCATCATCTCCTCGAATGTCCTCTCAAGACCTCGAGCAAAAGATAGCCAACACTGCTGACCAGGCCATTAGTGCTACTTTTGCAAACCACATAGAAGCCATGGTTGACTCAAAGTTGGACACAAAATTGGACACGAAGATGGAGGCGATGTTTAGGAGGTTCGGCTTTTCTGAGATCGTTTCCCCCACTCCAATAGCTACTGTACCCCTTGTTCACCGCATATACAGTAGAACCGATGGGAGTATCGAAAATGTCTCCCATCCCCCCTACTACGTATTATGCGCTGATACCGTAGCCCGCACCTGCACTACCTCTCCCCACGCTGCCTGCACCTCTTGCTCGCGCACACCCACATAGGCCCGATCACATCCCGTATCACGAGCCACCACGAGAGGAGTTGTTGCACGGCCAACACCATGATATACCACCGCATGTCGTGCCCCCGCATGAGAGACGCTCACAGGCAGGAGGTTTATATGACCTTGACGAGCGGATTCACGTGATATTTAGAGAGGTTGCGGGATGGATACCCAGAGGATGGGGTAGGGTTTATCAAAAGTCGTACCCTGATTACTTCGACACCATCCCGTACCCACGAGGCTTTATGGTGCCCGAGTTTACCAAATTTGACGGTGAATGTAGAAAAACCACCGTAGAGCACATAGGTCAGTTCTTAGCGCAGTGTGGTGAAGCTAGTGGGTAGGATGCTTTCAAACTTAGGTTGTTTTCTCCATCGCTTTTGGGCACTACTTTCACTTGGTTTTCGACGTTACCACTGAACTCCATCCAGACTTGGTCCTAGTTATAGCGGAAGTTCCATGACTATTTCTATACTGGGAGACCAAGCTCAGACTATCACACTTGACATCGGTTAGACAAAAGACTAACGAGAGTGTTTCTGAGTACATTAAGCGTTTTAGGGACACTAGAAATCGATGTTTTACTTTGAACATCTCCGATAGGGACTTGGCCGACCTAGCTTTTAACGGTCTCCACTCCGAACATAAAGAAAAACTAGATGGCCAGGATTTCTTCGATGTTAGTCAAGTACTCTAGAAGGCTCTAGTTCAGGAAAGCCGAGCCAAAAGTAGAAGATTCATCGAAACATTTAACAAACCTAAGGCCGAGGTGCACGTCATGGACCACTCCGATGAGGAATCATCGGAGAGCGACGATGACTCAGCCGATATGTACACCATATAGTGGACTTGGTCTAGCAAGGCCAAGCCCATCACTTGCACTGAGTTACGGCCGTCTCCGACTAAGAGTCGGCCCAACGAGGTGAAGTATTCTTTTGATGTGACCAAATGCGATAAGATATTTGATTTCTTGTTGAAGAACAAACTCATCAGGTTACCGAAGGGCCACATCATTCCGACAGCCGACAACTTGAAGAAATGAGCTTATTGTAAGTGGCATGATTCTCATTGCCATTCTACTAATGATTGCAATGTTTTTCATCGGCAGGTTCAATCGGCCATAGAAGAAGGACAGTTGAAATTGGACACAAATCCCAAGATGAAGATTGACCATGACCCTTTCCCCGTGAACACTATTGATCTCAACGGGAAGAAAGTGTTGATTCGGCCTGAGCAGGCCGAGTCCGCTGAAGGGAAGGAGGTCACGATCGGGGAGCCGCGCCCACACACGCTCATGCCAAAGAACCCTGAGGTAGATTTGTGGAAAATGGACATCAACACATCATCTTCGGCTGCGAACCGCAAGAAGCCGAAGGATACATATGACATGATGCTCTAGAAGCACCAGACGAGGGCCGAGAAGTCGACTGCTCGGCCAAGACCTCCAGTGAGGCCGAGCCCTCCGCGAAAGAGTGGGTTCGGCCCACGATGGGCGAAGCCGTTGGAGCCACTGCTTCCCCCACCATACCATTAGTCAATGGCATAGTGGCCACCATGTTACATTCCACCTCTCGGGTACCCTACCCCACGTTATATTGCTCCTTTTGTGCCACCTAGATTTTATAACGTGTAGGGTCAGATGGGCACTCCAAGCAGCGACGTCTTCTCAAGGCTATCCGTCTTAACACAGCGGCGTACGAAGGCACACTCTGAAGCTATCATCGTCAAGGTGGGGTCCCAGGACGTCCCAATCCCTAAGGGGACATCCGAGGATCGAGGCTAAGTTGAACCACCGAAGGCACCCAAGGAGATGGCTGGTTTGACCGCAGCCTTATGGCCTGTCAAACCACCCTCACCACTTCAGTCTGACCGGTCTGCTTTGGCTGGTCCGAACGGCCCTTCACAGGAGACAGACAAAGTCTGTTCAGACTGGCCCGGTAAGGCCGGTCCGACCGATAAGAGGCAGGGATGAGGTTTTGCCAAGCGCAAATCCACAGAGGCTGATTCGGACAATTCCCGCTAGGCCAAAAGCTCTGGGAGCAAGGTTGTGGCACCCGGCACTAAGCCGTAGCCATTGTGTGCACTGCTAGGTATGACCATGTCCCAGAAGAGGTGACTATAACGTCTTCAGGCCTAGGAGATGTGCGAGAAGAAGGCCGAGAACGAGCGAGCTGCCATATTCGAGGAGATCCGTCCCCGACCAGTAGGAAGACAGGAATGGAAGCTGAAGCCGGTTGCCATAAACAACTCAGCGCATACTCCGAGCAACGAAGAGGATGATTTGATGGACGACGATTACATGCCAATCTCCGAGGGACCCCCTCCTCAAGCGATGAACGTAAACATCATCACACTGCCCGCTGAGTTTGCCCTTCCATAGGATGAGGCCAAGGTCACTCAGTTGAACCTTAGCCCACAGGAGCCTATTTTCGAGAAGCCCGAGTATACGGCTCATCACTTGAAGCCTCTCTATGTCAAGGGGCACATCGACGGAAAGCTGATCTCGAGGATGCTTGTAGATGGATGTGCCACCGTCAACCTAATGACGTACTCTCTATTGAAGAAGCTCGGCAAGAATGAAGATGACTTGATGAGGACTAACCTGACACTCAATGGCTTCAATGGTGAGAGCTCCGAGGCCAAGCGCATACTTTCTCTAGAGATAACGGTGGGCAACAAAACATTGCTGATGGCGTTCTTCATCGTCGATGTGCAAGGTAACTATAGTGTACTACTTGGGCGTGACTGGATTCACGTAAATTGTTGTATTCCATCTACTTTGCACCAGTGCTTGATCCAGTGGGATGGTGACGATGTGGAGGTTGTACCAGCTGATACTTCAGCCCAGGTTGCTTTGGCCGATGTTGTACTAGATGATAAAGTAGAGTGTCTATCACGTAGAGACCTCTAGGATTATGACTTTGATAGCGTGTCCGAGGGGCATTTTGTTCCCATGTTTGTAAAGCCGGTTAGTGTAGCACGGCTATCCCTAAATTATTAGTCAAGTCTAGTATGACTAATCTTGATTGCCTAAAGTCTCATGTAGAGCAGTATCAGTCTTCTAAAGATGTTATTGCCGAAGACATTGAATATTTTAGCGAAGTAGAAAAGTTAGGTCAGGGTTTTGCGTCAGGCGATCCTCTAGAAGAGGTCGATATAGGCAATGGTACTATTCCAAGGCTGACTTTTGTAAAAAAAAATTTGCAGGCTGATGTAAAGGCTGGAGTAATAAAGTTGCTTCGGTCATACATTGGTTGTTTTGCATGGGAGTATAGCGATATGCCTGGACTTAGCCATGAGCTCGTGGAGCATCGGCTGCCTATCAAGCCCGGGTTTAGGCCTTATAAACAGCCCCCTCGTCGCTTTAATTTGGATGTGTATTACCGAGTTAAAGAAGAGATAAAGCGATTGCTTAAGGCTGTGTTTATTAGGCCATGCAGGTATGCTGAATGGGTTGCTAACATTGTGCCTGTAGAAAAGAAAGGGAGTGACAAGATTCGTGTTTGTATTGATTTCAAGGACTTGAACAAGGCCACTCCGAAGGATGAGTACCCCATGCCAATAGCCGACATGCTAATCAACGACGCTTCAGGACACAAGGTACTTAGTTTTCTTGATGGCAATGCTGGTTATAATCAGATCTTTATGGCCGAAGAGGACGTCTACAAGTTAACTTTTCGATGCACTGGTTTTGTCAGCTTGTTTGAGTGGGTTGTTATGACTTTTGGCTTAGATAATGCTGGCGCTACATATCAACATGCTATGAACTTGATCTTTCATGACGTTGTAGTCAAATCAGATGCTATGGGAAACCATTTAGCAGATTTGAGAGTTTCTTTTGATAGGATGCGTCAGTATGGCTTAAAAATGAACCCGCTTAAGTGTGCTTTTAGAATGTCGACGGGCATGTTCTTGGGATTCATGATCCATGAAATAGGTATTGAGATTGATCCCAAGAGGATTGATAAGATTAGAAACTGTGAAGCGCCGACATGTAAGAGAGATGTGCAAACGTTGCTGGGCAAGGTTAATTATTTGCGACGCTTTATATCTAACTTGTCTGGAAAGATTGATGCTTTTGTCCCCATACTTCGGCTAAAGAATGAAGCCGAGTTCACTTGGGGGGCAAGTCAGCAACGTGCTTTTTAGAAGATTAAAGAGTGCTTGTCATCACCACCTGTGGTTAGAGCACCAAAAGCCGGGATTCCGTTTTGGCTATACGTTGCTGTAGAAGATAGTGTGATAGGAGCTATGCTAACTCAGGAACTAGAGGGCAAAAAGTACATCATCACTTTCTTGAGCCGCCGCCTATTGGACGCCAAGAGAAGGTACGTGTTTTTAGAAAGTTTATGTTTGTCTCTTTATTATGCATGTACCAAACTTTGACACTATCTTCTATCTGGCACATGTATTGTTACTTGTCAGACTGATGTCATAAAGTACATGTTGCAAAATCCGATTCTAAGTGGGAGAATCAGAAAGTGGGCTTATGCTTTGATTGAGTATGATTTCGCTTATGCCAAGTCGTCGCTAATTTTATAGTTGATCACCATGTAGATGTCAATTGGAATAGTGATGCTGCTTTGATTGAGGTAATACCATGGAAACTTTTCTTTGATGGTTCGTCTTGTAAAAATGGCCAAGGTGTTGGAGTTGTGCTCATATCGCCTAAAGGTATGAGTTTCAAAACCTCGACCCGATTAGAATTTCCTTGTACTAATAATCAGGTCGAATATGAAGCTTTGTTATTAGGTCTTGAGATGTTAAACTCTATGGGTATTAAATATATTCATGCATATGGTGATTCACTATTAGTAGTCCAACAAGTAGCTAAATTCGCGCAATGTTTTAATGGTTTGCTAAATAGCTACTTGGATAAATGTCTAGACATAATTGCTACTCTGGATGATTTTGAAATTTCAGATGTGTCTAGAGAAGCCAAATCAATAGCAAATGACTTGTCTCAACAAGCATTTGATTATCAAATTAAAAAGGTAGATTTTTCACACAAGAAAAACTGATGCTTGACTTTAATTTACCTCGTGAATCAGAGCATTTTGGTCTGACCGGCCTGATATGGCTGGTCCGACTGCAGGTGTCTGGTTAGTCTGACCGGCCATGTCAGGCCAGTCTGACCACCATGTGCTAGTCATCTGGCAATGGTCGATCTGACCGGCCCTCTATGACCGGTCCGACTACCCCATGCCAGGAGGTTTTAGGACACGAGGGGCAAGCCATGATTTTTAATTTAAACGCCAATTTAGATGGAGATTTGGGGAGTGCTTCAGGAAGTCATTAGGATGATTCTAGGACTCCAATTATTCAATATTTGAGGGATCCTATCAAGCGGGTTGATCAGAAAGTTCGGCGGCAAGCATTTAAATTTGTGCTACTCGACGATGAGTTGTATCGCCGAAATGTTGACGAGGTACTTTTGAGATGTTTTAATGTCGATCAGTCTAGACTTGTTGTGGGTGAAGTACATGAAGGTCTTTGCGGTACTCATCAGTCGGCCCAGAAAATGAGTTGGATGCTCAAAAGAGCGGGTTTTTATTGGCCGACCATGACTAAAGACTGTTTTAAGTATTATAGGGGATGTGAAGCTTGTCAAAGGTTTGGTAATATTCAGCTGGCTCCTGCATCTTTTCTTAACCATATTATCATGCCATGGTTGTTCTGAGGTTGGGCCTTGGACTTCATCGGCGAAATTTATCCTTCCTCTTCAAGAGGGCATCGGTTCGTGTTGATGGCTACATATTACTTCACCAAGTGGACCGAGGCCGTGCCTCTCAAGAACATGACACAAAATGAGGTAATTGATTTCATCTTGAAGCGCATTTTACACGGACTCAGTATTCCTCAAACTCTTAGTACAGATCAGGGTGCTTCATTTGTTTCTAAGGAGGTATGTGATTTTACAGAATCTTATGGTATAAAGTTGGTAAACTCTTCACCGTACTATGCTCAGGCCAATGGTCAGACCGAGTCTAGTAAGAAAACTGTGATTAAGCTCATTAAGTAAAAGATTGAAGAGTTTCCTAAAAGGTGGCATGAAGTGCTTTCTGAAGCTTTGTGGGACTGTAGAGTTGCAAAGCATGGTGCCAACAAGGCAAGTCCATATGAGTTGTTATATGGACAAGAAGCCGTTTTACCCGTGAAGGTAAATCTTGCCTTTTTAAGGTTACTTAAGCAAGATGGCTTATCGGTCGATAGGTATGATACTTTTTTAAAGGATAATTTAGAGGAGGTGACTGATAAGAGGTTAAGAGCTCTAGAAGCAATAGAAAGAGACAAACAAAGAGTGGCTAGAGTTTATAATAATAAGGTAAGAGAAAAATCATTTCAAGTTGGTGACTTCGTTTGGAAGACAATCTTGCCTTTTGGCACTAAGAGTCGAAAATTTGACAAATTGTCGCCTAGTTTGGAAGGTCCTTTTAGAGTTCTTGAAATCGCTCCACGTAAAGCGTATTTGCTAGTGTTACTTCAAGGAGAGCGATTTCGTAGGTCTTTGAATGGTAGATATTTGAAAAAGTACTTCCCAAGTGTTGGGGGAATAAGTTTTCCCTTAAACAGGGGCCAAATGACGTCAGCCTCCGATGGCCTTCGGCCCGGAGCCCGACACTGTCGAAGCACGTCCTTATCTGGTGAAGTTATTTCTAAGTCTCCAGGGTCTTTTCGGAAGCCTCCGGAGCAAGGCCTTTGAACCCCTTTCAGAGTCCTCCGGAGCGAAGCCTCCAAGATCCCTTTGAAGTTTGCAAGAAGCCAAGTCTCAGGCTAGTTTCGGAGTTATCCTCTGGGATAGCTTCGGAGTTAACCTCCGAGCTTTCTTCAGAGTTAACCTTCGAGCTCCTTTCGGAGCTCTCTAGAGCCGATCTCTGGATTCTCTTTAGTTGATTCGAAGCTGTCTCTGAGAACCTAGTTCGGAGTCAAGTTTGGAGTGTACTTCGAAGCCCACTTCGGAGTGTCCTTTGAAGCCTTCTTCACAGCCTCCGCCCGAAGAGCTCCAACCACTACTCCGAACCCAGAAAATATCTGTACTTCGCTACAGTGTAGAAGTCATACCGGGGGCCCCTCTGCCCCTAGTATGTCGTTTAGCTGGTCAAGAAGTGGCGTTTATCTGACACGTCTGTAAAGCTATAAAGCACTTTGCATAGTAGACTAGCCTTTTTCCCTTTTGCCCCTATAAAGCCTATGACTTATAGAGGGCATTTAGGTCTTTTCCTTTGGCCTGCGTTCCTATAAAAGCAGGGCCAAGCCCATGTAATAGTTCAGCTCCTCTAGGGCCATGAGAGCCCAGGGATTCACTAGATTCCACCGAGGCAGACTATGCCAAATCCACCATAAACTGGACGTAGGGCTATTATCCCTTAGGTGAGGTCCGAACCAGTATAAATCTTTTCTCCTTCTGAGAGAACCCTTCGAGGTTCATTTTACACACCATATACACATACAAAACCTGTGTTGTAGCTAACACAATTGCTACGACACAAGTATGTGGCAAAACGCTTCAAGTGTCGAAAGGCTGATATAAGGCATATCGCCCTTAGCTCGTTGTGCTTTTGGCCGACTAAAGTTGGCCAAAACGCAGGGGCATATGTTGATAGCAAAAATAGCATTAATGGTTAAGATTATAAAAATATCACTTTTTGGTAGTTTTGCCGAAAATATGCCGAGACCTGGCACATGTCGGTCCAACCGGCCATGTTGGCCCAGTCTTACCGGCCATGTAGGCCCAGTCAGACCGACCGTATGGGCTCGGTCAGACCGACCCAACCCAAGTCTAAGCCAATTAGATAATTTCGTGGGATTTTTATCCCTAATTGATTTTTGATGACATGGACTTGTGCACAATTCCGTTTAGAAGCATAGGAACTTATGACCCACCTCTATAAATAGAGGCAAGCCCGATTCAACGAGCCCCCCAAAAAACCCTAATAGATCCAATCTATTATCTTCCTTGAATCGCATTTACTTTCTTTTCCCTAGTTTTAGCCTAGGACGTACATCTTTGTTGGTTTGCGCTATAAACCATCCGTCCACCGCGTCGTAATCATGGTAAGTCCTTGTCGAATTACTTTTTATTGGTAATTCGGTCCCCTGGCCGAATTACTTTGATCTCTTAGTATTTTTTATACTAATTCATCATCATCATCTCCTCCAAGGAGTTTGGCTGTGATCCATCCATGGGAGGACAGTCGTCGGAGCCCGGAGATCACTTTCTTGGAGCAGTAGGTCCGACCTGAGGTCATTTCCCGGTTTGACCAACCCATGCCATGCCGCCATCTGATGTACCAGCACACCGCGGTCCGACCAACGGCATGAGGCCGATCTGACCGGGATTTTCAGGAGGCTCCAAAGACCCCTCCGCACCGAAGGTATATTCACGTCGGAGTTTATTTCGCATCGAAGGTATATTCACGTCGGAGTTTATTTCGCACTGGAGGTGTCCTCACACTGGAGTACCCCGACCCCTTCAGCCATCTACGGTCTTACCAGAGGTATAGCCTCGGTTCGACCGGCCGAACGGTAGAGGACCCCTTCGCATTTATGTGCCAAAGGCCCCCTTGACCGGTAGTGATCCTCTGGTCTGACCGGACACCCTTGACCGGTCCGACCTTTCAATTGGCTTCGATCTGACTAGCCCTGTTCTGGCCGGTTGGGTTTAGTTAGGTTATTTATTCATTTCTAGCAATTTTTCAACACTTCGGTTAATTGAGTAATTTTAGACTATTATTATTATTAAATTGCTTGGCTACTCTGTTATCCCCTTACCATGGTTTAAGGATTATCGGAACACGACGTTAATGTCTTGTGAAATTTTTGGATCGTCGAACTGACCCAAGTGTGGGGGCACGTTTTAGTGTCAATAGGGGCTAGCATGAGGGCGAAGCCTATCAGCACCTTCTTGCCTCCACCTTTCAACCTCCGCCTAAAGCCGAGCCATCTGGGCAGCCACGACATCTAGACGGCTTTCACTTCCTCTGGAGGGGCCCTCTAGGTCTTGAGAACTGATGAAATCAGTTCAGAGCACAGACGGAGCCGTAGGAGGGGCTCCATATGCTGGAGGGTTAATGGTCACTTCAGGAGTTTGAGGTGGGGGGACTGTGGAGGGTCCCGCGACCTCGGTATTGTTTGAAGATCCTAATCCAGAGGTTCGAGAGGACGTTCGAAGGGGACTGGTGACTAGGCTCCACTTAGGAGGCATTGCTTCGGGAAAGGATTGGTAGAGAACAAAGTTTTTGTACTAGGTTCCCCACAGACTGTGCCAACTGTTGGCGCAAAAGATTACAATAACAGGTTTTAGTAAACTTGAATGATTGATAAACAAATTGTTTGTTAATGCAGGACACCAATGCAACTCCCACCCAATACATGCCAGTGCTTGGGAGAACTTGGACTGGTGGGACATTAAATGAACCCGACGTCGACTCGCGCGTATAAATTCTTTTCCTTGGCCACAGCCCATCACTCTCAATCATTTTGCTATCCATGCCCATGCCCTGCGCCCAGTTGCTGCTTTTGCGCCCATATCTCTCAGTCCCGACTTCCTTCGCCCGCCGCCTCCAAAAATGTCAGGAGAGAGAGCGCTCCCTACCGCGGCCGACCCCCGGTTCTTGCAGCGCCAAGTAGCCACGGCTGTGGCAGCGGTGATGGCTCCCAACCCAACTGAGACCCACGACCCTCGAGAGCTCCGCCCGGCGTCAGAGAGGTTCCGGGAGTAAACTTTCGAGCTGGGGAAGTCGGCCTGCACGGATTAGTCAATCATGCTGGTGTTCTGACACTGCCTTGGCTCTGGCGTGGAAACCAGGAAGCTAGGCCTGGAGACCATCTCAGAACCGCGCGAAGGAGAGATCATCGTCTTTGAGGCGTTCTTCGACGTGGGGCTCGGATTCCCAGCCTCGGAACTCTTGGCGGGAGTCCTCGACGCCTTCCACCTCTAATTGCCCCAGCTATCTCCGAACGCGGTGGCCCGCCTCGCCATCTTCGAGTGGGCCATTCGGGCGGAGGCTGCAAAGGATGGGTGCAGGTCTTCACGAAGATACACGAAGCATCTTCTAGCCAAAGAAGAAAGGGGGCCTGGTGCAGTCATATGGAAGCATCAATTTCCAACTCCGGAAGAAGTACGTTGACTTTTTCCCTGCAAAGGCCATCAACGAACGGTGGTATTCTCTATGGATATGCCGTTGGTCAATTCTACGTCCATGTGGGGTTGTACTCTGGACTGGCCGGGCCTCCGTGCCACATCTTGTTCCGGAGGGAGGCGACCATCGAAACCAATGCCGGCTCGGTCTCTGCCCGCATTCGGCTCCTCCAGATCGTCGCCCGTCGGATGAGCATGTGGGATCTGACGGAGGAGTTCGTCGCTCTCGAGAACCCTCCCTTGAAAGAGGCGTGGCCGGTCTCGCTTCGGAGTGCTAAGGAAGAGCCCACTTCAGAGGAACTCTCCAACTTGCTAGGTTCGGTCGCTTTTCCCCTCCTACAACAAGTAGCTTACAGTTTCGGGGGTCAGCGGAGGTATTAAATACTTATCTCAACTTGTTGGGTCGTGCGTGGTCAAGACCCCCGAACAGGTGGTTCGGATTGCAGAGAAGATTCTTGGAGCTCCCACCTCGGCCGAGCGCAAGTAGAGGATGGAGCTCATGGGATCTTTGGAGTGGTTCAACCGCATGTGGATCGCGCTCAAGCTGCCTCCACTGTGCCTCCTAGAAGCGGACACCGTAGGTCTGTCTTCGAAAAAGAGAGCGGCAGACCG
The DNA here is from genome assembly GCA_019279435.1 of Zizania palustris. Lineage (NCBI taxonomy): Eukaryota > Viridiplantae > Streptophyta > Magnoliopsida > Poales > Poaceae > Zizania > Zizania palustris. The sequence continues at coordinate 2,856,595 of JAAALK010000085.1, forward strand.
TGATGCAGAGGAGTCCTCGAAGCGGACCACATTGGCAGTTCCCACGGTAGTCAGGAGGTGGATAGCCTGGACCTTGGGGGGTTAGCCGATCCCCTAGGAGAAGTGGAGGGGAGTGCCAATGATGCGGTCGAATTGGCTGCGGCATTAGTCGGCTCCCCAGTGAACTCAATGGACAACTTCTTCTTTCGGCCTCACTCCCCCACACCTGTGCGGTCCTTAGATCATCTACCCGAGGCTAGGAATGAAGGTATGGAGCTTGCGTAGGTGTCCTTCGTACCCAACATTTCATTTGTCTTGTTACCTTATGACTTACCCTGTTCCTAGTTAGATACTTCAGTTCGGGCCCCGACTTCGCCGCCTACGCCTCCCGGAGATGGCACTGGCGCGGCGGCTAGAACCCCCATCGACGTAGTAGAGCTCTCGGGGTCATACGAAGAGTTGGACTCCGAGAGAGCTTCTAGGGGGGAAGCCCGGCAAACCGAAGTTCGCCCGCCAACGGACCCTAAGCTTGCGCGCGCATGCATGCCCCTCTTGGTTCCCTTCGTGGAAGGCGGGCTGAACATCACGGCGAGAAACACGCCCCTCCACGAGTCTTACTTGGGCCTGAGAGACACCGAGCTGGTGTCGGAGCTTGGCCAGTCAGACGGGGCTGGCCTCGGCTTCGCTATTGAAAGCGCGGCTAGCTAGGTAAACCTTCGCAGCGCTATTGGCCGAGCCCCTGGCCCTTCCTTTGCCTCCATCTTAATCTTCACTTCATTGCGTGCAGATAGTTGCCTTAGCACAATGGTCACTTGTGTCCCTCTCCGCTGAATGGAGCCATTATGAGCGCGAGTCCTAGAGGCTCCGCGAGCATGTAGAAGCTACCAAAGGGGCTGCCCGGGAGTGCGCTGTCAAAGTGGACCGGCTTCATGGGTTGGAAGCGGAGATCGTCGGCCTCCGCGCCCAGTCCATCGAGGTGGACGGGCTTCGGGCTCAAGTCGCGGAGATCGATGCGCTCCGGGCACGGGCCACCAAAGAGGAAGAGCTCTAGGTCTGGGTCGTTGAGGTCGATGCCCTCAAGGCCCAAGTTACCAAAGTAGATGAGCTACAGGCTCAGGCTACCGAGGTTGACATGCTCAGGGCCCATGTTGCCGAAGTAGATGAGCTCCGGGCTTGGGCTGCTGAGGTCAACGTGCTCAGGGCCCAGGGCCCAGGTCGCAGACATGGATGAGCTTCACTTGAAGGTGGCCGCCTCCGAAATCAGAAAGATCTAAGGGCTCAAGCTAGAACGAACCGTCACGGCTCACCTGGCCCAAAACGAGGCGGCGGCCGAAGCTCCGGCTCAATGCGAGAAAACCGTGGCTCACATAGTGGGGGCCCTTCGAAGGGTCTCGGAGCACTACGGCACGGGGTGCGTAGCCTTCGATGTCGCCCGAGAGCCCCTCAACCATCGGCTGAAGTTTATACAAGCTGCCATTCGACAGGTTGATCTCACGGCGTCCAGATACGTGGAATTGTCAGTGTGGGTGGCTGCCCTCAACGTCCTTCACCATCTGGAGGCCTCCAGAGGCATCTTGCCTTCGTCTTCGGACTTGCCTCTGGTCACCTTGGGGGAGAGTCGCCTCCTTTCCTCGACTCCTGCGGTCGCGCAAGCTTGGAAGGCTGTCCAAGCGGCTTGGAAGGCGGAGGGCCCAGGCGCGGTCAAGGACTGAATGGATGAAGCCCTCTGATCGAGCCTTCCTCGATCTTCCTCGAAGCCTCCTCCTACCACCCCCTTCCGGACCTGAAGGTGTAGTTTCCCCTTGGGCTTTTGTACCGCAGCTCGTGTAATAGAAACTTTCATAACACATCAATAAAGGAAAGTTGTTTTTTGAAAATTGTATAGTGTGTCTGTGACGCTTGTGACCCCGACGTCGAGATACTTGGTGGGGGCGAGGCCCTTCGGCACCAATGGGCCATCTTCGAGGCCCTCAAGGCCAACCGGCATGTGCGCTTCAACGTTCCTTGATACGACAACAAGCACGTTATTCCCAAAGTCCTGCACGAAGTGCTGGCTTCCATCAAGGAAGAAGAGAAAGGGAAATACGCCCCGTCCTCCTCGCCCAAAACAGTGAACTGGTCCGACGTAGAGACCGATCTCGGTGAACCGGAGTCCAAAGACTAAGGCCTGCAAAGCTGGGCACAACTTCAATAAGAACAGAAGACTCTTTGGGCTCAGAAGGAGGAAAAGAAGCTGAAGAAGAAGGAAAAGAAACGCTTCGTCCACGTGGCTCTGGAGCCACGAACCGGTGAGAGTTCGAGGGGTCCGGGCAACCTACAAGACCGAAAAGGCTTGCAGTTCTTGCTTGGTTTATACGACGAGTTCTCGGAGCTCGAGTCCCTAGTTCGATCTTGTAATAACTAGTGTTCACTTGCTACTATGTCTCCTATGAAACTATTTTATGCCGCTGGTGGATCCTAATTGCTTCCCTGTCTACTCCCCCGCCCCCACCTTGTGGGTAGGCAACTTGTCGGCTGGGCGCAATGCGTTAGAGCTTAGAATCGGGAGCTAGAAACACCACGCTTTCGCTTTAAACAAGGACTCGGAATCCGAACGTAAGGCACTGAACATAGGGTGCTTCGAGCCGGAGCTCAAGACCCGAACGTGGGGTGCTTCGAGCCGAATCTCGAAACCCGCATGCAGGGTGCTTCGAGCCGGATCTCGAAACCCGCATGCAGGGTGCTTCAGGCCAGAGCTCGGAACCTGAATGCAGGGTGCTTCGAGCTAGAGCTCGGAACCCGAATGCAGGGTGCTTCTAGCCGGAGCTCGGAACCCGGACGTGGGGTGCTTTGAGCCGGAGCTCGGAACCCGAATGCGGGGTGCTTCAAGCCAGAGCTCGGAACCCGAATGCGGGGTGCTTCGAGCCGAATCTCGGAACATGAGTGCAGGGTGCTTCGAGCCAGAACATGGAACCCAAATGTCGGGTGCTTTGAGCCGATTCACGGAACCCTTATTACTTGCTAGGATTACGCTAGTACCGTAGTGTGCCCACTTCGGTAAAACGTTTCACCGGTCGAACACCTTTTCACTTCTTCTTATTTTGTTAAAACTGAGAGGGAAAGTACACCGAACAGAAAAGAGAAATTGATTACATTAGATCACGTGTAATAGCGCTTTAGATGCTCCGCATGCCAAGTGTGCTTCGGGTCCTCGCCTTCTAGAGTGGTGTAGGACCGAAAGTAGCGAGCAGAGGAGGGGTGAATGGGCGCCTAAAAATTTCTTGCTAAACTATGATCTAATCCCAACACCCACACAAACTTAACTAGACAAATAATATTAGCAAAGAAAATTACTGGAATTAAAATTGTCTAGACTAAAAAAGATCGGTACCTTAATTTAAATGATATTAAGGATAAACTAAATAAGAATACTACAACAATAAAAACCACTAAATAAATTATGAGATATTTATATTTTAGTCTAGAAATAAAATATTAATCAACTAAATAAAAACATGGATCATCCAGATATTAATTTAGAAATAAATCTAAAATATTCCATGTAAATCTAGAATGAAAATATTACTGCGACTAATACTAATATTTCTTTTTACACGAGTAGATTAAAAATTATTTAAATAAAAATATGCAAGTACTTAAAATTATTTTGGCAGATTAAATTACCACGAAATTTCTAAACAGATTTTCAGCTAATTAATTAATAGATGATTATCTCTAAAAATTGATCTACCAAAAAAATAGGAGATTAAAACTTTTTACCACACCACGGAGATCCTCGTCGTCATGCGCTGCTAGAAGCCATGAAAACAAACGCCGGTGTGAAGTAGATCTACAGTAACAGCAAATATGTGGCCGCCCCTCGGGAATCGTGTGCTTCACAGCTGCACTATTCAGATCGCTGTGCCGTTTTCTTCCTGACGCACGGCAAGAGAAAAGAAACTACACAAAAGAAAATTGTGCCAAGCTGCTTTGATAACCGGGCGGACTACCGCGCCAGGACATAACTGGCTTCCTTTCTGCTGTGAATAGCCAACCGCACCACGCCGGCCAACGTGACAGCTGTGGGCCCCTCCGGTTGAAACGTTTTCACAAGCAATCAATGGAGCTGCGCCAATAGGAGAAAAAGAAAATACAATAAAAAATAGCAAGCTAATTAATTCCTGCCGGGAAAGCCATCTGAAGTGGGACCCGCCGCCGTGGAAAGGAAGTCGGTGGGGCCCACGCACGTGAAGCAGAGAAACCTGGCCGCCGTGCACCGGTATGCCTGCTGTGGCGAGATACAAACCGCGATGAACGAAGGGAAATCGCCGGCGAAAATTATCGGAGTGGAAGACGAAAGCCGCACCCAAAAAATGGGACTGTAGATTGATCTATTAGAAAACACTCATCTATCCATAAGGGGGATAGGGGCCTATTTATAGACGACTCCTAATACATGAAAATACTAATTTACCCCTATGGTAAATTAACACTAACTCTAAAATAAATTCCGAAAATTACGAAAATATTCGTAGAAAAATCACCTGTCTCAAATAAAAATATTCTAGACTTAAAAACTAAATATTAATATCCTAAAAATGAATTAATCATAGGTTGTCAGTTTTGCGCCGAAACTGACAAAGCGTCCACCGTCTTCGCACCGGGTACCCGGATTGGGCCGACCCGACCCCGCAGCTTCCTCAGCCCGGCAATCGCTCGCAGCCCGTGTACCTCAGTCAAACCCAGTCAACAGATCGGTGGATCATCTACCGCTCCTAGCCATGTACCCGGATTGGGCCAGCCCGACTCTGCGGCTTCTCTGCCCGGCCGTCACTCACTGCCCGTGTACCTGAGTCACATGCGCCTCAGACTCGGCAGGTCTTCATATCTCCCTTCCTTTCACTTCCGTTGACAATCACTCATCACATCTGGAATATCAAAACCATATTCTTCAAAATGGTTTCTCAATCTCCCCTTGATGAGTGCATTGTCAACACCCTTTTCAGCTCATCTCCAGAACCTACAAAACATGTGGAAACAGAAAAACAAAGACAAAAGAAAATAGAAGAAAGAAAATAAAAGTTTAACCCTAATGACCAAAAGCCAAACAGAAGCAAGAAAAATGGTCATTATGGTTAACCAAAAATAAAGCCTCAAAAACAAGTGCAAATCTGGTCATTATGGTTAACCAAAAATAAAGCCTCAAAAACAAGTGCAAATCTCAGAATTATCAACAAGAATAAACTCCCCCTGAAATAAATCCCAGAGAAAGCCAAAAATATATCCAAAATTTCTCCCCCTTGTTGACAATTGGACTCATCAAGTGAGACTAAATGCACTCTAAAGAGACATAAACACAAACTCCCCCTGAAATGTAGCTCCCCCTCAAAATATGCCATGAATGCAGATGGGGTGCAGGTGGAGTGAGAAAAGCATGCTTCTTAGATATGATTAACTGCATTTACAACATCTAACAGGTATAGTAAAAGATATACTATCTAAGATACATGACATAATCAGTGCAACTCATGATATCTAAAGAGAGTCATTAGCACGCATTTTTCGATTTTTGCAAACAAAAGCATCACCACATTTTCTAGTTGACAAGCAAGGAAAACATGATATGCAAAATCTAACTGATATCTACCAAGATAAGCACTGTCCAAAACAAATTGCTTTAGCAAACTTGTCATCTTTTTAAGTTTTTTAGATTTTTTTTTCTTTTTATTTTTTCATTTCTGCCAGGGGTTATTTGCATATCAAACCTTATGCTAACCGACCAAGTCAAGCCAAGGCTAGAACTGGACCATCAGAAGCTTAAGACATTGGTCTTGGCATACATTGCACCGTCCTAGTTCATACAAAAGTGCTATTGTAAGCAGTCTAGAACAATGCAATGCGACAAAGCAAAACCACCTAGATATTTTCTAATAATCATAAAAATGCATAAAATTTTCATTTTCCTAAATTTTTCTCATTTTTATAGCACATTTTTCATATTTAAAGCATATAGATGTCCAAGTTGCATATCTGCATGTAAGTAAGGATCTAGCTACAAGGCATGCAAAAGATAGCGAAAGCATTCAGCCTACACATGCTAGTTACTAGAAGCAATGGTGATCATTTTTCAATTTTAAAGTATAAAAGCCATGCATATGACAAATATCAGATATATCATGTGAACTGAAACAGAACATGATCATCGACAAGTAATCAAAGACATATACTAGCTAGAGAAAGTAAAGTTGATTAATCATATAACAGAAGCAAGCTCAAAGTGTGATTGATGATTATGCATAATATGAACGCACACAAAAAGACTCAATAAAAATAAAGAAGAAAGTAAAAAACTGACTCAAAGTATCCAAAAAAGGATACACAACTCCCAAATCAAGATCAATAATCATGAGAAGGAGTAAACGGTCCACCACCAGGTTTAGCAAAAGTTATAAACTAGTGTCGAGCCATCTGCTCGTATGTAGGAAAGCAGAAGGAATCATATGAATCTGGACCAAAACACGGCTCAAAGCGCGGTCCTCTGTTATTCCTAAAATCAAGGCCATGAGGTCCAAAGTCGTATCCATAACGATCTGGAACTCTGCCGGAATGGAAACCACCCTCCAGAGCACGATCATAAAAACCGTCTCCTCTACCACCACCTACACGACGAGGCCTGGCCTCTAGCCTCTCTCTATGTCGAGGAACTCTCTGTCTACCATCCTACTGGTAGAACTGCTGCTGCCCACCTCGAGCTTTCTCTGCTCGCTCAACCCACTTCCTCCTGAAGCAAAACTCCTCAAGATGCCCGTCTCTCTGACAAAACTTACAGTGATAGGTAGGCTTCTTGGGATGTTGTTGTGGCTTAGGGTTCTTAGGCTTGGTGGTGTTGGGTGTAGCATCTTTGGTGTGAGAGGGTCTAGTTAAAGAATCAATAAAAGTGTGGAGAGTTTTAGGTTTTGGAACCAAGATCTGCTTGTTAGGTGGAGCTTTGGGCTATTCTTGGAACACTCCATCTTTTGGCTGACTAGCCTGGAAAGACTCAGTGGAGTGAGTCTTGGGGTATCTCCGCACAGGAGTCATTTTACTCCACTCCAATGCCCGGCTAATGGCACTCTCAAAGTCAGCCTTGGTGTAGGTGTAGCCTACCCCAAACCCATCATGCCTCTTAAACTGCTGGATCATCATGCCGAGCTGTGGCTCTCTAGCACCGATCCAACTCAGGATAGAACGGAGGTAGAAGTTCTCATTCTGAACATCAGCTAGCTCCTCTCTCAAAGAATCTAACACCTCCACCTGAGACAAGCAGGTCTCACACTCTCTATCTATTTGGACAGACTTCTCAGCTTTCTAATTAATCAACTCCAGTCTAAGAGACAACCAGTTCTCACAGACAGTGGGTGAAACTGACACTGTCTCAAGCTCTAGCTTAGTCTGCCCCAACTCACCTCTCACTCCAGCTAACTCGCTCAACTGCTCATCACTCTTGGCTCTCAGCTCAACTATACTAGCTAAATGAGATGGGCAGTCTACACAAGGTACGACGACAGTGACATGAGCATCTTTTAGCTCCTGCTGAGCACTCTCAAGCTCAGTGGCCAATGCGTCTCTCTCATCTACTCTCTCTGTGTACCTAGACTTAAGAGTCGTCTGGTCACACAACAGCACCTCACAGCTAGGGCACTCACCACTATCACCCAAGCAAGGGGAGGAAGACAGACTCTCAATCTTACCATTTGTTGTGGCAAGCTCACTCTCAAGCTCATCTATCCTCTTCTTAGCCCCTCTAAGCAGTTTCTCCCTATACTTCAACTCCTGACTATTCTGTTCTATTAAATTTACAACTTCTTGTTCATTGGAAGATGCCTTCTCATCGCTGTCGTCGTCAGAGTCATCGGAGGAGTCCTTCTCTTTCTTCTCCCCAAGAGCCATTTAGCAGAAGCCCTTTTGGGGTCTTCGGCTGTGATGTGAGCGACTCTTCGGCTTGTCCCCGAAGCCCATGAAATAGAGGCCCGCCGGATTTTCCGTGTCCTTCCCCTTCCTGATCATGATCTCTTCATCACTTGAACTTGAAGACGAGGATCTCTTGGAGTATCTTTTCTCCATCTCGGCGAAGAAGGTCTTGTCTCACTTCATATTCTCATGCCTGTAATCCTTTAGAGCCTTTCAAAAAAATCTTGTCTTGGGCTTGCCCTTTGTGGAGTTGTCATACTTGCTAGAGTTGTAGGAGTTGTCGCCGATTCCCTTCTTGTAGTTTTTCTGCTAGGGACAGTCGGCGATGAAATGACCTGGGTCACCACACTCAAAGCATCCGGATTTTGTGCCGTGTCTCTTAAACATTCGCTTATCATAGACACGTCGCACCTGGTTGTTAAACAAGCACAAATCATCATCTCCTAGAGTATCAAGTTGTTCCTCAGAAATAGACATCAAGAAAAAGGCAGTACAACTCATGGCATTAGGATTAGCAAACGGTGACGCAAGCGCCAGAGTCTTGGAACCAGAATCAGTGAGATTTGATCTCAACTGGATATCGACCTATGAGGCCTTGAGCTTACTAAAAAGCTCTGCGATGGTCAAGGTATCATAAGATGTGCTCTCAATAATAGAAGAGACCTTGATCTCCCAGATCTTAGGGTCTAAAGTATGACGTACCTTAAGCGCCTGTTCATGATCTGAGACCAGCTGATCACCATCGGCCTTGTTAACGCGTAGCTTGTTAATGATCGATTGAAAGCGACCAAACAAAGCCTCAACTGTCTTACCCGGCTTCTGTGAGAAATTCTCATACTCACGTCGGTAGGTCTGATATAGCCTAGCCTTGACCTGAGCTATCGCCTCATGGTGTGCCTGGAGGGTAGCCCAGATCTCTCGAGCAGTGGTGAGATGGCTAACACGCTCAAACTCACTAGGACCTAGACCAGAAAATAGAAAATTCACCGCCTTACTATTATTTTGATGCTTGGTGATTACATCAGCAGCAGCATCCGCAGCAATAGTCCTTATGGTGAAGTTAGGATAAACACAAATCTCCCATATGTCCGAGCTCTGGCTCATAAGGTATGCTCGCATGCGAGTCTTCCAATAAGTGTAGCCAAAAGCTTCTAGGGATGGGATTTTACCTGAAGACGTCATGGTCACTACCTAGGTTTTAGAATGGGTGAAGATATTCGAAAAACCTAACCTTGCTCTGATACCACTTGTAGGACCGAAAGTAGCGACCAGAGGGGGGTGAATGGGCACCTAAAAATTTCTTGCTAAACTATGATCTAATCCCAACACCCACACAAACTTAACTAGACAAATAATATTAGCAAAGCAAATTACTGGAATTAAAATTGTCTAGACTAAAAAAGATCGGTATCTTAATTTAAATGATATTAAGGATAAACTAAATAAGAATACTACAGTAATAAAAACCACTAAATAAATTATGAGATATTTATATTTCAGTCTAGAAATAAAATATTAATCAACTAAATAAAAACATGGATCATCCAGATATTAATTTAGAAATAAATCTAAAATATTCCATGTAAATCTAGAATGAAAATATTAAGGCGACTAATACTAATTTTTCTTTTTACACGAGCATATTAAAAATTATTTAAATAAAACTATGCGAGTACTAAAAATTATTTTGCCAGATTAAATTACCACGAAATTTCTAAACAGATTTTCAGCTAATTAATTAATAGATGATTATCTCTAAAAATTGATCTACGAAAAAAATAGGAGATTAAAACTTTTTATCGCACCATGGAGATCCTCGTCGTCATGCGCTGCTAGAAGCCATGAAAACAAACGCCGGCGTGAAGCAAATCTACAGTAACAGCAAATATGTGGCCGCGCCTCGGGAATCGTGTGCATCACAGCTGCACTATTCAGATCGCTTTGCCGTTTTCTTCCTGACGCATGGCAAGAGAAAAATAAACTGCACAAAAGAAATTTGTGCCAAGCTGCTTTGATAACCGAGCGGACTGCTGCGCCAGGACGTAGCTGGCTTCCTTCCTGCTGTGCCTGGCCAACCGCACCACGCCGGCCAACGTGACAGCTATGGGCCCCTCCGGTTGAAACGTTTTCACAGGCAATCAATGGAGCTGCGCCAACAGGAGAAAAAGCAAATACAATAAAAAATAGCAAGCTAATTAATTCCTGCCGGGAAAGCCATCTGAAGTGGGACCCACCGCCTTGGAAAGGAAGTCCGTGGGGCCCACGCACGTGAAGCAGAGAAACCTGGCCGCCGTGTGCCGGTATGCCTGCTGTGGAGAGATACAAACCGCAACGAACGAAGGGAATTCGCCCGCGAAAATTATCGGAGTGGAAGACGAAAGCCGCACCCGAAAAATGGGACTGTAGATTGATCTATTAGAAAACAGTCATCTATCCCTAGGGGGGATAGGGGCCTATTTATAGGCGACTCCTAATACATGAAAAGACTAATTTACCCCTAGGATAAATTAACACTGACTCTAAAATAAATTACGAAAATTACGAAAATATTCTTAGAAAAATCACCTGACTCAAATAAAAATATTCTAAACATAAAAACTAAATATTCATATCCTAAAAATGAATTAATCATAGGTTGTCAGTTTTGCGCCGAAACTGACAAAGCGTCCACCGTCTTCGCACCGGGTACCCGGATTGGGCCGACCCGACCCTGCAACTTCCTCAGCCCAGTAATCGCTCGCCGCCCGTGTACCTCAGTCAAACCCAGTCAACAGACCAGTGGATCATATGCCGCTTCTAGCCATGTAACCGGATTGGGCTAGCCTGACTCCGCGGCTCCTCTGCCCGGCCGTCGCTCACTACCCGTGTACCTGAGTGACATGCGCCTCAAACTCAGCAGGTCTTCATATCTCCCTTCCATTGACTTCCGTTGACAATCACTCATCACATGTGGAATATCAAAACCATATTCTTCAACATTGTTTCTCAAGTGGCCAGACGAAATGATCCCGGCCGGCCGGAACCGACGATAATGTACGGACCTTCCCACTTATTTCCCAGCTTCTTGGGGTGACGACTGCTGGAAGTATGAGGTGCCCTAGCTTCAACTCGCTTTTATTTAACTTGGGATCATACCATGCTTTAATCTGGCTTTTATACTTGGATAGGTTGGCGATGGCCCGGAGCCTCGTTTCTTCAGTGAGGTCGAGGGAGACATCGCATCCTTGATCAGCTTCTGGTGTTGTGGCCCACAGAGAACCGGCCTGAAGCTCCGTCAGCATCATTGCTTCGTTTCCAGATAGACCACAAGATCTTGGACAATTCTTCGGTCCATAGGCCCTTAGCCAAACCAATGATTCGCTTGTTGAGGCCAGAAAGTATGTGCCCGTTAGCCCATTCGACAGCTCCGTTAGACTGCGGGTGCTAGACCACAGCGAAGCATAGCTGCACTCTGAGCTCATAGAATTCCTTGAAAGTACTCACATCAAACTTAGTGCCATTGTCCAACGTTAGCTGCCTGGGCACCCCGAACCGGCAGACGATGTTCTGCCAAAAGAACTTCTCGACGCTTCTTGAAGTAATGGCGGTTAGTGGCTCTACTTCGACCCACTTTGAAAAGTATTCAATGGCAATGACGGGGAAGCGCACGTTGCCCTTGGCTTTGGGAAATGGACCAACGAGATCCATCCCCCACCGAGCGAGAGGCCACACTTGTGCGATGACTTGTAGAGGGGTGGGGGCTGATGGCTCTGCCTCCCCATCCACTAGCATCCTTGACAAGTGCGCACCAGATCTTCAGCATCGGCGACAATAGTAGGCCAATAAATGCCTTGACAGAGGGTCTTCCCTGCTAGTTCCCGAGGAGCCAGGTGGCTACCACATAGGCCTTCGTAGATATCTCGAAGCATCTGCTGTCCTTCAGAGCGAGAGATACACTGAAGCAACGGGGAACAAACACCTAACTTGTACAAAACTCTATCGATGACCCTATAACATCTCGCTCGGAGCTGAAGACACGAATGCTCGGTACCAGTTCGGAGCTCCACCTCGCCCTTGAGTAGCTGTAGGATCGGGTCCCGCCAATCACCGACGGCTACACATAGTACTTGGGCTAGTTTCGAGGATGCCGGAACATCTTCCGGGACCTATCTCGGGGTATCCTCTCATCGCGATGCAGATGGCTTGACTAACTCTTCAAAGAAAACCTTGGGAGGAAGCGCTTGACCTCCGGTAGTGGCCTTAGCAAGGACGTCGGCCTGGTAATTTTCACTTCGGGGAATGCTTCAGATGGAAATTCCTTTGAAAGGTTCCCCGGCTTTCCTAACTGCTTTGAGATACGTGTCGAGATCGGGGTGTCAAGCTTGAAAACTCTTATCAACATGCCCGGCCATGACCTAAGAGTCAGTTTTGATGACCACTATGGCAGCCCCCAGCGCATGTGCTTTGCCAAGGCCTAGTAACACTCCCTCATACTCGGCGTTGTTATTTGTAGCCTTAAAATTCAACTGGACGGAGTATAATGCTTGTTGGCCCGAAGGAGAGATAAGGACTGCCCATGAAGGTGATGTCGAACGAAGCTAGTTCCACTACCCACTTTTCGATCCGCCCGGTAGCATCCTTGTTTCGGAACATGTCCCCAAGAGGGTATGCGGTCGGGATGATTATACCATGGGCCAAAAAATAGTGACGCAGCTTCCGGAAGGCCATGACGAGGGTGTAGGCCACTTTTTCATGTTCGGTGTACCGAGTTTTTGCTCCGGAGAGGGCTTCGGATACAAAGTACATCGAGCACTAGATCAACTTCCTGTTGGCTTCTTCTTCCTGGATTAAAGCGGCGCTTGCCGAACAACCAGTGGCAGCAAGGTAAACGAAAACGATTTCGCCGCTCTTGGGTGTAGCGAGGGTAATGAGGTTGACGAGGTATTCCTTGATGTCGTTGAAGGAGCTCTGACATTCGGGAGTCCATCCGAAGTCCTTGGACCTCGCAATGCCTTGAATATGGGCAAGCTTCGCTCGGCTGACCGGGCCAGGAAGCAGCTGAGAGCTGCATGGCACCTAGCTAGCTTCTGAGCCTACTTCATGTTCTGGGTAGGGGACATATTTTGGAGTGCATTACTTGAGTAGGGCTAGCTTCGATGCCCCGACTAGAAACCAGATAGCTGAGTAGCTTCCTGGCCCGAGCTCCGAAGACACACTTCTCCAGATTGAGGCGGATCCCGCAGCTCTGGAGGCTGTCAAATGTCTCCGCTATATCTACGCTATGGTGGTTCTTGTCTACTCTTTTCATTACAATGTCATCCATTTATGCTTCGATATTGCAGCCGAGCTGGTGGCCCAGGGCTTTAGCGATTAATCTGGAGAAGGTGGCCCCAGCATTCCGGAGGCTGAATGCTATTCGCACATAGTAGAATACTCCGGAGGGGGTAACGAAGCTTGTCTTGGCTCGATCCTCCGGCTTCAGCCAAATCTGATGGTACCTAGAGTATGCGTCAAGGAAGCTGAGGAGCTCGAAACCTGTCGTGGATTCGACCAATTGGTCGATGCGAGGCATGGGGTAGGGGTCATGGGGGCAAGCTTTATTCAAAGATGTGAAATCGATACACATGCACCATTTGCCAAATGTTTTATTCTGGACGAACACAGGTTTTGACAACCACTCCGTATGACTGATCTCCCGAATGACTCTGGCCCTGAGCAGCTTCTCGACTTCGGCCTTGGCGACGTCGGCCCATTCAGAGGATAGCTTGCGTCGCACCTAGAGCACTGGGTGGGCCTTTGGGTTGACGGCTAGGGAGTGCTCGATGATGGAGCGATCAACGCCCGGAATGTCCTCATCGGACCATGCGAAGATATCCAGGTTGCTTCGAACAACTTCTTAGAGGTGCGCCAGTACTTCCAGCTCCAGGCTTCCTCCGAACTGGATGGGGTACTCCATGCCATCCTTGACTAGTTCCTTCGTGGTGAATTCCCCCTCCTGGTGTGGCTAGGCAGAGGGACCTTTGGTTGGCCCATCGCGGAGCAAAGGAACGTTGTTGACGCCGAAGAGTTCGGTCGCTTTCGTACTGTCACGAATGTTTTGGACCTGTCTTGGTTCCAAAGGTGCGGAGTGACCCTACTCCACCCGCCGAGCCATGACTTGATCCCCGAGGATAGACAGCACACCTCCGGGAGTTGGCATCTTGAGGCATAGGTAGTTGTGGTGCGCGACGGCTCTGAAGCGGTTGAGCATGCCCCTCCCGAAGATGGCGTTGTAGGCGTAGGGTGTGTTGACAATGTCGAAGATGATCTCCTCGTTGCAGGACAGGGGGGCTTCTCCGAAGGTCACCTCCAGCCCAATCTGGCCGAGGGCGTCGAGGGGTGGCCCTGCGAAGCCTTGCAACGGTTGGGAGGCCGGTAGTAGGTGCTTCCGCTAGAGACACAGCTGGTCGAATGCCTGCACAAAAATGATGTCAACAGAGCTACCTCCATCGACTATGATGCGATGCACCTCGACGCCGGCAATATCCGCTGATATGATGAGGGGATTGGCGTGCGGGAACTTGACACCGGCAGTGTCCTTGGCGATGAAGGAGATGGGAACATGGGACCACTCGGGAAGCGTGGTGAGGCTAGAAGTCCCGATTTGCCCAACTTCTCAGACGTACTCCCTTCACTGCCGCTTTGACATGGCGCCTAGAGCTCCGCCTCTGGATATGGGCAGCACAACGCACTTCTCCCGATCTCACCCATCTTCAAGCTTGGGAGATGGAAACCTGCCCGCCTCCGGAGCAAGCCCCAGAGCCCCTAGCTCATCGTTGCGCCTGACCACCTGGACGGACTCAGTGCGGGGCATGGGAGGAGCCCTATTGGAAGAACTGCGACCGAAGCTTCGCTCGAGGTAGTCGTTCTGAAGGGCGAGGATGGTACGGCAGGAGTTGGTGTCGTGGTTCCGGTTCTCACCATGAACGCTACAGTGGAAAGTTGTACCTCTCGGGAGTGCCTTTGCAGGAGTCTTGGTGCCGAAGGATTGCCCCCCGCCTGAGTTGTGCTGGTACTTGGCAGGGCCTTCGGGGGTAATGCTGAGGACTTCTCCTCGGAGGTGCTTTTGCCCTCATTGAGAATCCCGATGGCGAAGATCCGGGGCAGGGGCAGAGGGTGCTTCGTAGATCTTGACGCTCGAAGCACGAACGGGAGCAATCATTGCCTGGCGGTGCTGCTGACCTTCTTCAGACTAGGCATACTCCTCGAAATATGTCATGAGCTGGGCCACCGAAGATATCAGCTTCCAGTGGAGCTTGTCGAGGAGGCCAGGGTTGGTGACACCTTCACGGGCAGCGTCAATGAAGGAGGAGGCCGACAACCCCTTAATCTGGGCTTTGGTTTGTGCGAAGCACTGTGAATAGTGCCGCAACGTCTCCCCGGACTGCTTCTTTACTTGAAAAAGACTTCCGGTGGACATGGGAGCTATGAAGGTCCCCTAGAAGTTGTTGATAAACATCTTCTTCAGCTGGTCCCATGACTTGATGGTCCCTGGCCTCAGTGACCATAACCACCGAAGAGTGATTCCTTCGAGGGCTAAAGGAAAGCATTTCTCCATTGTGTCTCGACCTCCTCCGCAGGCTTCTATCGCCAAGGCATACGAACGAGAGAACTCCCCGGGGTCGGACACTTCAGAGTACTTCGAAAGCTTTGCGGCGCGGAACTTCGAGTCAAACCGCACGCTTTGCAAGTCAGGGTGCAGTGGAGACTCCTCGTCGTAGGACATGTTCTCCTCCTCCCTCTGGTCTTCATCATTGCTTAGCGCGACGGCCTCGACCCCCAGCGCTCATGAGGGCTCAGGAGGGGGGGGTTGAGCGAAGCCACCTGGCGCCATTGTGCAAGCTTGGCCTTCAACCTTGCATTTTAAGCGGCCAAGGCGTCGACTTGGCTCCCGCTGCCTCCAGAGTTTGTCTCCGAGTCTTGCGACCGGACATATTCGGTCCAAAGGGCCATGGCTAGGGGACCACCTAGAAGGTGCAGCCCGAAGAGCCCCTCCTGAGGAGCTGGCGAATTCCCCGACGCGGGCCCTGCTGAGCCGGTGATGTCCCAGACCTCCAGCACCTCTCCTGGGGCCTAGTCCGGACCTCCTCCCAGCACCTCGAGGGGATTGGTGGAAGGGGAGCCTATGGGGGTAATAGGTCCCGCGACAGGGATGCCCCCCACCCCCACAGTGCGAGCCGACCTTTGGAGGGGGCCGTGCTCGTGCCCTTCCTACTTGACATGCTTCTTCTTGGATGATGGATGGAGAGGATGCTAGCTTCTTGAACTAAGCTCCCCACGGACGACGCCAACTATTGGAATATGAGGTTAGACTAAGAGTTGTATTCTTAGATCAAGTGTCTTCTGTCTTTACAATGCGGAGATGGGGAAGTATTTATAGTGGAGCCCTACAGTGGCCCGATACTCCCAAACCGTCTGACCGATACTTCCAAAACCTTTGACAATAGTACTACATGCAATGACCCTATAGTACAGACAAAGGGTACAGCACCAATAGCGTGTCAGCTGTTCTGGGCATGGCTGCAGTGACAGTCACTACGTAGGCGATCGCGATCCTACCGCCAGACCAGTTTGACCGGACTGGCCTCGGTCTCCCGCCTTGGTGCCGATGCCACAACGCCTTCCATAGATGTTCCTTCGGCCTTCGGTCGGCTCCCTAGGCCTGGACATCCCCCAGATCTGGATCCTCAGCCAAGGACCTCGAGCAAAGCCTTGGATCCCAAGCCGAGGTGGGTGCCCGAGCTGCCTCCTCTGTTCTTGACCGGGGGCTCTCTTTCAAAGGCGGTTAGAGGCCGTTCGGCCTCCATACCATTCTGCTTCGAAGCCAATGGCTTCGCTGGTCACGTCCTACGGAGCCCCTTCTTCGAACTTCAGTCGGTGTCCTTCGCGCTCCTAAGCACCATCAGGATTATCTCCCCCAACACCATCAAATCGAGAGATATCAGAACCTTTCAGAAGATTGGGAACCCTAGTTTACATCAAAAGAGAGGAAGAAGATGAAAGAGTTAATGAAGATTTCTGCATTGTGCAAACAGTCCTTCAAATATATATGGTGGGCTTAAAGATGCCACGCGATGAAAGGTTTTTGGCTACTAGTAGAAAGTTAGATGGGACTTTTGAGATGACATGATTTAGAGAGCCTTAAATGAGTGATAATTATGAAGCATTAGTTACACTTATGCTCTGAAACGGGGGGCATGTATATTGACGTCAAGATTTGGTAAAGCCCAGTGCCAACTAGGGATGTCGTATGGTCAAAATAAGTCAAAGAAGTCTGATCAAAGATGGTCAAAGAAGTCCATCCATGACGTGTGAGAAACCAAGGGTTGGTTTCGGTGTTTGTGATGAGTTATTGACAGGCTTTTACCCTCTCGTTCGTAGGGGTACCTCCGAAGGGGGTTCGGAGGTGGTTTCACCGAAGGGTTCGGTGGTTTGGTTGCTGCAGCTGTTGTAGCAGAGTGTGCCTGTCGGAGGGGTCCGACAGTACACGATGACTGGGTTTGTACCGAAGGTCTCGGTACTTTGGGAGGTACACCGGAGTGTGTGCCGAAGGTTGCTAACCCGAAGAGGTCTCCGGAGTACTGGATACACTTGTCTGCTTGTCTGTGGTGCGCAGGGGACTTCGGAGGCGACGGACGGTTTGTAGCAGGTGAACCTGGGTCAAGCGGGAGGCTTGATGCCAGGGGAGCGGGGAGCTCCTTCACAGTGGCTACGAGGGGGTCTGGGTCGGTCCTCGGGTCGAGGTGCACCAGGTGAAGGCAGTAAGTGCGGAGCATGGCTCCGGGTGAAGGTACTCCGAGACAAAGTCCTCGGAGGTGAGGCACTTCGAAGGTACCGGATGGAGTGACTTCGGAGTTTGGTGGATCAAGTCCTCTGTGGAGGCAAGGCGTTTGAAGTGTGCTCCGGAGGGAGACATTCGAAGATGCCCGACGAAGGTCTCAGAAGTCGAGGCGCATCGAAGGCATGGTCCGGGTGAGGCTCGTCGAGGAGTGTGCTCGGGGAGAGACAATGCGACGAAGTGTTCATGGAATGCTTCATGCGGAGTCCTTGGACGAAGGAGGGACTTCGAAGAGTGGTACTCCGAAGGTGGGCTTCTGAGTGAGGAAGGCTTCGGAGCGAGGCTAGCTCCGGAGCGAGGTTGACTTGTGGTACTTCGGCCATACATGGCTTCGGTACAAGGACTGACGGAGTTCGAGCTGGGAGTAGCTGCGAAGCCATGGTGGTCCACTCGGGAGGTGGTGGTGCGAAGGCCCAAGGGCTTTGACGGCTTCGGCTCAAACCGTCACTGTATCGGAGGCTGACTTCGGTGAAGCAAAGGCCGTTAGGCTCAAGGATTCTCACCGAAGATACCGCACCCCTCCCGTGCGAAGGGGGGCTTCAGAAAGGTCGAAGACTGCAAAGGCTAACACTGTCTGCTCTGCAAAAAGCTGACGCTGTCCCCTCTGCAAAGCTGACAGAGAAGCCTCCAAATAAAGTTAGACTACCTTTTGTACCCCTCTGTTCTGTAGAGACAAAACTGGTGTAGACCCTAGGGGTAAAGTAGTCATTTCATTTGGGTGAACTGTGGGCTATAAATATGGGGGCTGGGTAGGTAATATTTAACACTTTGAGCATTTACTGTTGAGCTCCTGTACTAGCCTCCTCACACTTTGAATACATCCAGTGAGTTCAATTTTGTGTTCCTTGTTCAAGTGGCGAAGCCCTGCCTCTGTGTGCTTTCTGCTTGAGCTTGTTTTACATACCTCGCTGCATACTTTGTCCATTTGTGTGTCACATTGAGTGACTTGTGACAGTGCATCGAAGCCTGAGTTGACGAAGTGTGTTGTGTGCGAAGTGTGTTTTTCAGTGCGCGTTCGCTCTGTGTAACAGGAGGCTAGACCTCGCTGCTTACTAGCGAAGCCCTGATCGTAGCACGTTTTGCTTCTTGTGTCGAAGCCCCTAGCGAAGTCTGTTAGTGTGTGTTTAGCCTTTCGGTGTACGAAGCCCAGCACCAGTTGCTGTTGCTAAGTACTTGGTCAAAGTCCTCAGAGGGTAGTTCACTCTTGCGAAGTGTGAAGTGCGAAGCCTGCTCGAAGCACCCTGTGTGCGGAGCCTGCACTGACTTAGCAGAGTTGATTTCGAGGTTGTGGTGGAGTGAAGTCTGCTTTTCTTTGGACTTTTATTCCTTGCGAAGACTATGTTCGGAGCCGTCAAATACCTCCGAACCAGACCTTCGAAGGTTGGTGTCCGAAGCCTGTTCCGCAGTAGACAGAATTAAAACCTAAGGCTGTTTTTAGCCCAGGTTTTTAAAAGCTCCCATTCACCCCCCCTTCTGGTCGCCGTTTCCGGTCCAACAATTGGTATCAGAGCAGGTTAAGATCACCAGTTGACCTTAACCAGTTTTGTGATCTTTTGGCGACATGGATAGAGGTAGTAAAATTCCTCTGTTCGATGGGACTGATTTTTCATACTGGAAGGTGCGCATGGAGGCTTACTTGTTGAGCCAAGGAAATGCAATTTGGGAGATTGTGGACTCACAATACTCCATCCCCGATACTCGCACCACTCAAACAGAAAAAGATTAGTATAATGCCAACTCCAAGGCAAGAAATATACTGTTCATTGGTTTGAGCCGGAGTGAGTTTGATAGGGTGCAGCACCTTAGGACTGCTAGGGAGATTTGGACAACACTCACTGTCTTTCATGAGGGCTCTACATAG
Organism: Zizania palustris; assembly: GCA_019279435.1. NCBI lineage: Eukaryota > Viridiplantae > Streptophyta > Magnoliopsida > Poales > Poaceae > Zizania > Zizania palustris. The sequence goes on from JAAALK010000085.1 coordinate 2,876,220, forward strand.
ATTAAGGCCAGGCGCCAAAGCACATACAATCAACAGTATCAGCTGTTTGTGCAGGCACCTGGTGAATCTATAGATGCCATGTTTTTGCGCTTTGATGCGATAGTGAGTAACTTGCGATCCAACGGGACGCTTGCTTACAATGATCACGATAGGGCTATCAAGCTTCTCTATGCTCTTGACCGTAGCATATGGGAAGTAAAGATATCCAGCATTGAGGAGTCCACAGGTTATGACACATTGACCTGTGATTAGCTCTTTAGCAAGCTGAAGTCCACAGAGATTGCCAAGGCATCTCTTGCGGTGCACAGAAGCTCTTTGCCACAACCATTGGCATTGGTGTCTAGCACTAGCCGTGTCACCGCTGCAGAACCAAGCACATCTGGTACTTGTGTTCTTGCAGATGGTTTTGCTTTGTCCTCCCTGGTCTCCGTCACAAAGGAGCAGGTGGACACTCTGGATGATGATGAGCTTGCTCTCATTGCCAGAAGGTTCACCCGTTTTCATCATGAGAGACGGGATCAGAGGAGAAGTGGTTTTAGTGGTTGCTTTGAATGTGGCGACACTTCTCACATTAAGGCCAATTGCCCTAAGCTCAAGAAGAGAGATGAGAGTTAGCGCCCCAAATACCACAAGAAGGAGAGGAAACCCTTTGTGAAGGGCAAGCACGGCAAGGTGGCTAAGAGAGTAGCCAAATCCGCTTCCAGAGCATTTGTTGCTGCTCTCAGCGACATCGACACTTCCTCAACTGAGGAGTCGAGCTCTGAGGAGGAGGAATCCCCAAGGAAGGAGGACAAGAAGGACAAGAAGGGACGAGACTTCACCGGCCTTTGCTTTATGGCCGACAGCGATCACAGCGACGATGAGCTTGACTCATCTGAGGTACCTCTATCATCTGACCAGCTATTAATTAAATTAGATGAGCTGAATGAAGTAGTTGTCGGTCAGGATAGATTGCTTTTGCAATCCGCTAGAGAAAGAAAAGACCTTAGACTTAGGCTAGAATCTGTTTCTACTGAATATGCCATGCTTAAGTCTAAAGTTAATGATGCTGAATGTGAATCTTGTACAGTAGTCATGAGTGAGCTTGCTCAGTTGCGTTCTGTGCATGCTCAAACTCTTTCTGAGCTTGAGACTGCACAGAAGCAGCTTTTGGTGGTGGATTCTAGACCTCATGATAACATTGAATGCATGAACTGTTCTTTATTGCGCGAAAGCATTTATTTACATGATAAGCATGTTCATGATTTGGAGGCTAGATTGGAGAGGGCCGGTAGTTCTAAGGATGTGCAGCCTGTTTGTGACACGTGCATTACCCATAAGGACCAGCTAGGCACTGTTAGAGAGCGAGCTGAGAACCTCATGTCTAAAAATGAATACCTTCTTTCTGTGGTTAACAAATGCACTGAGGGAAAGGGTAGGATGGATTTGCTCATGGCCAAGACCAATATGTGTGCTGACAGAGCAGGGTTAGCTCTAGGTTTGGGTTTTGAGAGGATTCATTCAGAAAATGGAAACAAAACTGTTTTTACCTCTCCCACTACCCTAGAGAAAGAGAGCTCTGTTAGACACACCTTCAGCCAAAAAGCCTACCCGACCACCAAAGAAAACCACTCCTCCTGCCAAGAAAAATCCTCCCAAGAAAACCACTCAGAAGAAGCCCAAGGAGCCTGTGAGAGTTGCTCCTGTGACCCATGAGAGTGCCCCGAGGAGAGTGTTTCATTGTTCCTATTGTCAGCGGGCGGGTCATTTGGTTGGGTTCTGTTATCGTCGCATCAAGGATGAGCGACGCTCTCAGGCGATGAGTTACTAGGACATGCATTACCCATCTTTAGGTTTGCATGAGTCTGAGTTTTACTATCGTCCTGCTTTCGAGGCTCCTCGTACTTCTCGGAGAGGTTTTGCTCCTCGATGTGTTCACCATGTTCCATATGGTGGTAGACCCCGGGCGAGTAGCTTTGTACCTCGTCAGAATAGGAGACCTCGACATGTTGTTCGATCACAACATGTTGGTAGACCTCGCACTTTGCATCATTTCGATTTTCCTGTGCATAGACAGTCTACTTTTACTGTGCCTACCACTCGTGTCACTCAGTGTTGGATGCCTCGTCATTTTTTCACTCACCCCAGCACTGAGCGATCGAGATATTCTTATCATGTGTAGGCGACAGATCGAGGCTTGGAGGGCACGTGGATCATGGACTCCGGTTATTCGCGCCACATGACCGGAGATGCAGCATGGTTCTCCAGCCTCACCACAACCAAGCAAAGGGAACATATCACCTTCGGAAACAATCGAAGGAGTAGAGTGAAAGGTAAAGGTGTGGTAAGAATTAACACGAATTTTACTCTCAAAGATGTTACTCTGGTTGAAAACCTAGGATACAATTTGTTGTCTGTATCTCAGTTGCTTGATGAGGGCTTCGAAGTGCGATTTCATCGCGATACTCCGCAAGTGCTCAATTCTGATGGCGTTGTGGTGTGTAAGATCTTTAGAGTTGGGAGAGTTTTTGGAGCTGATTTTTCAGAGTCATCTGGTTCTTCTCATTGTCTTGTTGCACATTCGACTTCTGAGCTTTGGAAGTGGCATAGGAGACTAGGGCATATGAGCTTTGAGTTGCTCGCTCGTCTGAGCGCCCTAGGTCTGATCCGAGGATTGCCCAAGCTTAAGTATGAGAAGAATTTAGTTTGCGCTCCTTGTCGACATGGAAAAATGATCGCTGCTTCGCATTCGCCAGTCACCACAGTGATGACTGAACAACCCGGAGAACTTCTCCACATGGACACTGTAGGTCCATCAGGATTATCTCCCCCAACACCACCAAATCAAGAGATATCAGAACCTTTCAGAAGATTGGGAACCCTAGTTTACATCAAAAGAGAGGAAGAAGATGAAAGAGTTAATGAAGATTTCTGCATTGTGCAAACAGTCCTTCAAATATATATAGTGGGCTTAAAGATGCCACACGATGAAAGGTTTTTGGCTACTAGTAGAAAGTTAGATGGGACTTTTGAGATGACATGATTTAGAGAGCCTTAAATGAGTGATAATTATGAAGCATTAGTTACACTTATGCTCTGAAATGGGGGGCATGTATATTGACATCAAGATTTGGTAAAGCCCAGTGCCAACTAGGGATGTCGTATGGTCAAAATAAGTCAAAGAAGTCTGATCAAAGATGGTCAAAGAAGTCCATCCATGACGTGTAACATGACCGGATATGAAGAAGCCCATGGACATAAAAGTGAGAAGAAGATAAAGATTATCCGGAATCGGATAGGATAGATTGCTTGGACGGCAAGTGTTTGTACTATAAATATGTATCCCTTAGTTAGGTAAAAAAACACACGCAAACCCTACAAACAACTCTTCGGCGCATTGCCACCCTTGGCTTCCCAATGTTAATCTCGACGGGATTCGACACTCGGAGTTGGGTTGCATCATTCCGATCACCAGTTTGTCTCGGTATATTGGCTAGGTCTAAGGTTGCATCAGTTTGATCTCTTAGATTGATGTCATTTAGACATTGTAGTCTAAGGCTTCATTAGTTAGGTCTGATATCTTTTTTTATTGTATCTTATTCATGTTGTATACCTTTCATATAAATAAAGAGTGGTCGATACTTTGAAGTATTGTTAAGTTCATCGTGACTAGCTACTGTCTTGGTTAGGTCCAATCTTGTTATTATGACGATTTTGATGATACAGACATGTTATCTAGCGTGTTTTATTTATTTCTGTTGAAGTACAAGCCAATATGTTATCTTCAATTCAATGTTATATTCTATCAGCCATCGAGAAGTGCTCATCGGCCCATATGCGTAAATTGTCCATCTCATCGGCCGATGGCGTGTTTGCCCAGTCGCTCTGCCTTGGTCATCAGCCTTATGGCTAATTGGCATTTTTCTCTCATGATTGTTTTATCCTCACCGCAGTCATCGGTTTGGCAGTCGATTGGCTATGCTACTAATGTCATTTTGTTTGTTTCCTTATCAGTTGCAGGGTTAAACTGATTGGCATGCCTTGAACCCTTTTTCTAAGATTGTAGGATCTTCATTGGAGCTAAGTGGATCTCCCAGGCCACGTGTGTGTCAAAGTGTGATAAAAAGGACAGCAACAATGTCTTGATGACAAAAATTGGTTAAAGCATAGGCCCAGCAAGGGTACAGTATGGTCAATAGAAGTCAAAGAAATTTGGTTAAAGGTTGGTCAAAATAGTTTGTCTGTATTGTTGTGCATGACTGGGTATGAAGGAATTTATAGAGATTTAGAGATAGAGATAAGAGTTAGAATCAGTTACGATACTTATCATACGGCATGTCTCTGGACTTTAAATATGTACATATTAGGTAGACACAGGAATGAACAACAGATCCAAAAACTACTCTCGGCGCATCACCACAGTTGTTATTCAAGGTCCAATCTCGGTAGGGCTTGGCAACTGGAGCTGAGCGACATCACTTTTATCTCCAGCAAAGGGGTAAGTCCCGCCACCCCAGCGATTGTATTTACTAGATTGGTGTTGTTCAAGGCTGCATAGCTTCGATCTCTTGAAGTGCATTGGTTCAGTCAGTATAATCGCCACTTTATCTTGATGTATCGGCTACGAGTAAGGATGCATCGTTATGATCTATTAGGTTGATTTAGATTAGATATCGTATTTGAGGCTTCATCGGTTATTTCCAACATCTTGATCTATTGTATCCGAATAAAGTATGCCTGATATGTAGAAATATTATGAGTCATTTGTGATTTAGCAACTGTCTTCGTTAAGTCCGATCTTGCTGTTAGGTTCTATCGGAGTACAAGCCAGTAGGTTATCTTTAATTCCATGTCACATCTCATCGACATCGGGGATTATCAATCGACTAGTGTGCATAGCGCAATCGCTCACCCAATCATTGAACCGAAGTGTGGTTTATGCGTATCAGCTGATTGCCTAATCGGCCCCGATGGTTTGACCCATGTTTTACGTCACCCGACGGATTACATGTATCGCATGCTTGAGACTCTCTCACTCGACATGTACAATTCGATGTGTACTGTGGCCACCTTCTCTATAGCCGATAGGCGTTACTGCTAACGTTTTTCCATGCCTTATAAGTTGCATGGTCAAACTGATTGTCATGCTTAGAACCATAAGTTATTTGGACTTTCACTGGAGTTAAGCAGATCTCCCAAGCCACGAGTGTGACAAAAAACGACACCAACACACTATTATTAAATGAGACGCGACGTGCCTTCCCTTGTGCCAGATAACAAGCCCACCATGACATGAAGGTGGTTTAGGCATGCCAGGCCAGCCTGTTAAGTTAATCGGGCAGTGTCGGCTCATGTATCTAAAAAAATTACAAAATTCAACTTGATGGTCAAAAAATTCTGAAAAGTTATCTAAATGGTAAAAAAATCCAGTACTCAACGAAAATGTACATCGAACCATAATTTTTCGGATAACATTTTAGAATTCACAAAACATACAAGTTACAATTCACATAATTTCACAAAACCACATTCAGTTACAAAAAGACATTCTAGAATTTCAGATTGATCTAGAACATCACATTCAGTTACAAACAGACATCCATATTCTAGAATTTCATGGACATTCAGAGAACTTACAGAATTTAACATCCAAAATTTATAAACACAACCAACAGATAATAAAATTTGAAAAATCAAATAGGTAATATATATTTGAGTTGTACATATTGGATATTGGCTGCCTCATTAAAAACGTATCTAGGTAAATACTCATACCTTGTGAGAAAACCCTAGATAGGAAAAAACATAGTACAACTATTGACGCCAAGATTTGGTAAAGCTCGTATCCCACCAAGGATGTTGTAAGGTCAACAAAAGTAAAGAAGAGTCTTATCAAAGATGGTCAAGGAAGCACATCCATGTTGTTACAATATGATCGGATGCAGAGGAGGTGATGAAGATAAAGATGAAAGGAAGATAAATCCAAAATCGATTAGGATAGAGTACTTGGACGGAAAGTCTCCGGACTATAAATATGTAACCCTAGTTAGATTAGAAACACACATCTCTATCAAGCAACTACTCTACGCATCGCCACCCTTGTTTCCCAAGGTTTTTCTTGGCAAGGGTCGACACTCCGAGGTGGGCTGCATCATTTCGATCTCTCGTGAAGAGGTGAGTGCTACCACCCTCGACGACCATATCGACTAGGTCAGTATCCTCACGACTGCATCAGATTTATCTCTTGAGGTGAACGTCGAAATAGTATGGTCCCGGTTCTTGGTGTATCGGCTAGGTATAAGGCTGCATCAGATTGGTCTCTTAGATTGATGTAATCTAGGTGTGGTAGATTGAGGCTTCATCGGTTAAGTATGACATCTGTTGCTATTGTATATTTTCATGTTGTATACTATTCATCTAAAGAAAGAATCCCAATACTTTGATATATTATTAAGATCATCATGATTAGCTACTGTCTTGGTTAGGTCTGATCTAGTTATTGTGATGATTTTCATGACATGGAGATGTTATCTGGAACGTTTTATTTATTTCTGTCGGATTACAAGCTGACGGGTTATCTTCAATTCAACGCCACATCTTATTTGTCATCGGAAAAGCGCTCATCAGCCTATGTAGTAAAACTGCCCAACTTATCGGCTGATGGCATCCTCGCGCTATTGCTTTACCCCTGGTCATCGGCCCTATGACCGATCTGCATGATATTCCACAAATATCCTATCCTCATCGTGATCATCAGCTGGATAGCCGATAGGCTATGCTATAGAACATATTTTCCTATTTCCTTATTAGTTGTATGGTCAAACTGATTGGCACGCCTTGACCCTATTTTCTAAGAATGTAGGACCCGCACTATAGTTAAGCAGATCTTCTAGGCTACACGTGTGTCAAAGTGTGACAAAAAAAACGCACCAACACGCTTTTTGGCTTGCCCGGTGGGACCATACCTTTGCAATCCAGCCATGGCGGGTGAACTCAACGATGACAACATTATTCTGATCACCATGGAGACTTTGACTGGGGAACAGAGATTGGATGTACAAAGACACGTTGAAGCTTTCTAGGACCTGTGCCTCCAAGACTACAAGATGACTCAAGTGGGTCCCATCTTAAAGGATCCTTTGCCAAGACCAGCGATGGTCATGGAGACTAGTCAGCCGACAGAAAGCCCTCATGTCGGTTTCTAGGAGATTGTCGACAACGCGCTTAACCACGCGCTGATAAACCAATATGGGACACTAGTCAACATCCTCCATGGGCTGATCAAGAAGACTATTGATGGCACTGTGGCCCAAGAACCGTTACAAGGTATGATGTATCTCCTCGATACTCAGACCAGACTGCTATAGAATCTACAGCACTCTTGGTCATCTCCACAGCCACATGGGCCGATGAGGCTAGTTCAGCAGACCTTCTTGGTCGGCCATGAAAAAAACAAGGTGCCCCAACCACTAGCCCCTACTCAGGGCCTACCGTCGAGTTCATCGTATAACGTAGAAAGAGGTGCATCGGCATTGTTCTCAGCTGTCGGCCCAAGTCCGATGGGATAGGAGGCCCCATAAGTCACATATGGTGTCGCAAGAAATGTGCTGCCAAATATCGTGCCACCTAGGGGGCCTGATGGTATCCCTCAGGGGTACCATAGGACCGTGAACTTCGGAGCGCATCCTTATGGTGATGAGGGGCAACATAGATACAACACTGCCCGGTCGGAGCAAAATCGGCAGGCCCCAATGCTTGAATGGTACTCAACACCGGGACAATAAGAAGATGAATGTCTGAATCGGATCACGGAGGTTATCAAAGATCAATTTGAGCTAAATCCCAAAGAACAGACGTACATGTATCGGCGGCCATAACTAGAATGGTTCGACCGAGTACCATTTCCTAGCTAATAGAAGATACCCGACATCACCAAGTTCTCGGGACAAGACACGGTCTCCACGATCGAGCACATCTGTCGTTTCCTCATCTAGTGTAGGGAGGCATCGGCTAAGGACGTTCTGAGGGTCCCATTTTTCCCACTCTCACTATCAGGATCGGTCTTCGCGTGGTTTGCTTCACTACCGGTGGATTCCATCAGAGGATGGGTGGATCTAGAGAATAAGTTTCACCAATATTTCTTCGCTGACATTCAAGAGATGAAATTTACCAACTTCACGACCATAAAGGAAATAACGGATGAGTCGGTGCAAGATTATATCTAGAGGTTCCAAGACATACAGAGCAGATGCTATATTCTGAGCCTCAGTGATACCCAATTAGCGGAGTTGGTATTTCAGGGACTCCTGAACCGAATTAAGGAGATATTTTCATCACACGAGTTCGAGAACCTTTCCCTACTGGTACAAAGGGTATTGTCACATGAAAGACGATACCAAGAAGCTAAGAGAGACATGTATCAGAAGGTGGCATACACTCAGGTATACCCTTCGGATTCTGATGAGGACATCGAATTAGATGCAGAAGTCGGTATGGTCAAATGGTCTATAAATAAAAAGCAAGTTGCATGCCCCTAGGTGAAATCATCCGAGAAATAGGAAAAGTACGACTTCGACATCAAGAAGGCCGATAAAATATTCGATCTGTTGCTCAACGAAAAACAGATGCACTTGTCACCTGGTCACGTGATACTGCCTGCTGATGAACTGAAGACAAGGAAATACTACAAATGGCACAATTCTCCATCGCATCATACTAATGATTGCAAAGTGTTCAGGCAGCAGATCCAATCGACCGTGGAGCAGGGCTGAATCAAGTTTGATTATGGAAAAAAGCAGATGAATATCGATGGTCATCCATTCCCAGTCAACATGGTGCACACATACCACACTTACGATCGGCATACAGATAAAAGCCGGGAAGCCAGCAGCAATGTCACTTCTTCGGATCTCATCAACAAATATCAAAGTAAGTCGAAGAAGAGGATAGATAGCGAAGGAAACCATGGCTACTCACATTTCAATCCTCATTAGAATTGTGAGTTGTTTAGACTTTGCTGGAATGAAGGGTTGCGTCTACCATCAATGGACGACTGCCCGGGGTCTAACGCCAAGCATACGGCATAAGACGATCATCGTCCATGTATCATCATGCCAAGGTCGTATGATCGAGAAGCCGTTGACCAAAGGTTGTCGCCACCGAGGGTGTCGGTGCTTGAAAGGCTCAGCCCCATCAATTCTGAGGAAATCGGCCAATCGGCCAATGGCAGTAGCACAACAGAAAAGCTACGATGGTGCCCTAGTAGTATTTTCATGAGGAGTCAGAAGAGAATGGTCCAATGTATGTGGAAAGAGAATTGAAGACACAGAGGTGCGATGAGGAAGCTGATCGGGCACGCAAATTAAGAGTAAATGGTGACTAAAAGATAAGGCAAATCACGAAGATAAGAATGTATCAGATAACGACATCAACCTGATCAACGAGGATCTGCCAAAGCTCGTTCTATAAAGACGACAACAAAGAACAAAGGGCAGATTCAGTCAAAAGTCCGAACAAGAAACACTTAAGGAAATATTTGAGTGATCGTTCGAACTCATAAATATCTACACATAGAAACAGTTGATATATTACAAGAGGGACAAAAGTCTTAGTCGCAAAACACAAACAATCATAGTTTCGAGACAAGGGGGTCAATGATAATATATTACAAGAGGGACAAAAGTTAATAAGGCCAAGTGCTATACAAGATCAAAGGAGTGCCTGATGAATGGCATCAATCGCCTGCAGCCGAATAGCGTCAATGCGTTGAAGGATGGCCTGATCTTTCGCATCCGAAACTAGAATATCCTAGAAGAAGCGATGACGATGCTGTGCCTGGCGAACGACACCAGCAAGTCGCTGCTTCTAGGCATCGACCCGAGCCGGAAAAGAGGTAACAGCCCGCTCTTGCTCAACGATCTTCGCCCGTAGCCCCTCTAGCTTCACCAATAGACCAGACTCTTCTGTTCACAGCCGATCAAGTGCCCACAACATGGATGATGACTTAGCTTCAATGCGATTCAAGAGGGTACTCTCGGTCACAATTTCCTCGATGTGAGTCTTCATCGCTTCCAACAACAATGCACGGTGGTCTCGATCCGCTATCTGCTTGATGGCTCATTGCACTACCTGGTGCTGGAAATCCACATATGCTATCGGTGTAAGGGCATCGGCTAATTCCGATGAGAGGTGATCCAAGACGTCATGGAAATGACCCCGTATCGGCCCCAAATCATTGACGAGGACCTCCACTGGAGCCTCTAGTCGAGGAAGCAAGCCTAATAGCACCTCCTTCACCACCGGAGACCATAGACGCACAAGCGACAAGGAAATGCCGGCGGCGTCACCCTCCATGAATGGTCGGGCGTCAAAATAAAACAGCTGAGCAAAGGACTAAAGGAAGAGAAAAACACTAAGAAGAGACTCATCATAGTATGACAATGGGCGTAAAAGCACATAAGTCAATAGGCTAGGTGGATGCAGCCGATCAGAGAGTACTATCTACAGAAGAAACAATGGCGTCATCGGCCACTAGAAGAGTGTGCGACCCCTCTTCCTCAAGGCTACCTTGGGGGCAGGTGATCCCATGGCATCCGCCATCTACCGCAGTAGAGGAAGATGTCAGTTATGCAGAGGACAAGTGAGAAAATGGAAAACAAGTTGGGTACCTCATGAAAGGGTGAGACAAAATGAACTCCAACATCGAACACCAAGCCTCTCGGCATATCGGCCTCTCTAGTGGGAGTCGTGGCGGCCACATTGGCCCACACATCGGGATCTACAGGTGCAGATTTAGTTGCATCGGCCCCAATGATGGTCTCCGCCATTGAAGCACCAACAGGCACGGGCGATCGATTGTTGGTCAGTTTATCAGCTGCCGGGCTAGGAGCCTCCAGAGGGGATACGATGGCAGGGAAGAAGGCTAGATAATAAAAGGCGTCATACAGTAAAAGCTCAAAAAAGATATGTCGGGTAAAGACCCAAGTATACATGAACTGATGAAGGCACATCGGTAGAAGCCTCAGCATGTTTGGCTAGGGAAGTGGATGGCATCGACTGGAAGAAAAGAAAATGCATTACGAACGGGAAAAGACATCGCCAAACATCTGGGAGAATAAAAAGGGTACGAGCTAGGTCGAGGTATGTTGAATCAGTGAGTTCCTCTGTCCAACGCCTTGTGCATGCGTGCTGGATTTTTGACTCGCGCGCTAGAAAGAAAATCCTTTATGGTAGGAGCCCTACTACCCAGAACACTCATGACTTATTGTGGATGATAGTCAATCAGTCGGCCACTCTAGCTCACCTGCGGAGCATCCATGCCACCACACTGCATGACACAAGTATTAGTAAAGAAGCAAGATAGCGAGGAAAATGAACGAAGGGAGTCAAGAAACATACTAGTAAGGAATCATCGGCATAAATAGGATGCATATGCTCGTAGTACAACCTCAAAGGCTGATCAATAAGATGTAGCACACATGCGCCACACCACACATCGAAGCCGATAGACCTGATGGTACAATCTAACTAAGGAACGAGGTCAACATAGGGTGCCCAATGAGCTATTCGGGATAGCTGATCATACTCCCAGGCATTCCCAATTTTTCCACGTATTTGGATACGGCCGATAAAGAATAGGTGAGGGGGAAGCTTGCCGGACCCTAACAACCATGAGAAAAAAGCCTAGTGATAAAATTCATAAGAGCCTGGCGGGTAGTGAAGTGAAGGTTATGCCTAAGAAAATTCTTTGTATCGGAAGTTTCGATTATTTTTTGGTCTTGAGACAAAGAGCAAATGTTGCTTCGGAAATTCCGATATGGTATCAGAAGTTCCAATAAGCCAGAAGTTCCGATTTGGAATCAGAGAGAATTGTATTGATTGGATGTTCTGATATGTGTATCGGAAGTTATGAGGTGGGCAAAAACAGATTGGATCTATTGCGTGTCATACTAAATCGATAGACCTTAAATACCCTGTTGGAAGTTCCAATCAAGGATCGAAAGTTCTGACGTGGGCAAACATATTGGATCTATTATGAATACAAATTTGTTGTAGCCAATTTGTGGGTTTCGAGATGTGCACAACCAGGGGCTCTTAGGCCTATATAAAGAGGGCAGGAGGAGGTCTTGGAAATAAGCAATAAGCATAGATTACACCTATCCACCATATACTCCTCTCCTCTCTTTCTTGATCTCGATCAAACGTTGAGGTCAAGGATTCTCCCTCTCTCACATGTGGTTCTAGCATGCTGTCGTGGGAGGTATTCCATCCCTATAAGTGTGTACTTATTCACGTTGTTGGCGTAAAAGATTACGCTAACAGGTTTCTGTAGAAAAGAAACTAACAAACGAAGTGTTTGTGAAGCAAACTGTTCTAAGCCTCCGAAAGGATAATAGCTTAGAATAGTTCGAAAGTGTGTATTGAATCACTTGTATTCGGTCCCTATTACAGGGTGAAATGGGGGGTATTTATAGGCCCAAACATTAAGGAAAAGACCTATTTACCCCTCTATTACAACCGACATTAAGGAAACTATTTGGTTTCCTTAATAGGGCTAAAATGGTAAAAGACTAATCTAATAGAAAAGAAGATAAGTCTTCCATCTTAGCTGGCAGAAAAGATCCTAAAGGGCTTTAGTTCGAAGACATACTTCAAACCAATGCCTGTCTTCGTGCTTCGAACGGGGTTCTGGGCATCTTCGAAGATGTTCTTCGGAGAATCTTCGAACTGGTTGACTGTCTTTATGCTGCTTCGGCAATAACCCCGAAGATGAGATATTTTCCCCCAACAGTAGCCCCTCGAATACGCTTCTCCGTTGACCTGTAACGTTTAGGAGAGCAGTATACGCAAGAAAAGTAATCATGCGTAGGGGTTAACAGATTTATATCATCTCCGAATTATGTGGAGATATATGCTTCGAATTGGTATTCGAAGAGGTTACATTCGAAGTAACTTAGAAGTATCTTTAAAAAGACTAAAGACTTTCCAGACTTAGAAGAAATAGCCGTTAGCCTGTTTCTTCTAACGGAAGTTATACAATGCGTTATTTTCGAAGGAAAATAACGGGCAAGAATGCGAAAAGGCAGAGCCAAAACGGTAACAAGCGGAACATTTGGGCTATAAATAGAGGGCCTAAAACTTACCCGATTACCTTTTCATCGCTTTCTCACAGTCAAAAGCTTTTTTGAGCCCCTTGAGTTCTTGAGCCCTAGCCTTTGAGTTCTTGAGCCCTAGCCTCCATTTCCTCAGAACAATCCAGCGATCGTGATGGTGAAGACCAAGGGATCTGCGCCTCCTTCGGCCTTGGCTCGGCAACAGGCGGCCGCAGCGGCAACAGCGGCAGCATTGGCGGCGGCACCCTCGATGCAGGCGGCAACATCCATGGCGGCAGGGGGGAGAAATCCCCAAATCACCGATGACCAAGGTCTGTGCCCACCATCGACCAAATATTTGGATCAGTCTTTTGAGTTGGGACCTTCTACCTGCAAGAGAGAATCTTTGGCAATCACAGCAGGGGGAAAGATTAGTAATGGAGTTATGATTCGGAAGCCGGGCAAAGAATCGATTCCATCACCAAGACCCGAAGAGGTTGTAGTATTCGAAGCCTTTTTCGAAGCAGGCTTGGGCCTCCCTGCAGTGGACTTCCTGGCAGAGGTACTTGATCTGTTCCACGTAACCCTCCCGCAGCTATCTCCGAATGCAGTAGCTAGGTTAGCTATCTTCGAATGGGCGTTGAGAGCCGAAGGTTGCGAGGGGAGGGCAGAAATCTTCGCTGCACTTCATAGAGCAACTTGCCAGCCGAAGACCTTCGTAGGTTCCGGAGGTGAGAAAGTAGTGGTTGCCTTCGGAAGCATTAATTTTAGGCTTCGTGATGAATATGCCCTGCAATTCCCTGCTAAGGCCATCAATGCAAGATGGTATACTGATTGGGTCTTGAGGTGGTTCTATGCCGAAGTCGGAGCGAGCAGTCCTCTAGCTGGGCCCCTCAAAGAAATCCAATTCCGGAAGGAAGCCTTAGTGCAACCGGACGAAGGCCAGCTCGAAGCTCGCCTTAACATGCTTCAAAAAATTAGCCGAAGGTTAAGCATGCGAGACTTGGCCGAAGAATTCCTCGGACTCCAAATTCCTCCGCTGATGGCCAACTTGCCTATCGTCTTCGAGGATGACTCGGAAGGTGGTCTTCGCAAGATCAATTTTACTTCGAGCCCTACAGGTAACTTCGAAACCAACATGCATTGTACATATTTACTTCGAAGAAAGACTAACTTGAATTATTTTTAGCTTCTTCAGCCCCTATTACTTTAGAGCAAATCGTAAGGGCTTCGGAGAAGATTCTGGGTGCCCCAACTCCGACGGAAAAAGAATGGCGAATTAAATTGGTCGGGAGTTGGGAGCGGTTTAACAGAGTATGGGGAATGTTGGAGTTAACTCCGCCCCCTCTGATGGACTGGGTGCCTCTGGAGAAAGGACCCAAGAAAAGAGTGGCTGAAGCCGGAGCTTCTAGCTCCGCAAGGACTCCGGTGAAGAAGGTGGCTCGGAAGCCAAAAAATCTCGCACCTTCGGATCCTGCGCCTTCAAGCTCAAGAACCTCAATCTCTGGTTCGAAAGAAGATGAAGGTATATTATTAGTGAAATTGATTGACGAAGATGCAGCTCAACGAAATATTCACACTGAAGATACTGCAGGTATACCGGAGCCCCAAGTCAACATCGGAGAAGTAAGAGCTCCGGATACCCAAGAGGAACAAATCGAAGCCCCTATGGGTGAAGATGAAATCGAAGTTCCTGCAACTTCGGTTGTGGAGGAAAGGACTGCTCACGAAGATGCTCCGACAGTGGAAAATTTAACTGCGGATTCAGATGAGGACTTAACTTTTGATCCTCCGATCAGTCCAGTGCTCGATCTTCCGGAGAATGTCGAAGGTAAATTTCGCATAATTCTTATCAATTTCTGCAAAATTATACAATGTATAATATTTTTGTTTTTGCAGAGCCTCCTGTTGTCGAAGTACCTCACGAAGATACAATTCAAAGGCCTTCGACAACTTCGGAGCCACACCCGGAAGTTACTCAACAGGGGCCTGGAAGAGGTAAAAGACACATAGAGCCTCTCCCTACTCAAGGATCGACTTCATCTGAGTCAGCAGATGAAAGTGAATCAACTGAGGGCGGGCCATCTTCAGAAGTTCCAAGGGCCTCAGAAGAACTCTCCGGACCTTCGCTAAGCAGAGCTGATCAGAAGGCTTCAGTAATGCTTCCTCTCTTAACTCCTTTTTTGGAGGAGAAAACCGGACTTCGGACTTTGGTTAAACCTTTGGGTCAAGCCAGTCGCAAAGTCGGGGAAACAGAACTGGTAGGCCTCTTGAGCAGGGCGAAAAGTTCGGAGCATAACATTGCTATAGAAAGAGCAGCTTATCAGGTACAAAGCATCTTCGAACCAAATAGCGAATTATATATGAATAATTTCTTATTCCAGTTTTTCTTTTTTCTTAGCAAGCAGTCTTGGCCCGCGCTGCAGCTTTATCGGGCGAAAATGAAATTGCTCAACTTCGAGAAGAGAACGAAGCTCTTCAAAGAAATTTTAACTTCTCCGAAGGTCGAGTAGCTCAGATGGATAATATAATATTAGCAGAGCGAAGGGCTAGGCAAAGCTTAGAGGCTGCGAAGAAAGAGCTCGAAGCAGAAAGAATTGTGCTTCGAGCGGAGGTTGAAAGACTGCGGAAGGAGGATGCTGCTAAGGGGTCCGAACTTGTGAGACTCCAAGAAGAGGCTGGCCAACTCCTGACTCAAAAGAATACTTTGACTACGGAGAATGCTAGAATTTCCGGAGTTCTAGCAGAAACGACTTCGGCCAAGGATGCACTTATTGAGGAAAAGCTTAAGTCTAAGAAGGTGGCTTCGGAGGTCATCGAGCAGATGCTGGGTGTCTTGGAGTACTTCGGTACTACTGGATCACTACCTTCGGATGACAATGTGACTCTGCTGCGCCGGTTAAAGAGAATCCAAGGAGCAGCGAAGCAAATGAAGACTGCAGGCATACGTTATGGAGAACTCTCCGGACAAGTGTCTGCCCTCGGATTGCTTCGTTACTACGAGGATTTGGGCCGAACAATTACTCCGAGCGCAGAAGGCTCCATCACCTTCGACGACGCGAGACTTTTGAATCCTTCTGAAGGCGTGACTGCCGCCTGGCGAGCCTTTCAAACTTCATGGAGAGCCGAAGGTCGTTCTGCGATCAAGGCTTGGATTGATGAAGGCCAACGCCAGAAGCAAGTTCGGAGCCAAGCTTCGAGCAGTCAGCCTCCTCCGAACCCGCAGGTTTAGGAATTATTTAGGATTTTTTGATTATGTAAAGCTCATGTTTGTAAACATTTATCAATGAAAGTCTTGCTTGTTATATTTTTAGGCTTTGCCTCTTATGGAAGATATCGAAGTGTTAGAGCTTAACAACGAACTTCGCTCATTGTGGAACACCTTCGAACTTCTAAAGAGTTATAAGCGTCCTCGATTTCTTATTCCTCGAGATGACTCCGGCGTAATTGCGCCCGAAGTAATCAAAGACGTATTGTCTTATATTAAAGAGGAAGATAAAGAGGTTGACGCAAACACCTCGTCTTCTGAAGACACTAACTGGTCTGAAGACGAAGGTGAAGCCCAAAATAAAAGATCTGAAGATCTTAGAAGCTGGGAAAGAAGCCCCGAGCGGCTTCGAACTTGGGCCGAGCTTCAACAAGAGCAGAAGGATTTTAGAGCTTCGAGGGGGAGGAAGAGAGTTAAGCGTAAAGTTCTTAGAACTTCCGATGTTGGAACTAGTCGTTCCACCCCTAGCTCTCGGGACCGAAGAGGTCTCCGATTCCTTCTTGGTATAGATACCAATTTTTCATAGTGTAATCTGTAAACACATTTATTTCAATAATGAATGCCGATTTAAAATTGTCTCCATATTTATTAGCCCCTCTTTGGGTATAAGCAACTTCGAAATGTATTCAAAGATGGTTATGCGCAAAGAAAAAACTTCGGAGTACAATTTTTTGGGGGTTCGGAGCCCCTCTGTCATTTAAAGATCTTTTGAAATCTTAAGAAATGTCTTCGACTTTTTGCAGTCAGAAGAATGGTAACTTAATACCTTTGTTTTACGAAAGAAATCAATTGAGATAACTTTCAGGACACTTTAGTGTCTTAAAGAATTTATCACTTTGGACTATGTTAACAGACATTCGAAGCTCATGGCTCAAATGCTGTTTTGCTTTAGCCACCTTCGGCTTGTCTTTGTGATCTCTGACGAACCAATGGTTCGGAGTTTGCAATGGTCTCTTTGGACTCTTTTTACGGATGTCTACCAGCCAATGGCTTGGACTCCGTATAATTGTAGCCACCTTCGGCTATTTTTGCAGAAGTCTACCAGCTAATGGCTTGGACTTCGCAGAATTGTAGCCACCTTCGGCTATTTTTGCAGAAGTCTACCAGCCAATGGCTTGGACTTCGCAGAATTTGGCCACCTTCGGCTCTTTTTTACGGAAGTCTGCAAGCTGCAGCTTGGACTCCGTAGATTTTGGCCACCTTCGGCTCTTTTTACGGAAGTCTACCAGCCAATGGCTTGGACTCCGTAGAATGTGGTTTTGGGCTCTTTTACGGATGCCTACAAGCCGTGGCCTAGGCTCCGGATTATGTCAGCCACCACACCGGAGGCTTCGACTTTATGGGTTCGAAGTCCGGAAATACAGCCCAGCTTAATGACACTTCCCTCTCGGTCGACCCCGCGGTTCCAGCGCGTCCGCTCGGGAAGCTGGAAGTCTATGAGGGGAAGGCAACTATCAGGGTGTATGCTTTATTAATTTAGAGGTGATTACAAGCGAATTACAAGGAGCCCTTATGCGAAGTATCGCTTTAGGTGCTCCGCATGCCAAGTATGTGCTAACTCTTCACCTTCTAAATTAGCTAATTTGAATGAACCAGGGCACCCTGAGCGGACAATTAGATATGGACCTTCCCATTTATTGCCTAACTTCCCTGGTGCTATAATGCTTCGTAGAACAAGATGACCCGGCCTTAACTCGCTGAGCTTAACCTTCGGGTCATACCAAGTCTTCGTCTGCTGATGATACTTTGATAAATTAGCTACAGCTCGAAGTCTTGTTTCTTCTGACAAATCTAGCGAAGCTTGTCTTTCTTCTTCAATGTCCGGTTCGGTGCTGCGAAATGATCCCCCCTTGAGCTCCGTTGGAGTCATAGCTTCATCTCCGAATAGTAGTCTGAACGGAGTAAAACCTGTGGACCTTGTTTGCGTAGTCCGAATGGACCACAGAATCTTCGGAAGCTCTTCGGTCCACAGTCCCTTTGACAATCCTACTATTCTTCGATTTAGCCCTGATAAAATATTTCCATTGGCTCGCTCTACGGCTCCATTTGACTGAGGATGTCTCACTGCAGCAAAACATAGTTGAATGCCTAAGTCTTCGCAAAACTTCCTGAAGGGTTCTGCGTCGAACTGTGTTCCATTATCAACTGTGAGATATCTAGGCACTCCGAACCGGCAAATAATGTTCTTCCAGAAGAATTTCTGTACATTGTTCGAAGTGATAGCTGTTAAGGGCTCTGCTTCTACCCACTTAGAAAAATATTCAATAGCTACCAATGCGAACTTCAGATTTCCCTTTGCTAACGGAAAGGGACCAATTAGATCCATACCCCATCTGGCCATCGGCCATACCGGAGCAATGACTTGAAGAGCTGTTGGTGGGCGATGACTCCGTCGACCCATCCACTGGCATCCTTGACAAGTGCGGACCAAGCTCTCCGCATCAGCTGTTATTGTGGGCCAATAAAGCCCCTGGCGAAGTGTTTTTCCTGCCAGAGCTCTAGGGGCTAAATGACTTCCACAAAGGCCTTCGTGAATTTCTCGAAGAATTTCTTGGCCTTCGGCTTGAGATATACATCGGAGTAGAGGGGAACATACTCCGGCCTTGTATAATATACCGTTGATTAACTGATAGTTTCTTGCTCTGAGCTTTAATCTTGACAACTGGGGCTCTTCGGGCAAATTTGTTCCTCCTTGCAAGAGTTCTATGATCGAATCTTTCCAATCTGCACTAGGAATGAAAAGAATCTCCGCAGAGGCAATTTGTGGCACCGAAGGTATATTGAGCTCCTCATAGAAAGCTTCTTCAGGCACATCCACAGCTCCGGCTGCAGCCTTCGCTAAAATGTCCGCTTGCACGTTTTCAGCTCTTGGTATACTCCGAATGGAAATACCCTTGAAGTGTGCTTCGATTTTGCGGATTTCTTCTAAGTATTTTGCAAGCTGTGGATGCCGAACTTGAAAACTTTTGTCTACGTGCCCTGCTACTATCTGAGAATCTGTTTTTATAATTATTCTTGTAGCCCCTAGAGCACGTGCTTTCCGGAGTCCCAATAAAATCCCTTCGTACTCCGCTATATTATTGGTAGACTTAAAGTTGAGTCTTGCGGAGTACATTGCTCTTTGCCCTGACGGTGAAATCAACACTGCCCCAATGCCTGCTCCGGATGCTTGGAAAGCCCCATCGGAGTAAACAGTCCAAACTCCGTCACTTGATTTCTCCGGAGTCAAATTCGCAGGTGGAGTCCACTCTGCTACGAAGTCTGCTAGGACTTGGGATTTGATAGCTGTCCTTGCCAAGAAAGATATGCCGAAGGGTGCTAGCTCTACTGCCCACTTTCCAATCCTTCCAGTGGAATCTTTGCTTCGGAGCATATCTCCTAAGGGATACGAAGTTGGTACAATTACATTGTGAGCCAAAAAATAATGCCTTAGCTTCCTCGAAGCCATTATCAGAGCATAAACGAACTTCTCAAGTTCGGAGTATCTTGTCTTCGCTCCTGACAATGCTTCGGATACAAAATAGATAGGATTTTGGACCAACTTCCCATTGAAATCCACTTCTCTGACAAGGACTGCGCTGACAGCTGAACCTGTAGCTGCAAGATACAGGAGTAGGGTTTCGTCCGCAATAGGCACCGTGAGTGTAGCAAGATTGCTGAGATAATCTTTAATATCTTCGAAGCTTTTCTGACACTCCGGTGTCCATGCAAAATCTTCGGACCCTTTCAAAGCTTTAAATATTGGCAAGCTCCTCTCCGCAGACCTTGATAAAAACCTGCTAAGTGCGGCCAGACGTCCAGTCAGCTTTTGCACTTGCTTTAAATTCTCCGGAGGAGCCATCTTCTGCAGCGCAGTTATTTGAGTAGGGCTAGCTTCAATTCCCTTGCTTGAAACTAAGTACCCTAACAACTTTCCAGCCTTAGCTCCGAATATACATTTTTCGGGGTTAAGACGGATCCCACATGCCCGAAGGCTATTGAATGTTTCTGCTAAGTCTAGGCTATGTTGGTGCTTTAAAGCACTCTTTATTACAATATCATCCATATAGGCCTCCACATTGCGACCTAGTTGATGACCTAGAGCCTTAGCAACTAATCTTGAAAAAGTAGCCCCGACATTTCTTAGGCCGAAGGGCATTCTTACATAGCAGAAGACTCCCGAAGGAGTTACAAAGCTCGTCTTGATTTCATCTTCGCGCTTCAACCATATTTGATGATAACCAGAATACGCGTCAAGGAAGCTTAGTAACTCCGAACCTGCAGTGGAGTCAACTAGTTGATCAATTCGGGGCATGGGGTAGGGGTCACGTGGGCATGCTTTATTCAGAGATGTGAAATCAATGCACATGCGCCACTTCCCGGAAGACTTCTTCCTGACGAAGACTGGGTTGGCTAACCATTCTGTGTGGGCCACTTCTCTGATAATCCCAGCCTTCAACAGTTTTTCAACTTCGTCCTTAGCTAGAGCAGCTCTCTCTGCGGACATCTTCCGGAGTCCTTGTCGAACAGGCCGGGCCTTCGGGTTTACAAGTAAACTGTGCTCAATAATATCCCGATCGACTCCGGTGATATCTTCGTCAGACCAAGCGAAGACATCCAAATTTTCTTCCACGACTTTTTCCAAGGAGGTTGCAACTTCAGGAGGTAAATCTTTACCAAATTGAAAAGTGTATTCTTTACCATCTTTAACAATGATCTTCGTTGCAATCTCTCCTTCGGGACTTGGTCTCGGAAACGACTTCTTCGAAGCTTCAGAGGAGGCTGAAAAAATTTCTTCATTATCCTGGACACTATTTACTTGCCTCGGATCAAGAGGAGGACTGTGACCATATTCTGCCCTCCGAGCCATGGCTTGATCTCCGAAGATTGTCAGGACTCCTGCTTGTGTGGGCATCTTCATGCACAAGTAGTTGTGATGCGCCACAGCTCCGAACTGATTCAACATGCCCCGTCCGAAGATGACATTATAAGCATACGGGGCATCTACCACATCAAAGATAACTTCTTCAGTTCGGGCTAATAAACCTTCTCCGAAGGTTACTTCCAGGCCTATCTGACCAAGTGCATCAAGCGGAGGTCTTGCGAAGCCTTGCAGAGGACGAGCCGCTGGGAGGAGATGCTTCCTGGAAATGCATAACTGATCGAAGGCTTGCACAAAAATGATATCTGCCGAACTACCTCCGTCAATTAGCACCCTTCGGACTTCAGTCCCTGCAATATCAGCAGTGATAACCAATGGATCTGCATGCGGGAACTTAATACCAGCTGCATCCTCCGCAGAGAAAGATATTGGAATATGAGACCACTCCGGCATTGCAGCTGCAGATGACGAAGTCCCAATATGACCTACTTCCCGAACGTACTCTCTTCGCTGTCTCTTGGACATGCTTCCGAGGGTACCTCCTCCGGAGATAGGGAGAACTACTCTCTTTCCTCTATCTTGCCCTTCCTCTTGCTTCGGAGGTGGCATAACATTGGCCACCGGAGGGTGCCTTGCAGCATCAAAATTTTCTATCCGCGCCACAGCCTGGACCGGGTCTGGGCACGCTGCTGCTGGACTTCGGTCGGTACTGCCTCGACCCGAAGTTCTTTCCAAGTATTCTCCCCTTAGGGTAAGGATAGCCTTGCAAGTGTCAGTTGCATGGCTTCGATTCTCTCCATGAATACAGCAAAAAAGGGTCTGGCCCTTGCCAGCCGTTTTTCCTGGCGGCCTCCAGCCGCTGGACTTGTTCCCCGCAGACTGTGGAGCTCTCTGTATAAACTTCTGTGGGGGTGCAATATTTAAGACTTCAGAGCGAGGGTGCTTTTGCCCTCTTCTTCGATCATGTTGCACTTCGAAGGCTGCTTCCTGCGGCTGTGCCGAAGTCTTCACCTCTGCTTTAACTTCTTGCAATACTGTCGAAGTAGCAGCAGTCCTCCGAAGCCAACCCTCTTCTGACCTCGCATACTCCTCGAAATATGACATCAGCTGTGACACTGTGGAGATGCTCTTCCGATGCAGTTTATCCAGAAGGCCTTGATGACTGACGCCTTCTCGAGCTGCATCAACCACTGAGGATGTGGACAGCCCCCGAATTTGCGACTTCGTATGAGCGAAGCGCTTGATGTACTGCCTCAATGTTTCTCCGGGGAGCTGTTTCACTTGGAAAAGGCTTCCTGTTGACATAGGAGGCACGAAGGTGCCCTGAAAGTTACTTATAAACTTCCTCTTCAACTGTGACCACGAATTGATTGATCCTGGCTTTAAAGACCAGAACCATCTCAACGCCACTCCTTGAAGAGCTAACGGGAAGCACTTCGCCATAGTGTCTCTGTCTCCGCCACTAGCCTCAATCGCTAGGGCATAAGAACGCGCGAACTCTCCGGGATCTTCATCTCCGGCATACTTGTAGAGCTTCGAAGTTTTAAACTTTGGATCAAAGCGAACCTTCTGCAGCTCAGGATGCAACGGAGATTCATTGTCGTAGGAGGCGTTCTCTGGGGCTTCGGGATAACCAAGATCGTCATCTTCAGGCACTTCGGAGATAGTTGGGATGGCTTGAGAGCGAAGCCTGTCCGCAGCTTCTTGTCGCCATCTTGCTACCTCAGCTTGAAGGTTGGCCATTTGAGTGGCCATATCTCCAAGGCTATCTTCATCTCCTCCGGAAGGACCTTCCGGGTCTTGAGAACTGGTATGATCAGTTCGAATCGGAATGGAGGGTGGAGGAGGGACTCCGGGCGGTCAGAGTATGGAAGGGGTTGGCGGAGAGGTTTCATATCCTCGAGGGATAGAAGCCCCTTGCGGAGTTTGAGGTGGAGGGATAGTCGAAGACCCTCCGACTTCGACTGTGTCGAAGGGTATCTCTCCGGAGATCCGAGAGGACCTCCGAGTGGGATTGCGAGGTGCGCTCCGCTTAGGAGGCATGATGTAAGAAGTTGGTAGAGAACGAAGTTTTTCGGACTAGGTTCCCCATGGACGGCGCCAACTGTTGGCGTAAAAGATTACGCTAACAGGTTTCTGTAGAAAAGAAACTAACAAACGAAGTGTTTGTGAAGCAAACTGTTCTAAGCCTCCGAAAGGATAATAGCTTAGAATAGTTCGAAAGTGTGTATTGAATCACTTGTATTCGGTCCCTATTACAGGGTGAAATGGGGGGTATTTATAGGCCCAAACATTAAGGAAAAGACCTATTTACCCCTCTATTACAACCGACATTAAGGAAACTATTTGGTTTCCTTAATAGGGCTAAAATGGTAAAAGACTAATCTAATAGAAAAGAAGATAAGTCTTCCATCTTAGCTGGCAGAAAAGATCCTAAAGGGCTTTAGTTCGAAGACATACTTCGAACCAATGCCTGTCTTCGTGCTTCGAACGGGGTTCTGGGCATCTTCGAAGATGATCTTCGGAGAATCTTCGAACTGGTTGACTGTCTTTATGCTGCTTCGGCAATAACCCCGAAGATGAGATATTTTCCCCCAACACACGTGAACAACAATGCCATCTTCATCGATCAGATTGGCGAGGACCGGCCAGGACAAAGCGAGGATAGGCTTGACGCACTACTTCGACATCTTCTTCTGCTGCACCTAGCACGTCTCATGATAGAAGGTAACGATCTATGATCTAACACATGCATGGATCTTGGGCTTAGGGCGGAAATTTTGAATTTGCCGGCTAGCGTAGCTCCCCTATTCCCCAACAGTGGTATGAGAGCCTATGTGTGTTGTGTTCGATCTGGATCCCTCATGTGTGGAGATACATGGTGGAAAAACATATAAGATTTGTTTTTGTCTGCGGCAAATCGGACGTTCCGATATTGATCAGAAGTTCCGATGGTGGATCGGAAGTTCCGATACAGATCGAATGTTTTGATATCAAATAATGATTCAGTACAGAAAAGCAATTGGTGTTTTCTGGGATTCCGATATTGATTGGAAGTTTCGGTGGATTAGAAGTTCTGATGATAGATAGGAAGTTTTGACCCACACGAATTTGAAATTCCGATCCTGTTGAGCTGGGTTTTTTAGATCTAGAATCAAGTCACTTGTAGATTGCTCCCCTAACATTGTTTTGTAGAGAATGTTATGACTGGGATGGCCTTGGATAAATGTGATGCATGAGATGCATGCGATGAATGTAAATTAAATATGGCCTATGTGTCATGGTTATTTACAGCCCAAGGCTGATGTAAAATTTATTACGGCTTGCATGTTCTTTCCGCGGTGCTACGGCCCATGTAATTAGTATATACTATGCGAGATAGACTAGTACTCTTCCTGGAGTCTGGGAGCACGCACTCAATGACGGGAGCCATGGAGATGGAGATCATCATGTGAACAGGGCCATGCTATGTCACAGTTAATATGATTGCTTGTGATGTTTTCTTATGTTGCTGTTATATTATTCTTACATGTTTCGTGTGCGCTAGTGACATTACCGTGGTAGAATAGTGAGGAGCCATGTTGAAAAGCATGGGCCTCATGGCTCCAGATGTGATGAGTGATTGTCAACTAAAGTCAAAGAGAGGACATGAAGAGAAGATGAGACCTGTCGTGTCTAGACTGTGTGTGACTCAGGTACACGGGCGGCGAGCGACTGCTAGGCAGAGGAGCTGTGGAGTTGGGTCAGCCCAATCCAAGTACATGGGCTAGGAGCGGCAGAGGATCCACTAGTCTGTTGATCGAGATTGACTTAGGTACATGGACGGCGAGCAATTGCCGGGCTGAGGGAGCCGCGGAATCGGGCCGGCCCAATCCAGTTACCCGGTGCGAAGACGGTGGATGCTTTGTTAGTTTCGGTGCAAAACTGACGACTGCTGATCATGGATCTGACAGTTCTGAGGCAAAGCTGTAGCTGCTACGAAAGTTCCGCATCAGGACAAGTTATCTTTATTTAGGATTTTACTATTTTGACTTTAGGCCCACAGTCTGTGTTAGTCGAGTGTGTAAAAAACCATAAGGGCATTTTGGTCTTTTTCATTTTTATTTTCAGAGTCTGTGTAATTTATCCTAGGGGTAAATTTGTCTTTTTCCTTTTTAATGAGCTGCCTATAAATAGGCCCCAACCCCATAGGGTTAGGGTTAACTCACAAGAATCTTAATCAGAGTTCGTTTATTTTCCACCGCCGCCGCAATTTTTCCTTTGGCGTTGTTTCGCCGGCGGCGTGGTGATCATTGTTGATCTCCTGATGAAGCGCGATGCCCCCTCTCCACGGTAAGTTATCTCATCGATCGGCAGCAAGTTCCCTAGGCGGGGAGCACGAGGGCACTGTTCCAACGCGTGTGGCAGCGCGCATAGCAGCAACATTGTTTTCGTTTTTCCATGGGCGGACACCAGGAGGCGATGTCTTGATATCCCTCGGAATCTCCAGCACACAAGCAACGGCGTACGCGTCTTGACGTTGAAGCATTTGGCTAGCCTTGGGACTCCTGACGATGGCATAGTCTATTGTCAACACAGCCGGTGTGCTGCAGCTGCCTGCTTGCATGCGCTCGCACAACATTTGTGTCGTGGGCCCGGTTCATGTGCATCGGCGAACGCAGCAGCTGTGTACCCCGAATACATTGGTGGGGTGGAGTGAGCATGTGGCATTGCTTTAGCCGCCTTGTTCTCTTGGTTCGGAGCAAGGACAGCAGCCCACGCAACAGAGCAGGCGGCGTTAGCACATTGGAATCGCAGCAGCATGGCACCGATTGATGCATTAATTGCTCTTAGCATTTATTGCACGGCAGCGCTTGCAGTCGCACGGAGGCTATTTTTCTTCTGCCTATTGCTTTGAGACGCGTGGCGCATGAGCTCGTGCAGTACATGGCAAATGAAGTCTGCGTGAAGGGGAAGTGTCACGAGAAGCCCTGCCTAGTTGTGCAAAGCCCTTGCGGAGGTAGGCTTCGTCAGCGCAAGTTCGTGCAGGCTTCGGCTGCACTGCACGCAGGCTCCGATAGCCAGGCGCACGAGCTTCGAAGACGTGTCAGACAAGCTTCGGCAAGTATCGATCATCAGGAGACAACTATGAACAGTATATTCACTCCTCATTTTACGTGCACTTAAATTAAATGCCTGTGATGTTTAATTTGTATGATGCTTGATATGCTTGTGAGTTGAATACACTGTGATCTACCTTTGAACACTTTGTTGGTGTCTTTTGAATTAGGACACCTGTCGTTTTTAGGCTAGATTATTTTTAGTACCTGTGATCCGTTTTTCTTTTGCTGATTGTTTGTCGAGGTGCGTTGGGTGTAGGGAGAAGGCCATTGATTCTAAAGAATTTTTAGGCGCCCATTCACCCCTCTCTGGTCGCTACTTTCGGTCCTACAAGTGGTATCAGAGCTTGGTTAGGGTTTTTCCATACCTTAATCGGTTCTAACCGAAGGTAGTGATCGTGACTTCCTCTAGCAAGGTCCTGTCCCTTGAAGCTTTTGGCTACACTTATTAGAAGATTGGCATGCGAGCCTATCTCATGAGCCAGAGCTTAGACATTTGGGATGTTTGTGTTCACGCTACTTTTACTGTGCTTTCTATTGATGAGCGCACTTCTCTTGAGATATTCGCCCAGCATTAGAACAATAGCAAAGCTGTGAACATTTTATTTTCTGGTTTAGGTCCAAGTGAGTTTGAGGGCGTTAGCCATCTCGACACTGCTCTAGAGATCTAGGCTACCATCCAGGCACACCATGAGGGGACAGCTCAGGTCAAGGCTAAGCTCTATCAGACCTACCAGCGTGAGTATGAAAATTTCACACAGAAGCCGGGTGAAACTGTTGAAGCCTTGTTTGGTCATTTTCAGTCGATCATTTACAAGCTTCGGGCCAATAAGGCTGATCGTGATTAGCTGGTCTTAGATCATGAACAGGTGCTCAAGGTTCTTCATACCTTGGACCCTAAGATCTGGGAGATCAAGGTATCCTCTATTGTTGAGAGCACTTTCTATGATACCTTGACTGTCGCAGAGCTTTTCAGTAAGCTCATGGCTTCAGAGGTTGATATCCAGTTGAGATCAAATCTCACTAGTTCTGGCTCAAAAACCATGGCCCTTGCGACACCTTCTGCTGATCCTGCTGCTTTGAGTTGTGTCGCGTTCTCTTTGATGTCTATCACCAAGGACCAGCTTGATTTGCTAGGAGATGATGATATGTGTTTGTTTAACAATCGGGTGCATCGCATCTATGATAAACGAATGTTCAAGAGACACTGCACAAAATCCAGATGCTTTGATTATGGTGATCCAAGTCATTTTATGACCGACTGCCCCAAGCAGAACAGTCACAAGAAGGGCACCGGCGGTGGCTTCTACGACTCCAGCAAGCACGACAGCTCCACCTTCACAAAGGGCAAGCACAAGACGAGGTTCTTTCAAAAGGCCCTGAAGGACTACTGGCGTGAGAACAAGAAGCAAGACAAGGCCTTCTTCATCGAGATGGAGAGAAGCTACTCTAAGAGGTCATCATATTATTCCTCGTCTTCAAGCTCAAGTGATGAAGATATCATGATCAAGAAGGGGAAGGACAAGGATGATCCGGCGGGCCTTTGCTTCATGGCCTTCGGGGACAAGAAAAAGAGCCGCTCGCATCATAGCTGAAGATCCTGCACGATCTTCTGCTCGATGGCTCTTGGGGATAAGGAAGAGAAGGGATCCCCCGACAACTCCAACGATGATGACGATGAAAAGGTATCTTCCCATGAACAAGAAGTCGTTGAATTACTAGAAAAGAACCGTCAGGAGTTGAGGTATCGGGATAAACTGCTTAGAGGGGCTAAGAAAAGGATAGATGAACTTAAGAGTGAGCTTGCCATGGCCAATGGCAAGATTGAGAGTCTATCTTCTTCTCCTTGCTTGGGTGGTAGCAGTGAGTGCCCTAAATGCGAGGTGTTGTTGTGTGACCTGACGACTCTGAAGTCCAGGTACACAGAGAGGGTAGATGAGAGCGATGCTTTGGCCACTGAGCTTGACAGCGCTCAGCTGGAGCTGAAAGATGCTCATGCCACTGTCGTCGTACCCTATGTAGATTGCCCATCCCATCTAGCTAGTTTAGTAGAGCTGAGAGCCAAGAGTGATGAGCAGTTGGGCGACTTGGAGCAGACTAAGCTTGAGCTTGAGACATTGTCAGTTCCAACCACTATTTGTGAGAACTGTTTGTCCCTGAGATTGGAACTAATCAAGCTAAAAGCTGAGAAGTCTGTCCAAGTTGATAGAGAGTGTGAGATCTGCTTGTCTCAGGTGGAGGTGCTAGCTTCCCTGAGTTGGGTGAGTGCTAGAGAGCCACAACTCGGCATGATGATCTAGCAGTTCAAGAAGCAAGATGGGTTTGGGGTAGGTTACACCTACACCAAGGCTGACGTTGAAAGTGCCATTAGCTGGGCAGTGGAGTGGAGTAAGATGACTCCTGATCAGAGATATCCGAAGAATCACTCCACTGAGTCTTTCTAGGCTAGTCAGCCCAAGGATGGAGTGTTCCAAGAACAACCTAAAGCTCCACCCAAGAAGCCTATCTAGGTCCCAAAGCCTAAACATCTCCACACTTCTCTTGACTCTCTACCTGGACCCTCTCACACTAAAGAGTCCACCCAACACCACCAAGCCTAAGAACCCCAAGCCTCAACCACATCCCAAGAAGCCTACCTATCACTATGAGTTCTATTAGAGAGACGAGCATCTTGAGGAATTTTGCTTTAGGAGGAAGCGGGTTGAGAGAGCAGAGAGAGCTCGAGGTGGGCAGGAGCAGTTCTACCAGTAGGGTGGTAGACAGAGAGTCCCTTGACGTGGAGAGAGGCTAGAGACCAGGTCGCGTCATGTAGGTGGTGGTAGAGGAACGGTTTTCATGCCCGTGCTCCGGAGGGTGGTTTTCGCTCCGGCAGAGCTCCAGGTCATTCTGTATATGGCTTTGGACCTCGTGGCCGAGACTTTAGGAAAAACAGAGGAATGCGCTTTGAGCTACACTTTGGTCTAGATACTTATTGTTGGTGTAAAAGATTACGCTAACTGGTTTCTGAAGAATACAAACTAACAAACAAAGTGTTTGCGAAGTAAACTATTCCAAGCCTCCGAAAGGATAATAGCTTAAAATAGTTCGAAAGTGTGTATTGAATAACTTGTATTCGGTCCTGATTACAGGGTAAAATGGGGGGTATTTATAGGCCAAAACATTAAGGAAAAGATCCTTTTACCCCTCTATTACAACCGACATAGTGGAAACTATTCGGTACCCTTAATAGGGCTAAAATGGTAAAAGACTAATCTAATGAGAAAGAAGATAAGTCTTCCATCTTAGCTAGCAAAGAAGCTCTCGGAAGAGTCCAAGTTCGAAGATATACTCCAAACTAGAATCCGTCATCAAACTTAGTACTTGATTCAATGCATCCCCAGAGTTATATGTTGGAAGTCTTCGGCTTAATCACTAGTCTTTGTTCTGTTACTGCAATAACCCTGAAGATGGATTATTTTCCCCCAACAGTAGCCCCTCAAATACGCTTCTCCGTTAAATCTATAATGTTAGGAGAGCAGTATACAAAAGAAAAATAATCATGCGTAGGGGTTAGCAGATTTAATCCATCTCCGAAATGCGTGGAGATGCAAAACTTCGAATCAGTTTCTAAGAAAATTACATTCGAACCATCTTAGAACTAACTCGGAAAGCCTGAAAGCCTTTTTAGACTTAGAAGAAATAGCCGTTGGCTTCTTTCTTCTAACGGAAGTTACGCGATGCGTTAATTCCGCAACAAAGTAACAGTTAAGAATGCGAAACGGCATAGGCAAACGGTAAAAAATTGGGGTCTGGGCTATAAATAGAGGGCCCAGACCCTTCTTGAGTACCTTTCCACCGCTTTCGTGCAACAAACCATCAAACAAGCCCTAGCCTCCATTTTTCCTCTGAAGCAATCCGTGAGATCCCATGGCGAAAACCAATTTCAAGGGCCCAGGAGCGGCTTCAACCTTGGCTCGGCAGCAGGCAGCGGCTGCAGCAGCGGCTGCGACATTGGCGATGGCGACTCCAATAGTGGCAACAATGGCAGTGGCGGCGGGAAGAAATCCCCAAAATGTCGGCCCTCATGACCTCTTCCCAGCGTCGACGAAGTACACGGATCAATCCTTTCAATTGGGGCCTTCGACGTACAAAAGGGAATCACTCGCGGTCGCAGTAGAAGGCAAAATCAGTTCTGGAGTCATGATTCGCAAACCCGGGAAAGAGATCATTCCGTCGCCAAGGGCCGGAGAAGTGGTCATCTTTGAAGCCTTCTTCGAAGCTGGCTTGGGGCTTCCGGTAGTTGACTTTTTGGCGGAGGTATTGGACTTATTCCACGTTACACTCCCCAAGCTTTCTTCGAATGTCGTAGCACGTCTTGCCATCTTTGAATGGGTGCTGCGAGCCGATGGTTGTGAAGGAAGGGCGGAGATCTTCGCAGCACTGCATAGAGCTTCGTGCCAACCAAAGACCTTCGTAGGCCCCGAAGGTGAGAAGATGGTGGTGTCCTTCGGGAGTATCAACTTCAGGCTTCGAGACGAGTATGCTCTCCGGTTCCCCGCCAAGGCCATCAATGCCAGATGGTATACAGACTGGATCTTGAAGTGGTTTTATGCCGAAGTTGGGGCGAGCAGTCGTCTAGCCGAACCCTTGCAAGATATCAACTTCCGCAAGGAAGATCTTGTGCATCCAGATCCGTGCCAGCTCGAAGCTCGCCTCATCCTGCTCCAAAAAATCAGTCACCGCCTGAGTATGCGGGACTTAGCCGAAGAATTCCTCGGGCTTCAAATCCCTCCTTTGATGGCCAACTAGCCGATCACCTTTGAGGAAGATTCGGAGGGCGGTCTTCGCAAAATTTCTTCGACTTCGAGCCCTGCAGGTATCTTCGAAAACAACGTATATCATGTTGTTGTAGCAATTTTGTTAGCTACAACACAGGTTTTGTATACGTGTATACGGAGTGTAAAATGAACCTCGAAGGGTTCTCTCAGAGGGAGAAAGAATTTATACTGGTTCGGACCTCGCCTAAGGGATAATAGCCCTACGTCCATTTTATGGTGGATTTGGCATGGTATGCCTCGGTATGGAGTAGTAAATTCCAGGGTCTCATGGCCCTGGAGGAGGTATCTGGTTACAAGGGCTTGGCCCTGCTTTTATAGGCACGCAGGTCTTAAGGAAAAGACCGAGAAGCCCTCTATGGGTCCTAGGATCATAGGGGTAAAAAGGGAAAAAGAGCTAGCTAGAGTACAAAAGTGCCCTACATCTTTACAGACGTGTCAGGCTACGCCAGGCTTTGACCAGCTAAACGACATACCAGGGGCAGAGGGGCCCCCGATATGGCCTATATACTTAGTTATTTCTTGAGCTTCGAAGTAGGGGACGGAGCCCTTCTGGCAGAGGCTGCGAAGAGGGCTTCGAAGTGCACCCCGAAGGGGGCTTCGAAGCATGCTCCGAGCAAGGCTTCGAACAAGGCTTCGAACAAGGCTTCGAACAGTCTTGACAGGGTCCGAAGGCTGGCTTTGTGGAGCTCTGAAGGGAGCCCGAAGGCTAACTCCGAACAGGGCTCGAAGGCTAAATCCGAAGAAGGCCCGGAGGCTGGCTTCGAAGTTAGCCTGAGACTTAGCTTCTGGCGGCCTTCAGGAGATCTTGAGCGCTTCGCTCCGGAGGACTCCGAGAGACCTCGCTCCAGAAGGCTTCGACGGGGCCCGGGGCTTCGCTCCGGAGGGAACCCTGGACCTGGAAACAACTTCTTCAGGAAGGAACAGGCTTCGACAGTGTTGGGCTCCGGGCCAAAGGTTGCCGGAGGATGACGTCATTTGGCCCCTGTTCAGGGGAAATATAATGCGCCAACAGTAGCCTCTCGCGTGCAGGCCTTCGGGACGAAGGGGTGAGTGCGTCATTGGGACAAATGACCCGAAAATTACAACTTCGGACAAACATGCCTTCGGAGCTTGGACCGAAGGTACCTCGAAAACCGCAGGTAATAAATGCCTGCACCAGTTGCCAGGGCGACCTCGGGGAGCCCAAACGGCTCCGCAACGGCTAGAAAGTTACCGTTACCCTGCGTTGGGCCGCTTCGCCTTCGCTGGAGGCCCACTCGGCAGTCGGTTCGGCTCACGACTGTTGGAATTCTTACCGCGCCTATAAATAGGGTTTACCACACGCAGCTTCGGCACGCTCTCATTTGCTTCCTTCCCGTTGCCTTACAACCTTCGCTCTCTTCTTCTTTCTAGCTTCGCGTAGCTTTAGCCCTTCGCTAGCTTTAGCCCTTCACGCCGAAGCTCCGCCGAGATGCCGAAGAAGGCCGTGGCGAAGTCCTTGGCTTTGGGCCCGAGCTCGAGCTCCGCCCAACTGCAAGCGGTAGCGGCTGCAGCGGTGAAGCCTCCGCCTAGGCGGCTGGGGCCGAGGGACCTTCGGATGCCCTTCGACAAGTTCGAGCAGACCTTGGAGATGAGGGCTTCGATCTCCATGGAGGAGTCGGTCCAAAGGGCCTGCGAAGGGAGGATCGCAGCGAAGATCCATCTTCGGGTCTCGGAGAAGTCGGAGGTTGTGCCGAGGCCTCGGGCTGACGAAGTGGTGGTGTTTGAGGCCTTCTTCGAAGCCGGCCTCGGGCTGCCAGTAGTGGGGATGCTGAGCGAAGTCCTCAAGGCTTACAACCTCGAGCTTCCTCCGAAAGTGCTTATCTGAACCATATGCTTTATTAATTCGGAAAGTGCTTACAAATGATTACAAGGAGCCCCTATGCGAAGTATCGCTTTAGGTGCTCCGCATGCCATGTATGCGATAACTCTTCACCTTCCAAATTTGCTAACTTAAAAGAACCAGGACGCCCTGAGCGAACAATTAAGTATGGACCTTCCCATTTATTTCCTAATTTTCCTGGTGCTATAATACTTGGCAAAACGAGATGACCCGACCTAAGTTCATTAATCTTGATCTTCGGGTCGAACCAAGTCTTCGTCTGCTGCTGATACTTTGACAAATTTGCCATAGCTCGAAGTCTTGTCTCCTCTGTTAAATCCAGCGAAGCTTGTCTTTCTCCTTCTATTTCCGGTTTGGTGCTGCGAAGTGATCCTCCTTTGAGCTCTGTTGGTGTCATAGCTTCATCTCCGAATAATAATCTGAAAGGAGTGAAGCCGGTAGACCTTGTCTGAGTTGTCCGGATGGACCATAGGATATTTGGGAGCTCTTCGGTCCACAATCCTTTTGCCAATCCTACTATCCTTCGATTTAGCCCTGACAAGATATTACCATTGGCTCTTTCAACAGCTCCATTAGATTGAGGATGTCTTACTGCAGCAAAACATAGTTGAAAGCCTAGGTCTTCACAGAATTTCCTGAAAGGTTCTGCATCAAACTACGTTCCATTATCCACTGTCAGCTGCCGAGGCACTCCTAACCGGCATATGATATTGTTCCAAAAAAATTTTCGAACATTATTCGAAGTGATAGCTGTTAGGGTCTCTGCTTTGACCCATTTTGAAAAATATTCGATTGCTACCACTGCGAACTTCAAATTTCCTTTTGCTACTGGGAAGGGACCAATAAGATCCATGCCCCATCTAGCCATGGGCCATACTGGGGCAATGACTTGAAGAGCTATTGGTGGGCGATGAATTCTTCATCCCATCCACTAACATCCTTGGCAAGTGCGGACCAAGCTCTCCGCATTAGCTACTATTGTAGGCCAATAAAGCCCCTGGCGAAGTGTTTTTCCTGCCAAAGCTCGAGGGGCCAGATGGCTACCGCAAAGTCCTTCATGAATTTCTCGAAGAATTTCTTGACCTTCGGCTTGAGATATACATCGGAGCAGAGGGGAACATACTCCGGCCTTGTATAAAATACCATTGATTATTTGATAATTCCGAGTTCTAAGCTTTAACCTCGAAAGTTGTGGCCCTTCGGACATATTTGCTTCTCCTTGCAACACTTCCATGATTCAACTTCGCCAATCTGTACTTGGAATGCAAAGGACTTCCGCAGCAGGAATTTGTGGCACCGAAGGTATACTGAGTTCTTCATAAAAAGCTTCTTCGGGTATATCCATTGCTCCGGCTGTAGCTTTTGCTAAGATGTCAGCTTGTATATTTTCTGCTCTAGGTATACTCCGAATGGAAATCCCTTTAAATGCTGCTTCGATCTTTCGGATTTCTTCTAAGTACTTTGCAAGCTGTGGATGTCGGACTTGGAAACTCTCGTCTACGTGCCCTGCTACAATCTGAGAATCTGTTTTAATAACAACTCTTGTAGCCCCTAGAGCACGTGCCTTGCGAAGTCCCAATAGAATTCCCTCATACTCCGCTGTATTATTGGTAGACTTAAAGTTGAGTCTTCCGGAGTACATTGCCTTTTGCCCTAAAGGCGAAATTATCACAGCTCCGACGCCTGCTCCAGATGCTTGGAAAGCTCCATCAGAGTAAATAGTCCAAATCCCTTCACTTGGATTCTCCGGAGCCCATGCTGTAGGGGGAGTCCATTCTTCCACGAAGTCTGCCAACACTTGTGACTTAATTGCTGTTTTTGCCAAAAAGGATATGCCGAAGGGTGCTAACTCAACAGCCCACTTCCCAATTCTTCCAGTGGAATCCTTACTTCGGAGCATATCTCCCAAAGGATACGAAGTTGGTACAATGACATTATGTGCCAAGAAATAATGCCTTAGCTTCCTCGAAGCCATTATCAGAGCATAAGCGAATTTCTCAAGCTCGGAATATCTTGTTTTTGCTCCGGACAATGCTTCGGACACAAAATAGACTGGATTCTGTAACAACTTCCCGTTGAAATCAACCTCTCTGACAAGGACTGCACTGACAGCAGAGCCAGTAGCTGCAAGGTAGAGGAGTAGGGTTTCGTCCGCAACAGGCACCGTTAGTGTAGCAAGGTTACTAAGATAATTTTTAATATCTTCGAAGCTCTTTTGACACTCCGGTGTCCATGCAAAATCTTCGAACCATTTCAATGCTTTGAAAATTGGCAAATTCTCTCCGCAGACCTTGCCAGGAATCTGCTAAGTGCTGCAAGACGACCCGTCAGCTTTTGCACTTGCTTTAAATTCTCTAGGGAGCCATCCTCTGCAACACAGTTATCTGAGTGGGGCTAGCTTCGATCCCTCTACTTGAAACTAGGTACCCTAACAATTTTCCAGCCTGTGCCCCGAAGATACATTTTTCGGGGTTGAGACGGATCCCACATGCCCGAAGGCTATTGAATATTTCTGGTAAGTCTAGGCTATATTGGTGCTTTAAAGCACTCTTTATTACAATATCATCCATATAGGCCTCTACATTACGACCTAATTGATGACCTAGAGCCTTAGCAATTAACCTCGAAAAGGTAGCCCCGGCATTTCTTAAGCCAAAGGGCATTCTTACATAACAAAAGACTCCTGAAGGAGTTATGAAGCTTGTCTTGATTTCATCTTCGCGCTTTAACCAGATTTGATGATAGCCGGAATACGCGTCGAGGAAGCTTAATAACTCCGAACCAGCAGTGGAGTCGACCAATTGATCAATTCGGGGCATGGGGTAGGGGTCGCGGGGGCATGCTTTATTCAGGGATGTAAAATCAATACACATGCGCCACTTCCCGGAAGATTTCTTCTTAACGAATACTGGGTTCGCAAACCACTCCGTATGAGCCACTTCCCTGATAATCCCAGCCTTCAGAGACTTTTCAACTTCGTCTTTAGCAAGGATAGCTCTCTCCATAGACAACTTCCGGAGTCCTTGCCGAACAGGCCGGGCCTTTGGGTTCACAAGTAGATTGTGTTCAATAATGTCCCGACTGACTCTGGTGATGTCTTCATCAGACAAAGCAAAGACATCTAAATTCTCCTCAACTACTTTCTCTAAGGAAGTAGCAACTTCTGGGGCCAAGTCTTTACCAAATTGAAATGAATATTCCTTGCCATCTTTGACAATAACCTTCGTTGCAACCTCTCCTTCGGGACTTGGTCTTGGGAAGGATTTCTTCGAAGATTCCTTGGGAGTAGAAAAATTTTCCGAATTATCTTGCACACTGTTCACCTGTCTCGGGTCAAGAGGAGGGCCATGACCATACTCCGCTCTTCGCGCAATGGCCTGATCTCCGAAGACAGTGAGCACTCCCGCCTGTGTGGGCATCTTCATATATAAGTAATTATGATCCGCCACAACTCCGAATTGATTTAACATGCCTCTTCCGAAGATGACATTGTATGCATATGGAGCATCCACAACATCAAAGATTACTTCCTCTGTCCTAGCTAGTGGCCCCTCTCCGAAAGTAACTTCGAGGCCAATTTGGCCGAGGGCATCAAGAGGGGGTCCTGCAAATCCTTGTAACGGACGGGCTGCTGAGAGAAGATGCTTTCTGGAGATGCAGAGTTGATCAAAATCTTGGACAAAAATAATATCCACCGAACTCCCTCCGTCAATTAGCACTCTCCGAACCTCAGTTCCTGCTATGTCAGCAGTGATGACAAGTGGATCTGCATGTGGAAATTTAACAGCAGCTGCATCATCTGCGGAAAAAGATATTGGCACATGGGACCATTCGGGCATAACAGCTGCAAACGAAAAGGTTCCAATATAGCCCACTTCTCTAACATATTCTCTTCTCTGCCTCTTGGACATACTTCTGAGGGTCCCTACTCCGGAGATGGGGAGGACTACTCTTTTTCCTCGATCTTGCCCTTCTTCTTGCTTCGACGTTCTCTATCCGTGCCACAGCCTGGACAGGCTCCGGACGCACTTCAGCTGGAACTCGGTCAGTAGTGCCTCGACCCGAAGTTCTTTCCAGATATTCTCCTCTTGGAGCAAGTATAGCCTTGCACGCATCAGTTGCGTGACTCTGGTTTTCACCATGGATATAGCAGAAAAAGGTCTGGCCTTTGCCAGCCGGTTTCCCTGGTGGCCTCCAGCCGCTAGTCTTGCTTCATGAGGGTTGCGGAGCTCTTTGGACAAACTTCTGTGGGGGTGCAATGTTCAGAACTTCTGAACGAGGATGCTTTTGCCCCCTACGCCTGTCATGCTGAACTTCGAAGCTATGCCCTTGCGGCTGTGCTGAAGTTTTCACTTCCAATTTCACTTCTTGTAGTATCGACGGGGTTGCAGCAGGTCTCCGAAGCCATCCCTCTTCTGACCTTGCGTACTCTTCGAAATAAGACATCAACTGAGAAACAGAAGATATGCTTTTCCGGTGAAGTTTATCAAGGAGGCCTGGATGAATAACTCCCTCTCGAGCTGCGTCAAGTACCGAAGACGTAGTTAACCATCGAATTTGCGACTTCGTATGAGCGAAGCGCTTGAAATATTGTCTTAAGGTCTCTCCAGGGAGCTGCTTCACCTGGAAAAGACTTCCTGTTGACATTGGGGGTACGAAGGTACCCTAAAAGTTACTCACGAACTTCTTCTTCAACTGCCCCCATGAACTGATTGATCCTGGCTTCAAAGACCAGAACCACTGCAATGCAACTCCTAGAAGAGCTAGGGGGAAACATTTTGCATAGTGTCCCGCACTCCTCCACTGGCTTCAATTGCTAGAGCATAAGAACGGACGAATTCTTCAGGATCTTCATCTCCGACATACTTGCAAAGCTTCGAAGTTTTGAACATAGGGTCGAAGCGTACTTTCTGCAACTCAGGATGCAGCAGAGACTCGGTGTCGAAGGAAGCGTTCTCCGGGACTTCGGGATAAATAAGCTCGTCATCTTCGGGCACTTCAGGAATGGTTGGGGTGGCTTGAGAACTGTTGGCGTAAAAGATTACGCTAACAGGTTTCTGTAGAATAGAAAATAACAAACAAAGTGTTTGCGAAGTGAACTGTTCTAAGCCTCCGAAAGGATAACAACTTAACATAGCTCGAATGTGTGTATTGAATAACTTGTATTCGGTCCCTATTACAGGGTTAAACGGGGGGTATTTATAGGCCCAAACATTTACGAAGATATACTCCGAACCAATGCCTATCTTCGTACTTCGAGCTTGACTCAGAACATCTTCGAAGATGGACGTCTGGAAACCTTCGAATCCATTATCTGCCTTTGTGCTGTTACGGCAATAACCCTGAGGATGGAATATTTTCCCCCAACAGTAGCCCCTCGAATACGCTTCTCCGTTAACTTGTAATGTTAGGAGAGCAGTATATGGAAGAAAAAATAACCAGGCGTAGGGGTTATTAGATTTTAATTTATCTCCGAAATGTACGGAGATATAAAACTCTGAATCAGTCTTAAGACAATTACTTTCGAACTATCTTAGAACTGACTCAGGAAGTTCGAAAGCATTTTAGACTTAGAAGAAATAGCCGTTAGCTTCCTTCTTCTAACAGAAATTGCAGAATGCGTTAATTTCGGAGAAAAGTAACGGGCAGGAATGCGAAACGGCATGGACTAACGGTAAAAAATGTAAAGTGTAGGCTATAAATAGAGGGCCTAGAACTTTCCTGATTACCTTTCCGCTGCTCTCTTGCAAGCAAGCACCCTTTGAGCCCTTTCAGCCCTAGCCTCCATTTTTCCTCCAAAGCAACCTAGTAGCTCCAATGGCGAAAACCAAGAGTTCTGGAGCCCCTTCGGCCTTGGCTCGGCAGCAGGCGGCTGCAGCAGCGGTGGCTGCGGCATTGGCGACGGCAACTCCAACACCCGCAACAGCATCCATGGCGGCATGAGGGGGAAATCCCCAAAATGTTGATGATCAAGGTCTCTGCCCGCCATCAACAAAGTACTTGGATCAATCCTTCCAACTGGGACCTTCTACCTGCAAGAGAGAATCACTGGCGGTCGCAGTAGAAGGGAAGATTAGTACCGGAGTCATGATCCGGAAACCTGGAAAGGAACTCATCCCGTCGCCAAGGCCCGGAGAAGTGGTCGTCTTCGAAGCCGGCTTAGGCCTTCCAGCAGTGGACTTCTTGGCCGAGGTACTTGATTTGTTTCACGTCACCCTTCCTCAACTTTCTCCGAACGCAGTAGCTCGCTTAGCTATCTTCGAATGGGCGTTGAGAGCCGAAGGCTGTGAGGGGAGGGCAGAGATCTTCGCTGCGCTACACAGAGCTTCATGCCAGCCAAAAACCTTCGTAGGCCCCGGAGGTGAAAAAGTGGTATTAGCCTTCGAAAGTATTAACTTCAGGCTTCGGGATGAATAGGCCTTTCAATTTCCCGCTAAGGCCATCAATGCAAGATGGTATACCGACTGGGTCATGAGATGGTTTTATGCCGAAGTTGGGGCGAGCAATCCTCTGGCCAGACCTCTGAAAAACATCCAATTCCGGAAGGAAGCCCTAGTGCATCCAGACCAAGGTCAGTTCGAAGCTCGCCTCAGCCTACTTCAGAAGATCAGTCGAAGGTTGAGCATGCGAGACTTAGCCGAAGAGTTCCTCGGGTTACAAATCTCTCCGCTGATGGCCAACTGGCCTATCATCTTCGAAGAGGATTCGGAAGGCGGTCTTCGAAAAATCACTTCGACTTCGAGTCCTGCAGGTAACTTCGAAGACAACATGTATTATGCATATTCATTCGAAGAAATAACTAACTTGATTCATTTTTTAGCTTCTTCAGCCCCTATTACTTCGGAGCAAATCGTAAGGGCTTCGGAGAAGATTTTGGGCGCTCCAACTCCGACCGAAAAGGAATGGAGAATCAAGTTGGTCGGGAGTTGGGAGAGAATTAACAGGGTATGGGGAATGCTGGAAATCGTTCCGCCCCCTTTGATGGATTGGGTACCTTCGGAGAAAGGGCTCAAAAAGAGGAAAGCCGAAGCTGGGACTTCAAGCTCCGCCAAGACTCCAGTCAAGAAGGTGACTCGGAAACCAAAGAATCCCGCACCTTCGAGCCCAAGGGCTTCAGTCTCTGACTCCCAAGAGGATGAAGGGAGGTTGCTTGTGCGTCGGACAGACGAAGACGCATCTCAAAGGACTGCACAAGCCGAAGTACCTGCGAACATGCCGGAGTCTCGAGATAACCTTGAGCAACCAAGGACTTCGGCAGTTCAAGAGGATTTACCTCAGGGCGAAGTTCCTGCAGATGAAGGTGTAGTCGAAGTTACTATGGCTTCGATTCCTGAAGAGTCAACACGGACTGCTCAGGAAAATGTTCCTGCAGTCGAAGATTTAATGGCTGATTCAGACGAAGATCTCGCCTTCGATCCATCGAACAGTCCAATGATTACCCCTCGCCAAAATGTCGAAGGTAGACTTCGAATAATTCTTTCATGTTTATTTTGTGTATTTATACAATGTATAATACTTTTGTTTTTTACAGAGTCCACTTCTGTGGAAGAAGTCTGGCAGGAAGAAATAATTCCTGGACCTTCGACGAGTTCGGAGCCAATCCCAAGAGCCACTCAAATGGGACCTAGAAGAGGCAAAAGGAATATAGAACCCCTCCCTGCTGCGATTTCCGGATCAACTCCATATGATTCAACAGACGAGAGTCAATCTTCTGAGGGACAGTCTCCAGGGGCTCCGAAAACTACAGTCTCCAGGGACGAAGATGACCAACAGGCGATAAGTATGCTCCCCCTTCTAGCTCCTTTCTTAGGGCAAACAATTGGTCTTCGGACTTTGCTCGAACCTTTGGATCGAGCTATCCGTGACATAGGAGAGACCAACTTAGTGGCCATTCTAAGTAAAGCGGACAGGTCGGAGCTCAACGCTGCTATAGAACGCGCAGCTTACCAGGTACGAAGTATCTGTGAAATAACATAGAATTTACCTACAAATAAATGTTTACCTTGGTTTTTCTTTTTGCAGCAAACAGTCTTGGCCCGAGCTGTGAATATATCGAATGATCAAGAAATCACTCGTCTTTGGGAGGAAAATAACATCCTTCAACGGAATCTTACCATCTCTGAAAGCCAAGTGGTTTAGATGGATAATATAGTGTCAACGGAACGCAGGGCCAGGCACGGTTTGGAGGCTGCGAATAAAGAGCTCGAAGCAGAGAGAATTGTGCTTCGAGCAGAAATTGAAAGAA
Source organism: Zizania palustris (assembly GCA_019279435.1). Taxonomy (NCBI): domain Eukaryota; kingdom Viridiplantae; phylum Streptophyta; class Magnoliopsida; order Poales; family Poaceae; genus Zizania; species Zizania palustris. The sequence continues at coordinate 2,917,441 of JAAALK010000085.1, forward strand.
TGTGGGCGGAGCACGCTACTGCGGGGACCGAACTTGTCAGACTTCAAGAGGAAGCTAGCCAGCTTTTGAACCAAAAGAATACCTTGACTACCGAAACTGCTAGACTTTCTGGAGTTTTGGAAGAAGTAACTTCGATGAAGGACTCACTGATTGAAGATAAGCTGAAGTCCGAGAAGGTAGCTGCGGAAGTTATGAATCAGCTGCTAGGTGTCCTGGAGTACTTCGGTACTACTGGGACACTTCCATCTGATGATAACATTTCTCTTCTGCGCCGGTTGAAAAGGATTCAAGGAGTGGCGAAGCAGATGAAGAGAGCAGGCATTCGATACGGAGAACTCTCCGGACAAGTGGCTGCTGTTGGCCTACTTCGCTACTACGAAGATCTGGGCCGATCGATAACTCCGAGCGCACGAGAGGGCACAATTACCTTCGATGACGAGCGGCTTCTGACTCCTTCCAAAGGTGTGGCTGCTGCCTGGCGAGCCTTCAGAACTTCATGGAGAGCCGAAGGTTGCTCTGCGATCAAGGCTTGGATCGACGAAGGTCAATGCCAGAAGCAAGTTCGGACCCAAGCTTCAAGTAGTCAGCCTCCTCCGAACCCACAGGTTTAGAAATGTCTTAGGATTTTTGGTTATGTAAAGCTTTGCGCTTATGAACATTTATCGACGAGAATTTGTTTATCATATTTTTAGGCTTTGCCTCATACGGAAGATATCGAAGTGTTAGACATTAACAACGAACTTCGCTCATTATGGACCACCTACGATCTTCTAAAAGCTTATAAGCGCCCTCGATTTTTAGTTCCTCGAGATAGCTCCGGTGTAATTGCACCCGAAGTAATCAAAGATATACTATCTTATATTAAAGAGGAAGAAAAAGAGGTTAACTTGAACACTTCGTCTTCTGAAGACGTTATATGGTCCGAAGATGAAGATGAAGTTCGAAGTAAAAAACCTGAAGAACTTGGAAGCTGGGAAAGGAGCCCCGAACGGCTTCGAACATGGGCCGAGCTTCAACAAGAACAGAAGGACTTTACAGCTTCGAAGGGAGGCAAGAGAGTTAAACGCAAAGTTGTTAGAACTCCCGGCGCTGGAACTAGTCGTCCCAATCCTAGCTCTAGAGATCGAAGAGGTCTTCGATTCCTTCTTGGTATAGATACCAATTTTTCATGATGTAATCTGTAAACATATTCGTTCGAATAATGAATACCAATTTAAAATTGTCTCCATATTTACTAGCCCCTCTTTGGGGATAAGCAACTTCGAACTGTATTCAAAGATGGTTATGCGCAAAGAAAAACTTCGGAGTACAATTTTTTGGGGTTCGGAGCCCCTCTGCGATTTAAAGATCTTTTAAAATCTTATAAAATGTCTTCGACTATTTGTAGTCTGAAGAATGGCAACTTAGTACCCTTGTTTTTTGAAAGAAATCACTTGAGATAACTTTCAAGACACCTTAGTGTCTTAGATAATTTGTCACTTTGGACTATGTTAACAGACATTCGAAGCTCATGGCTCAAACTCTGTTTTGCTTTGGCCACCTTCGTCTCTTTTTTGCGAACTCTATCGAACAAATGGTTCGGAGTTAGCAATGGTCTATTTGGACTCTTTTTACGGATGTCTACCAGCCAATGGCTTGGACTCCGTATATTTTGGCCACCTTCGGCTCTTTTTGCGGAAGTCTACCAGCTAATGGCTTGGACTCCGCATGTTTTGGCCACCTTCGGCTCTTTTTACGGAAGTCTACCAGCCAATGGCTTGGACTCCGCATGATGTGGTTTTGGGCTCTTTTACGGATGCCTACAAGCCGGTGGCTTGGACTCCGGATTATGTCAGCCCCCACGTCGGAAGCTTCGAACCAATGATTCGAAGTCCGAAAATATGATTCAGCTTCATGACACTTCCCTCTCGGTCAACCCCGCGGTTCCAGTGCATCCACTCGGAAGCTGGAGGTTTATGAGGGGAAGGCACTATCTGGACCATATGCTTTATTAATTCAGGGCTCTGCATGCCAAGTATGTGCTAACTCTTCACCTTCTAAATTAGCTAATTTAAAAGAGCTAGGGCGTCCTGAACGAACAATTCGGTACGGACCTTCCCATTTATTTCCTAATTTCCCTGGCGCTATAATGCTTCGTAGAACAAGATGACCCGGTCTTAGTTCATTGAGCTTAACCTTCGGGTCAAACCAAGCCTTCGTCTGCTGATGATACTTTGATAAATTTGCCACAACTCGAAGTCTTGTTTCTTCTGATAAATCTAGCGAAGCTTGTCTTTCTTCTTCAATCTCCGGTTCGGTGCTGCGAAGTGATCCTCCTTTGAGCTCCGTTGGAGTCATAGCTTCATCTCCGAATAGTAGTCTGAATGGAGTAAAACCTGTGGACCTTGTTTGCGTAGTCCGAATGGACCACAAAATCTTCGGAAGCTCTTCGGTCCACAGTCCTTTTGCTAATCCTACTATCCTTCGATTTAGCCCTGACAAAATATTTTCATTGGCTCTTTCTACGGCTCCATTAGACTGAGGATGCCTCACTGCAGCAAAACATAACTGAATGCCTAGATCTTCACAAAACTTCCTGAAAGGTTCTGCATCGAGCTGTGTTCCATTATCAACTGTGAGTTGTCTAGGCACTCCGAACCGGCAAATGATATTCTTCCAAAAGAATTTCTGTACATTGTTCGAAGTGATAGCTGTTAAGGGCTCTGCTTCTACCCACTTAGAAAAATATTCAATAGCTACCACTGCGAACTTCAGATTTCCCTTGGCTACTGGAAAGGGACCAATTAAATCCATACCCCATCTGGCCATAGGCCATACCGGAGCAATAACTTGAAGAGCTGTTGGTGGGCGATGACTTCGTCGACCCATACACTGACATCCTTGACAAGTGCGGACTAAGCTCTCCGCATCAGCTGTTATTGTAGGCCAATAAAGCCCCTAGCGAAGTGTTTTTCCTGCCAAAGCTCGAGGGGCTAAATGGCTACCGCAAAGGCCTTAATGAATTTCTCGAAGAATTTCTTGACCTTCGGTTTGAGATATACATCGGAGTAGAGGGGAACATACTCCGACCTTATATAAAATACCGTTGATTATTTGATAATTTCTAGCCCTAAGCTTCAATCTTGAAAGCTGTGGCTCTTCAGGCAAATTTGTTCCTCCCTGTAAAAGTTCCATGATTGAATTTTTCCAATCTGCACTTGGAATGCAAAGAATCTCTGCAGAGGGAATTTGTGGCACCGAAGGTGTACTGAGCTCCTCATAGAAAGCTTCTTCTGGTACATCCACAGCTCCGGCTGCAGCTTTTGCTAAGATGTCCGCTTGCACATTTTCTGCTCATGGTATACTCCGAATGGAAATACCCTTGAAGTGTGCTTCGATCCTACGGATTTCTTCTAAGTACTTTGCAAGCTGTGGATGCCGAACCGGAAAACTTTTATCTACGTGCCCTGCTACTATCTGAGAATCTATCTTTATAATAATTCTTGTAGCCCCTAGAGCACGTGCTTTTCGGAGTCCCAGTAAAATCCCTTCATACTCCGCTATATTATTGGTATACTTAAAGTTGAGTCTTGCGGAGTACATTGCTATTTGCCCCGAAGGTGAAATTAATACTGCTCCAATGCCTGCTCCGGATGCTTGGAAAGCCCCATCGGAATAAACAGTCCAAACTCCGTCACTTGACTTCTCCGGAACCAAAGTTGCAGGTGGAGTCCATTCTGCTACAAAATCTGCTAAGACTTGCGATTTGATTGTTGTCCTTGCCAGAAAAGATATGCCGAAGGGTGCTAGCTCAACTGCCCACTTCCCAATCCTTCCAGTAGAATCCTTACTTCGAAGCATATCTCCCAAAGGATACGAAGTTGGTACAATTACATTGTGAGCCAAAAAATAATGTCTTAATTTCCTCGAAGCCATTATCAGAGCATAAATGAACTTCTCGAGTTCGGAGTATCTTGTCTTCGCTCCTGATAATGCTTCGGATACAAAATAAACAGGATTTTGTACCAACTTCCCATTGAAATCCACTTCTCTGACAAGGACTGCACTGACAGCAGAACCTGTAGCTGCAAGGTAAAGGAGTAGGGTTTCGTCCGCAATAGGCAACGTGAGTGTAGCAAGATTACTGAGATACTCTTTAATATCTTCGAAGCTTTTTTGACACTCCGGTGTCCATGCAAAATCTTCGGACCCTTTCAATGCTTTAAATATAGGCAAGCTTCTCTCCGCAGACCTTGATAAAAACCTGCTAAGTGCTGCTAGACGCCCAGTTAGCTTTTGCACTTGCTTTAAATTTTTCGGAGGAGCCATCTTTTGTAGCGTAGTTATTTGAGTAGGGCTAGCTTCAATCCCCCTGCTTGAAACTAAATACCCTAACAACTTCCCAGCCTTAGCTCCGAAGATACATTTTTCGGGGTTAAGACGGATCCCACATGCCCGAAGGCTATTGAATGTTTCTGCTAAGTCTAGGTTATGTTGGTGCTTTAAAGCACTTTTTATTACAATATCATCCATATAGGCCTCCACATTGCGACCTAATTGATGACCTAGAGCCTTAGCAACTAACCTCGAAAAAGTAGCCCCGGCATTTCTTAAGCCAAAAGGCATTCTTATATAACAAAAGACTCCCGAAGGAGTTACGAAGCTTGTCTTGATCTCATCTTCGCGCTTCAACCATATTTGATGATAACCAGAATACGCGTCAAGGAAGCTTAATAACTCCGAACCTGCGGTGGAGTCTACCAATTGATCAATTCGGGGCATGGGGTAGGGGTCACGAGGGCATGCTTTATTCAAGGATGTGAAATCAATGCACATGCGCCACTTTCCGGAAGATTTCTTTTTGACGAAGACTGGGTTGGCTAACCATTCTGTGTGAGCCACTTCTCTAATAATCCCAGCCTTCAACAATTTTTCAACTTCGTCTTTTGCTAGAGCAGCTCTTTCTGCAGACATTTTTCGGAGTCCTTGCCGAACAGGCCGGGCCTTCGGGTTTACAAGCAAACTATGTTCAATGATATCTCGATCGACTCCGGTGATATCTTCGTCAGACCAAGCGAAGACATCTAAATTCTCTTCCACCACCTTTTCCAAGGAGGTTGCAACTTCAGGAGGTAAATCTTTACCAAATTGAAATGTATATTCTTTACCATCTTTAACAATAACCTTCGTTGCAATCTCTCCTTCAGGACTTGGTCTCGGGAAGGATTTCATTGAAGCTTCGGAAGGGGCTGAAAAATTTCGTTGATTATCTTGCACATTGTTTACTTGTCTTGGATCAAGAGGGGGGCCATGACCATATTCCGCTCTTCGGGCGATAGCTTGATCTCCGAAGACAGTAAGGACTCCTGCTTGTGTGGGCATCTTCATGCACAAATAATTGTGATGCGCCACAGCTCCGAACTGGTTTAGCATGCCTCTTCCGAAGATGACGTTGTAAGCATACGGGGCATCTACAACATCGAAGATTACTTCTTCAGTTCGGGCCAACAAACCTTCTCCGAAGGTAACTTCCAGGCCTATTTGGCCGAGTGCATCAAGCGGAGGTCCTGCGAAGCCTTGCAAAGGACGGGCCGCTGGAAGGAGATGCTTTCTGGAGATGCACAATTGATCGAAGGCTTGAACAAAAATGATGTCTGCCGAACTGCCTCCGTCAATCAATACTCTTCGAACTTCAGTGCCCGCAATATCAGCAGTAATAACAAGTGGGTCTGCATGCGGGAATTTAATGCCAGCTGCATCCTCCGCGGAAAAGGATATCGGTACATGAGACCACTCTGGCATAGCAGCTGCGGATGACGAAGTCCCAATATGGCCCACTTCTCTGACGTAGTCTCTTCGCTGTCTTTTTGACATGCTTCCGAGGGTACCTCCTCCGGAGATGGGGAGGACTACTCTTTTACCTCGGTCTTGCCCTTCCTCTTGCTTCGGAGGTGGCATAACATTGGCCACTGGAGGGTGTCTTGCGGCTTGGAAGTTTTCTATCTGCGCCACAGCCTGGACCGGCTCCGGGCGCGCTGCAGCTGGAACTCGGTCGGTAGTACCTCGACCCGAAGTTCTTTCTAGATATTCTCCTCTTAGAGTGAGTATAGCCTTGCAAGTATCAGTTGCATGGCTTCGATTTTCACCATGAATGCAGCAGAAAAGGGTCTGGCCTTTGCCAGCCGTTTTCCCTGGCGGCCTCCAGCCGCTGACCTTGTTCCCCGAAGGCTGTGGAGCTCTCTGTGTGAACTTTTGCGGGGGTGCAATGTTCAAGAATTCAGAACGAGGGTGCTTTTGCCCCCTTCTCCGATCATGTTGAACTTCGAAGACTGGTTCTTGCGGCTGCGCCGAAGTTTTTACTTCTACTTTTACTTCTTGCAATATGGATGGAGTAGCTGCAGCTCTTCGAAGCCAACCCTCTTCCGACCTCGCATATTCCTCAAAGTATGACATCAGCTGAGAAACCGAGGATATGCTTTTCCGATGAAGCTTATCCAGGAGGCCTTGATGAGTGACACCTTCCCGAGCTGCATCAACTACCGAAGATGTAGACAACCCTCGGATCTGTGACTTCGTATGAGCGAAGCGCTTGAAAATATTGCCTCAATGTCTCTCCAGGGAGCTGCTTCACCTGGAAAAGGCTTCCCGTTGACATTGGAGGCACGAAGGTGCCTTGAAAATTGCTTACGAACTTCTTCTTCAGCTGCCCCCTTGATTAATTGATCCTAGCTTCAAAGACCAGAACCACCTTAATGCCACTCCTTGAAGAGCTAAGGGGAAGCACATTGCCATGGTATCTCGAACTCCTCCACTAGCTTCAATTGCTAGGGCATAAGAACGGACGAACTCTCTGGGATCTTCGTCTCCAGCATACTTACAGAGCTTCGAAGTCATAAACTTCGGATCAAAGCGAACTTTTTGCAGCTCAGGATGCAGCGGAGATTCAATATCGAAGGAGGCGTTCTCCGGGGCTTCGGGATAAATGGGTTCGTCGTCTTCAGGCACTTTTGAGATAGCTGGGATGGCTTGAGAATGAAGCCTGTTCGCAGCTTCTTGCCGCCATCTTGCTATTCGGCTTGGAGGTTGGCCATTTGAGTGGCCATATCTTCAAGATTGTCTTCATCTCCTCCGGAAGGATCTTCCAGGTCTTGAGAACTAGTAGGATCAGTTCGAAGTGGGATTGAAGGTGGAAGAGGGACTCCAAGTGGTCGAAGTATGGAAGGAGTTGGCGGAGGAACTCCGTATGTATGAGGGATGGAAACTCCTTCCGTAGTTTGAGGTGGAGGGAACGTGGAAGGCCCTCCGACCTCAACCGTGTCGGATGGTGCCTCTCCGGAGATCCGAGAGGACCTCCGAACAGGGTTACGAGTTGCGCTACACTTAGGAGGCATGATGTAAAGAGTTGGTAGGGAACGAAGTTTTTTGGACTAGGTTCCCCACGGACGGCGCAGACTGTTGGCGTAAAAGATTACGCTAACAGGTTTCTGTAGCATAGAAACTAACAAACAAAGTGTTTGCGAAGTGAACTGTTCTAAGCCTCCGAAAGGATAACAACTTAAAATAGCTCGAATGTGTGTATTGAATAACTTGTATTCGGTCCCTATTACAGGGTTAAACGGGGGTATTTATAGGCCCGAACATTAAGGAAAAGACCTATTTACCCCTCTGTTACAACCGACATAGTGGAAACTATTCGGTACCCTTGATAGGGCTAAAATGGTAAAAGACTAATCTAATAAGAAAAAAGATAAGTCTTCCATCTTAGCTGGCAGAAAAGATCTCAAAGAGCATTAGTTCGAAGATATACTCCGAACCAATGCCTATCGTCATACTTCGAGCTTGACTCAGAACATCTTCGAAGATGGACGTCTGGAAACCTCCGAATCCATTATCTGCCTTTGTGCTGTTATGGCAATAACCCTGAGGATGGAATATTTTCCCCCAACAAGAACGAATCCTATTCATGGCTTCTTGCCGCCACCTTGCTACTTCAGCTTGGAGACTGGCCATTTGAGCAGCCATATCACCAAGACCGTTTTCATCTCCTCTGGAAGGATCTTCCGGGTCTTGAGAACTATAAGGATCAGTTCGAAGTGGAACTTGAGGTGGAAGAGGGACTCCGGCTGGCCGAAGTATAGATGGAGTTGGCGGAGGAACTCCGTATGCTCGAGGAAGGGGAATCCCTTCCGGAGTTTGAGGTGGAGGAAACGTCGAAGGTCCTCCGACCTCAACTGTGTGTGAAGATCTTGCTCCGGAGGTCAGAGGGGACCTCCGAACAGGATTACCAGCTGCACTCCACTTAGGAGGCATGGTTTGAGAACTTTGTAGAGAACGGAGTTTTTTGGACTAGGTTCCCCACGGACGGCACCAACTGTTGGTGTAAAAGATTACGCTAACAGGTTTCTGAAGAATAGAAACTAACAAACAAACTGTTTGCGAAGTAAACTATTCCAAGCCTCCGAAAAGATAATAACTTAAAATAGTTCGAAAGTGTCTATTGAATAACTTGTATTCGGTCCCGATTATAGGGTAAAATGGGGGGTATTTATAGGCCCAAACATTAAGGAAAAGACCCTTTTACCCCTCTATTACAACCGACATAGTGGAAACTATTTGGTACCCTTAATAGGGATAAAATGGTAAAAGACTAATCTAATGAGAAAGAAGATAAGTCTTCCATCTTAGCTGGCAAAGAAGCTCTCGGAAGAGTCCAAGTTCGAAGATATACTCCGAACTAGAATCTGTCATCATACTTCGAACTTGATTCAATGCATCCCGGGAGTTATATGTTGGAAGTCTTCGACTTAATCACCAGTCTTTGTTCTGTTACTACAATAACCCTGAAGATGGAATATTTTCCCCCAACACTTATGATTCCTTCTGCTTTCCTACTTTTGAGCAGATGGCTCGACACTTGTTTAGCTCTTTTGCTAAACCTGGGGTCGAACCGTTTGCTCCCCCTTATGACCACTGATCATGCAAGATCGAGGACTGGAGGACGTGTGGATCATGGATTCAGGATGCTCTCACCACATGACGGGACATCGCAAATGGTTCTCCAGCCTCACTTCCTTGAGCTCCAAGGAGTACATCACTTTCAGGAACAGTGGTCAAGGAAAGGTACAAGGTATTGGATCTATTCGAATCTCTGATCATTTATACTTGAAGGATGTTGCTTTGGTTGGAAACTTGAATTTTAATTTGATCTCTGTTTCGCAACATCTTGAGGATGGTTTATAGGTTCGCTTTAAGAAGGGCATGTCTTTTGTTTTTAATTCTAGAGGATCTTTGGTTTGCCAGATGTTACCCTTCGGTAAGGTTTTTTGGATTGATTTCTCTAGTTCTTTTTTCCATTCTCGTTGTTTGATTGTTGGATCCTCCTCTGAGCTCTAGAGGTGGCATAGGAGGTTAGGTCATTTGATTTTTGATCTGCTAGTCAGATTGAGCTCTATGGACCTCATCCGAGGATTGCCCAAGCTTGAGATGGAGAAGGATCTAGTTTGCCATCCCTATCATCATGGAAAATAGTTGCCGCTTCTCACGCACCTGTGACTCAGGTGATGACCTCATACCCGGGAGAGCTGTTACACATGGATACTGTAGGTCTAGCTCGGGTACGCTCAGTCAGTGGGAAGTGGTACGCGCTCATGATAGTTGACGACTTTTCTCGATTCTCGTTGGTTTTCTTATTGGAGTCTTCTAACGACCCGGGTTCTCACGAACCGCAATTCATTGAATATAAATGAAAAGTCATTATTAAAAGACGCTCACAAGCTGACAACGAAATAAACGAAAGTAAAGCAAAGTACGTAGCTCATAGGCTACACTTATTACAACACAAATTCAAAGCGGAAGCAAATCTAAAGCAGCTGCAGAACGTCTTGGCTCCGGGGATCCGACTCCTCGACTGGGACGCTACTACTGGACTTCTTCTTCTTGGTACACAATATCTAAAAGAATTAACCCATGAGGGGTGAGTACAAAGTACTCAACAAGCCACGTACATGCAAATAATGATGGCTGTTGAACAAGGATGCATAGACTAGACTCATTGCGTAAAAAGTATGTTAAGTGTTGTTTAAACTTTAGTGAGCAGTGTTAAAGCAATAATAAACATGCTGAAGTAATTATCAGAACTGACTTCCCACTACCTCGAGTTGCACACCTGTGCCCACTCGCTCTTTCAAACCAGCCCAAACATGATATGCAATTCACACTTCCAACACTGAAAGCTAACTGCAGAGAACATCACTGGGCTCACCCATAACCGTGGGCACGACTTTTCGAAAAGGTTATACTCTGATCAGAGGTGTACTACTTTCCCCACAAGGCACTTATCCCTGCACACCGCAGTGTGTTACGAGGACCCAAGTCCTAGGAACGCCTACCAAAACCCTTCGCATGTCCAGCTCAGCAAGAGGACAACCTCACCAGGTTTCATCGACGCTCCACTAGGATCTCACTCATAACGGCTGAGTAGAACCCGATTGGTAGACGTGTGACCCCCATTAGTGCCTCGTCAGCACAAGCCATCACTAGGCAACTCCTGATAGATGGTCTTGTCACCTCCGCTCAGTGCATCGAGCTGAACCGACCCATACTACGGATTAGGTCTTACCCATAGACTTGTGGTTAGCACGACAATGCTTTGCGACAGATCTCGCAGACCGGTCATTATAGTGCCCTGGGTGCGACCACCAATGCCCTAGCTTGCACCCGGAACCCACCATGCACAATACCACATCGAATCCACATCGCCTTCCACAACTCAGAATATCGACGAGACAAAGACATATATATATACAAAAGGAGTATGAAGATATTAACCTGACTAATAGTAATAATTGCATTTAAGGTAGCAATTAATGCGCCTCGACTATATGGCACTAACTATTATGCGACGATGGCGACAAGGAGAATGTGATACAAACATGGCTTGGGTTTGCACTTCAGGGAGCAATACTATAAATTAGCTAAATATACAAACGAGTGAACATGTTATCGCTAATGCAGTTATCAACCTATGGATTATAGCGATTATTGCAAAAAGTAGGTTTGACATGATCAACTATGTCCACAATAGGGTCCGGTGACTTTCCTTGATCCTCGTAGCACTGGTACAGATCCTCGGCGGCGAGTGGAGGCTCTTCGTTAGCTTCGACTTCAACTACAACGCATCGAAATAATACAATAATTAAGAAACAGTACAAAAAGTCATGCAAGCAGTACCAAATAATTATACCAGTACGTAGAGCACATTTTTATGAACATGTAGAAATTTGAATGGGCTCAATCGGAGCTAATTTGGATTTTCTACGCATTTTACAAGATTTACATGAATTCTGCCAAATTAAACCCTAAATCAGACAGCATCGGTCCACGGTGGACTGCGGACCACACGCCTGCGCCCTACGGCTCACGGTGAACCACAGACAGTGCGCACTAGGGGCTCACGGTGGACCGGGTGCACCACGCGCCCGTGCGCATGCGCTATGGACTAGGCCAGCCGGAGCCATCCGATGGGCATCGGACGGTCGACCTTGCATCCGGCACGGCACGCACGGCCAGGGGGCGCAAGGGGTTTCTTCCCCAAGTCCGGCGAGACGGCGGCAAGCGTCGGCGCTAGTGAGCAGTGGCCTAAGGCCCTAGACGACCGCAAAAATGTATAGAGCACAGCGAGGGGAATAAGAGGATACCTAGGGGGGCGAAGCTCGGGGCGGGAGGAGGCCAGCGGTGAGTTCGGGGCGGCGGCGAGCTTGGGTCGATGGTGGTGGGGGGCTTCCTGTGGCGGGTAGGCCGAAGCGAGGCGGGGCCGGGAACCAGCGGGGGACGACGAAGCTAGCGCGGTGGACGGTGACGGCGGAGACGGTCGTCGGCGGCGGCGGCGGCGTGCGGCTGAAGGCGAGGCGGCGGGGTTCGGTGCGGGACAAAATCCAGCGAAATGCAACGGCGAAAGCGAAAATTGGTTTGGGGGGTGGATGCGGCAAGTTAAAAGGAAGCCGGATGAGGCGGGGGCGTGGGCGCTAGGACGTGGGGGCGGCGCCGGATTCGCCGGAGAGGCGGTTGCGGCAGGGAGGAGAGAGAAAAGGGGGGTTCAGCGGGTGGGGCGGCGCTGGGCAGGTGGGGCTCGGCGGCAGAGAGAGGGAAGAGGGGGCGCTGGCGTGGGGGAGGTGCTAACATGCGGACCCCACGTGGCAGAGAGAGAGGGGAGGGGGAAAGGGCTTGCGGGCTGGTTTGGGCCAAAAAGGGAGGGCGCGGCCCACTAAGAAAATAAAAGCTTTTTCAAATAAAATTAATTCTGAAAGATGGTTTTGAAGTTTAATATATGAATTTGAATTCGAAAAATTCCAATTTAATTCTGTAAAATACTTTAAAGCTCAAGGACCCTAGAAAAATTATTTTATTTCGAATTTCAATAGTTTCAGCTAAAGGTTTTAAATTGTAAAGCCTTTCATCCTTTAAATAAATTTTAAATTTAAAATCTTGGTTCGAAAATTATGGCTTGGCAGTTTGAAAACACGGGTGTTACAAACCTACCCTCCTTACAAAGAATCTCATCTTCGAGATTCGAAATGACCTTCGAACAACTCAGGATGTGAAGCCTTTAACTCATCTTCCTTTTCCCACGTCGCTTCTTCTGGCGAATGATTACTCGCTCATTGGTATCCACAATGCGGATAGGCTTCTCCAAATAAGTCAGATCCTCTTGTATCTCTAACTGCTGATGATCGGCTTGCTCAGTAGGCACTCGGAGACACTTCTTCAACTGTGAGACATGAAACACATTGTGCACACCTGACAAAGAGGCTGGTAGCTCAAGCTCATAGGCAACATCTCCTTGGCGATGGGTAACCAAGAACGGCCCAACGAAGCAAGGTGCGAGCTTGCCTCTCATGTTAAACCTTTGAGTACCATGAAGCGGGGTGACTCGGAGATAAACATGGTCTCCTTCTTTGAATGACAAATCTCGGCGACGAACATCGGCATAACTCTTTTGACGAGACTGAGCTATCTTCAACCTGTCCTAAATAACCTTGAATTTGGCTTCAGCTTCACAGAGGATATCTGTTCCAAAAACCTGACTTTCTCTGGTCTGATCCCAAAGCAGAGGGGTTCTGCACTTGCGACCATACAGAGCTTCAAACGGTGACATCTGCAGACTGGCCTGATAACTGTTGTTGTAGCAAAACTCGGCATACGACAAATTTTTATCCCAAGAACCTCCAAAATCTAAGGCACGAGCTCTCAACATATCTTCGAGAATCTGATTAACCCTTTCTATCTGACCATCTGTCTGAGGGTGATATGATGTACTGAAATTCAACCTAGTACCAAGCTCTTCTTGCAGATTCTTCCAGAACTTTGAAGTGAACTGACTTCCTCTGTCTGAAACAATCTTCTTCAGAACACCGTGCAAATACACTATCCGAGCCATATACAATTCTGCTAACTTTGGACCACTGTAAGTTGTCTTGACGGCTATAAAGTGAGCCACTTTAGTCAAATGATCAATAATCACCCATATCGAGTCATTACCTGCTTGAGTTCTGGGCAGACCGGTAATAAAGTCCATACTCACTTATTCCCACTTCAACTCGGGAACCTTAAGAGGCTGTAACAGTCCTGCTGGCCTTTGGTGTTCTGCTTTGACCCACTGACAAGTGTCACACATCGCCACATACTCAGCAATTTCTCTTTTCATACTGACCCACCAATACTTCTCTTTTAAGTCCTGATACATCTTCGTACTTCCGGGATGGATGGAGTACAAGGTATCATGGGCTTCCTTCAGAATAATGGTCTTCAACTCTGGCTTATCTGGCACACAGAGACGATTCCCAAACCAAACTGTTCCCATTTCATCTTCCGAGAAACCGGGGGCTTTCCCTTTCCTCATGTTCTTCTTTATATCTGCCATATCTAGATCCTCCTTCTGAGCTTCATGAATCTGATCTTCGAGTGTTGGTTTTGCCTCGAGCGTAGCAAGGTATGCTCGAGTTGTGACTCCTAGATTCAATCTTTCCATCTCTCGACACAACATAGGGGCTCTGTCATGGAGAACTATTGCGTTGCAATACCCTTTTTGACTCAGTGCATCTACCACTACATTAGCTTTGCTTGGATGATAGTGAATTCCCATATCATAATCTTTAATCAACTCTAGCCATCTTCTTTTCCTGAGGTTCAGATCTGGCTGTGTGAATATATACTTCAGACTCTTGTGATCAGTGAACACTTCACATCTGTTACCGATGAGGTAATGCCTCCAAATCTTTAAAGCATGCACTACGGCTTCTAACTCTAGATCATGAGTAGGATAGTTCAGCTCATGAGGGCGAAGCTGACGCGAGGCATAAGATACCACCTTTCCATCTTGCATTAATACACATTCCAGTCCTTGATGAGACGCATCACAATACACATGAAAATCCCTTCGAATCTTGGAGAAGTTCTCGATGAATCGACGGTAATAGCCTATGTTGGCGTAAAAGATTATGCTAACATGTTTCTGAGGATTAGAAACTAACAAACGAAGTGTTTGCGAAGGAAACTATTCGAGGCCTCCGAAAGGATAATAAGTTAGAATAGTTCGAAAGTGTGTATTGAATAACTTGTATTCGGTCCCTATTACAGGGTAAAACAGGGGGTATTTATAGACCCAAACATTAAGGAAAAGACCCTTTTACCCCTCTATTACAACCGACATAGTAGAAACTATTCGGTACCCTTAGTAGGGCCAAAATGGTAAAAGACTAATCTAAAGAGAAAGAAGATAAGTCTTCCATCTTAGCTGGCAAGGAAGCTCTCGGAAGTGTTCAAGTTCAAAGATATACTCCGAATTGGAGTCTGTCATCATACTTCGAACTTGACTCCATACATCCTCGGAGTCATATGCTGGTAGTCTTGGACTTAGTCGCCAACCTTTGTCTTGTTACTGCAATAACCCTGAGGATGGAATATTTTCCCCCAACAGTAGCCCCTCGAATACGCTTCTCCGCTAAATCTGTAATGTTAGGAGAGCAGTATACGCAAGAAAAATAATCATGCGTAGGGGTTAGCAGATTTAACCATCTCTGAACTACGTGGAGATGTAAACTTTGAATCAGTTTCTAAGAAAATTACATTCGAAGCAACTTAGAACTAAATCGAAAAGTCCGAAAGCCCTTTTAGACTTATAAGAAATAGCCGTTGGCTTCTTTCTTCTAATGGAAGTTACGCAATGCGTTAATTTCGGAGCAAAGTAACGGTTAAGAATGCGAAACGGCATAGGCAAACGGTAAAAAATCGGGGTCTGGACTATAAATAGAGGGCCCAGACTCTTCTTGAGTACCTTTCCACCGCTTTCGTGCAAACAAACCATCAATCGAGCCCTAGCCTCCATTCTTCTTCCGAAGCAATCCGTGAGATTTAATGGCGAAAACCAAGGGTCCTGGAGCAGCTTCAACCGTGGCTCAGCAACAGGCTGCTGCAGCAGCGGCGACTGCAACATTGGCGGCGACTCCGACTCCAGTAATGGCAACAATGGCGGTGGCGGCAGGAAATCCTCAGAATCTTGGCACTCAAGATCTCTTCCCGCCGTCGACAAAGTACATGGACCAGTCTTATCAACTGGGGCCTTCAACCTGCAGAAGGGAATCGCTTGCGGCCACAGTAGAAGGCAAAATCAGTTCGGGGGTTATAATTCGCAAACCTGGAAAGGAAATCATCCCGTCACCAAGACCTGGAGAAGTGGTTGTTTTCGAAGCCTTCTTCGAAGCTGGCTTGGGGCTTCTGGTGGTCGACTTCTTGGTAGAGGTATTGGATTTGTTCCACGTCACTCTCCCCCAACTCTCTCCGAACGCTGTAGCACATCTGTCTATCTTCGAATGGGCATTGCGAGCCGAGGGTTGTGAAGGAAGGGCAGAGATCTTCGCAGCATTGCACAGAGTTTCGTGCCAGCCGAAGACCTTCGTTGGTCCCGGAGGCAAGAAGATGGTGGTGGCCATTGGAAGTATCAACTTCAGGCTCCGGGATGAGTATGCTCTCCGGTTTCCCACCAAGGCCATCAATGCCAGATGGTACACCGACTGGATCTTGAAGTGGTTTTACGCTGAAGTTGGGGCGAGCAGCCGTCTAGCCGGACCTTTGCAAGACATCAACTTCCGAAAGGATGCCCTTGTGCATCCAGATCCGGGTCAGCTCGAAGCTCGCCTCAGCTTGCTTCAAAAAACCAGTCACCGCCTGAGTATGCGGGATTTAGCCGAAGAATTCCTCGGGCTTCAAATTCCTCCCCTGATGGCCAACTGGCTGATCACTTTCGAGGAAGATTCGGAGGGCGGTCTTCGGAAAATTTCTTCAACTTTGAGCCCTGCAGGTAACTTCGAAAACAACATATATCATGTATATTTATTTGAAGAGTTAACGAACTTAACTCATTTTTCAGCCTCTTCAGCCCCTATAACTTCGGAGCAGATTGTACGGGCTTCAAAGAAGATTTTGGGCATCCCAACTCCGACCGAGAAAGAGTGGAGAATCAAATTGGTTGGAACTTGGGAGCGATCCAACAGAGTATGGGGGCTACTCGAAGTTGTTCCGCCCCCTCTGATGGATTGGGTTCCTTCGGAGAAAGGGCCCAAAAAGAGAAAAGCCGAAGCTGGAGCTTTGAGTTCTGCCAAGACTCCGCTCAAGAAGGTGGCTCAAAAGCCAAGAGTTCTCGCGCCTTCGAGTCCAAGAGCTTCAATCTCCGATTCTTTGGAAGATGAGGGCAGGATGCTTGTGGGCCTGATTGACGAGGATGCAGCCCAAAAAGATGCACATATTGATGATGCTGCAAGCGCGCCGGAATCTCAAGTCAACCTTGACCAAGTGAGGACTCCGGCTTCTCAAGAAGATTTACCTCAAGACGGAGCCCCTGTGGACGAAAGCGGAGTCGAAGTTATTGCAGCTTCGATTCCGGGCGAAGTAACAACGACTGCTCAAGAAGATGCTCCAACAATCGAAGATTTGACCGTTGACTCCGACGAAGACTTTGGAGTAGCCTTCGACCCGCCAAGCAGTCCAATGCTTACCCGTCGCCAAAATGTCGAAGGTAAACTTCGCATAATTCTTTTGTTCTTTTTTCCCTGCGAAATTATACAATGTATAATACCTTTGCTTTTACAGTATCCACTTCCGTGGAAGAGGTCCGTCCCGAAGATGTAATTCCTGGACCTTCGACAACTTCAGAGCCAATTCCAAGAGCCACTCAAATGGGGCCTGAAAAAGGCAAAGGGAAGATGGAGCCCCTCCCTGCTCCGAGCTCAGGATCAACTCTGTCTGAGTCAACACACGAGAGCCAATCTACTAAGGGGGGCCAGTCTACCGGGGCTCCAAAAATCACAGCTCAGCACTCCGGGCCTTCACCAAGCGAAGATGACCAGCAAGCCTTGAGCATGCTCCCTCTTTTAGCTCCTTTCTTGGTGTGAAGAACCGGGCTTCGGACTTTGCTCGAGCCATTGGATCGAGCTAGTCGCGAAGTCGGGGAGACGGACTTGGTGGCCATCTTGAGCGAAGCGGAGAGTTCGGAGCTTAACGCTGCCATGGAACGTGCAGCATACCAGGTACGAAGTATCTGCAAAACAACATCAAATTTATATACAAATAATTTCTCACCTTGGTTTTTCCTTTTCGCAGCAAACAGTCTTGGCCCGAGCTGCGAACATCTCAAATGAACGTGGAAGCATTCGCCTTCGAGAGGAAAACATAACTCTTCAACGAAATCTTACTATCTCCAAAGGTCGAGTGGCCCACTTGGACAACATGGTTTCAACAGAGCGCAGGGCCAGACAAGGCTTGGAAGCTGTGAACAAAGAGCTCGAAGCAGAGAAAATTGTGCTTCGAGCGGAATTCGAAAAGATGTGGGCGAAGCACGCTACTGCGGGGGCTGAACTTGTTAGACTCCAAGAAGAAGCTAGCCAGCTACTGAATCATAAGAATTCTTTAGCCACGGAGGCAGCTAGGCTCTCTGAAGTAGTAAGAGAATTGACTTCGACGAAGGATGCCTTCATTGAAGATAAGCTGAAGTCGAAGAAGGTAGCTGCGGAGGTCATGGACCAATTGCTAGGTGTTCTGGAGTACTTCGGTACTACTGGGATGCTTCCTTCGGATGACAACATCTCCCTACTACGACGGTTGAAGAGGATCCAAGGAGCAGCGAAGCAAATGAAGACAGCAGGCATTCGGTACGGAGAAATCTCCGGACAAGTGGCTGCTATCGGCATACTTCGTTACTACGAAGATCTGGGCCAATCGATAACTCCGCGCGCAGGGGGGGCTCCCATTACCTTCGATGACGACCAGCTTCTTACTCCTTCCGAAGGTGTGGCCGCTGCTTGGGAAGCCTTTCAAACCTCATGGAGAGCCGAAGGTCGCTCTGCGATCAAGGCTTGGATTGACGAAGGGCAACGCCAGAAGCAAGCTCGGTCCCAAGCTTCGAGCAGTCAGCCCCCGCCAAACCCACAGGTTTAGAATTATTTTAGGGTCTTCGACTATGTAAAGTATTATGCTTTTGTACATTTATGAATGAAAATTTGCTTATCATGTTTTTAGGCTTTGCCTCATATGGAAGATATCGAAGTGTTAGACGTTAACGACGAACTTCGCTTATTATGGGCTACTTTCGATATCTTAAAACTTCATAAGCGGCCTCGATTTTTAGTTCCTCAGGATAGCTCCGGAGCGATTACGTCCGAAGTAAGCAAAGATATATTATCTTGTATTAAAGAGGAAGAAACAGAAGTTAACTTGGGAACTTCATCTTCCGAAGACATTATATGGTCCGAAGACGAAGATGAAGCTCAAGGTAAAAGGCTTGAAGAACTTGGAAGCTGGGAAAGGAGCCCCGAACGGCTTCGAACTTGGGTCGAGCTTCAACAAGAACAAAAAGACTCTAGAGATTCGAAGGGAGGCAGGAGAGTTAAACGCAAAGTTGTTAGAACTCCCGGCTTTGGAACTAGTCGTTCCAACCCTAGCTCTAGAGATCGAAGAGGTCTTCGATTCCTTCTTGTTATAGATACCAATTTTTCATGATGTAATCATATTTGTTCGAATAATAAATATCGATTTAAAATTGTCTCCCTATTTACTAGCCCCTCTTTGGGCGTAAGCAACATCGAACTATATTCAAAGATGGTTAGGCGCAAAGAAAAACTTAGGAGTACAATTTTTGAGGTTCGGAGCCCCTCAGCAATTTAAAGATTGATTAAAATCTTATAAAATGTCTTCGACTATTTGTAGTCTGAAGACTGGTAACTTAGTACCTTATGTTTTTGAAAGAAATCTCTTGGGATAATTTTCCGGACACTTTAGTGTCCTAGATGATTTGTCACTTTGGACTTTCTTGACAGACATTCGAAGCTCATGGCTCAAACTCTGTTTTGTATTGGCCTCCTTTGGCTCTTTTTGCGAATTCTGTCAAACCAGTGGTTTAGAGTTCGCAGTGGTCTCTTTGGACTCTTTTTACGGATGCCTACAAGCCGGTGGCTTGGGCTCCGCATCATTTGGTCTCCTTGGACTCTTTTTATGGATGTCTACCAGCCGGTGGCTTGGACTCCGCAACTTGTGGTCTCAGGCTCTTTTATGGATGCCTACAAGCCGGTGGCTTGGACTTCGGATTATGTCAGCCCACCACGCCGAAAACTTCGGACCAGTGGTCCGAAGTCCGAAAATATGATTCAAATTAATGACACTTCCCTCTCGGAAGTGGGAACTTTATGAGGGGTAGGCATTATCTGAACCATATGCTTTATTAATTCGGAAAGTGCTTACAAATGATTACAAGGAGCCCTTATGCGAAGTATCGCTTTAGGTGCTCCGCATGCCATGTATGCGCTAATTCTTCACCTTCCAAATTAGCTAATTTAAAAGAACCAGGTTGCCTTGAGCGAACAATTAAGTATGGACCTTCCCATTTATTTCCTAATTTTCCTGGTGCTATGATACTTCGCAAAACGAGATGACCCGGTCTAAGTTCATTAATCTTGACCTTCGGGTCGAACCAAGCCTTCGTCTGCTGCTGATACTTTGACAAATTTGCCACAGCTCGAAGTCTTGTCTCCTCTGTTAAATCCAGCGAAGCTTGTCTTTCTCCTTCTATTTCCGGTTCGGTGCTGCGAAGTGATCCTCCTTTGAGCTCTGTTGGTGTCATAGCTTCATCTCCGAATAATAGTATGAATGGAGTGAAACCCGTGGACCTCGTTTGAGTGGTCCGAATGGACCACAAAATCTTCGGAAGTTCTTCGGTCCAGATTCCTTTTGCCAATCCTACTATCCTTCGATTTAGCCCTGACAAAATATTACCATTGGCTCTTTCTACAGCTCCGTTAGACTGAGGGTGTCGCACTACAGCAAAGCATAGCTGAATGCCTAGATCTTCGCAAAATTTCTTGAAGGGTTCTGCATCGCATTATGTTCCATTGTCAACTGTGAGTTGTCTAGGCACTCCGAACCGGCAAATGATTTTCTTCCAGAAAAATTTCTGTACATTGTTCGAAGTGATAGCTGTTAGGGGCTCTGCTTCAACCCACTTTGAAAAGTATTCAATTGCTACCACTGCGAACTTCAAATTTCCTTTTGCTGTTGGAAAGGGACCAATAAGATCCATGCCCCATCTGGCCATGGGCCATACTGGAGCTATGACTTGAAGGGCTGTTGGTGGGCGATGACTCCTTCGTCCCATCCATTGACATCCTTGGCAAGTGCGGACCGAGGTTTCCGCATCAGCTGTTATTGTAGGCCAATAAAGCCCCTGGAAAAGTGTTTTTCCTGCCAAAGCTCGAGGGGCCAGATGGCTACCGCAAAGTCCTTCATGGATTTATCGAAGAATTTCTTGACCTTCAGCTTGAGATATACATCGGAGCAGAGGGGAATATACTCCGGCCTTGTATAAAATACAATTGATTATTTGATAATTCTGAGTTCTAAACTTTAACCTCGAAAGCTATGGCCCTTTGGACATATTAGTTTCTCCTTGCAACACTTCCATGATTGAGCTTCGCCAATCTGTACTTGGAATGCAAAGGACTTCCGCAGCTAGACTTTTTGGCACCGAAGGTGCACTAAGTTCTTCATAAAAAGCTTCTTCAGCTATGTCCATGGCTCCGGCTGTAGCTTTTGCTAAGATGTCAGCTTGCATATTTTCTGCTCTATGTATACTCCGAATGGAAATCCCTTTAAATGCTGCTTCGATCTTCCAGATTTCTTTTAAGTATTTTGCAAGCTGTGGATGTCAGACTTGGAAACTCTTGTCCACGTGCCCTGCTACAATCTGAGAATCTGTTTTAATAACAACTCTTGTAGCCCCTAGAGCACGTGCCTTGCGAAGTCCCAATAGAATTCCCTCATACTCCGCTGTATTATTGGTAGACTTAAAGTTGAGTCTTGCGGAGTACAATGCCTTTTGCCCTAAAGGCGAAATTATCACAGCTCCGACACCTGCTCCAGATGCTTGAAAAGCTCCATCAGAGTAAATAGTCCAAATTTCATCACTTGGCTTCTCCGGAGCCCATGCTGCAGGGGGAGTCCACTCTGCCACGACGTCGGCAAATACTTGCGACTTAATTACTGTTCTTACCAGAAAAGATATGCCGAAGGGTGCTAACTCAACAGCCCACTTCCCAATTCTTCCAGTGGAATCCTTACTTTGGAGCATATCTCCTAAATGGTACGAAGTTGGTACAATGACATTATGTGCCAAAAAATAATGTCTTAACTTCCTCGAGGCCATTATCAGAGCATAAACGAATTTCTCAAGCTCGGAATATCTTATTTTTGCTCCGGACAATGCTTCGGACACAAAGTAAACTGGATTTTGTACCAACTTCCCGTTGAAATCAATCTCTCTGACAAGAACTGCACTGACAGCAGAGCTAGTAGCTGCAAGGTAGAGGAGTAGGGTTTCGTCCGCAACAGGCACCGTGAGTGTAGCAAGGTTACTGAGATAGTTTTTAATATCTTCGAAGCTCTTTTGACACTCCGGTGTCCATGCAAAATCTTTGGACCCTTTCAATGCTTTGAAAATAGGCAAACTTCTCTCCGCAGACGTTGCCAGAAATTTGCTAAGTGCTGCTAGACGACCGGTTAGCTTTTGCACTTGCTTTAAATTCTCTGGAGGATCCATCTTCTGCAACACAGTTATTTGAGTGGGGCTAGCTTCGATCCCTCTGCTTGAAACTAGGTACCCTAACAATTTTCCAGCCTGCTCCCCGAAGATACATTTTTCTGGGTTGAGACGAATCCCACATGCCCGAAGGCTATTGAATGTTTCTGCTAAGTCTAGGCTATGTTGGTGCTTTAAGGCACTCTTGATTACAATATCATCCATATAGGCCTCTACATTACGACCTAATTGATGACCTAGAGCCTTAGCAATTAATCTCGAAAATGTAGCCCCGGCATTTCTTAAGCCAAAGGGCATGCTTACATAACAAAAGACTCCTGAAGGAGTTACGAATCTTGTCTTGATTTCATCTTCGCACTTCAACCAAATTTGATGATAGCCGGAATACGCGTCGAGGAAGCTTAATAACTCCGAACCAGCAGTGGAGTCGACCAACTGATCAATTCGGGGCATGGGGTAGGGGTCGCGGGGGCATGCTTTATTCAGAGATGTAAAATCAATACACATGCGCCACTTTCCTGAAGATTTCTTCTTAACGAAGACTAGGTTGGCTAACCACTCCGTATGAGCCACTTCCCTGATAATCCCAGCCTTCAGCAACTTTTCAACTTCGTCTTTAGCAAGGACAGCTCTCTCCGCAGACATCTTCCGGAGTCCTTGCCTAACAGGCCGAGCCTTCGGGTTGACAAGTAGACTGTGTTCAATAATGTCCCGACTGACTCCGGTGATGTCTTCATCAGACCAAGCAAAGACATCCAAATTTTCCTCAACTACTTTTTCTAAGGAGGCAGCAACTCCTAGAGGCAAGTCTTTACCAAATTGAAATGAATATTCCTTGCCATCTTTGACAATAACCTTCGTTGCAATCTCTCCTTTAGGACTTGGTCTTGGGAAGGATCTTTTCGAGGATTCGCTAGGAGCAGAAAAATTCCCCGGATCATCTTGCACACTGTTCCCTCTTCTTGCTTCGGAGGTGGCATAATATTGCCCACCGGAGGGCGTCTTGCCGAATCGAAGTTCTCTATCCGCGCCACAGCCTGGACAGGCTCCGGTCGCACTTCAGCTGGAACTCGGTCAGTAGTGCCTCGACCCGAAGTTCTTTCCAGATATTCTCCTCTCAGGGTAAGTATAGCCTTGCACGCATCAGTTGCGTGACTTCGGTTTTCACCATGAATACAGCAGAAAAAGGTCTGGCCCTTGGCAGCCGGTTTCCCTGGCGGCCTCCATCCGCTGGTCTTGCTTCCTGAGGGTTTCGGAGCTCTTTAGGCAAACTTCTGCGGGGGTGCAATGTTCAGAACTTCTGAATGAGGATGCTTTTGCCCCCTACGCCTGTCATGCTGAACTTCGAAGCTAGGCCCTTGTGGCTGTGCTGAAGTTTTTACTTCCAATTTTACTTCTTGTAGTATCGAAGGGGTTGCAGCAGTTCTTCGAAGCCATCCTTCTTCTGACCTTGCATACTCTTAGAAATATGACATCAACTGCGAAATAGAAGATATGCTTTTCCGGTGAAGTTTATCAAGGAGGCCTGGATGAATAACTCCCTCTCGAGTTGCGTCAACTACTGAAGATGTAGTTAACCCTCGAATCTGCGACTTCGTATGAGCGAAGCGCTTGAAATATTGCCTCAATTTCTCTCCAGGGAAGTGCTTCACCTGGAAAAGACTTCCTATTGACATTGGGGGCACGAAGGTGCCTTGGAAATTGCTTACGAACTTCTTCTTCAGCTGCCCCCATGAATTAATTGATCCTGGCTTCAGAGACAAGAACCAGCGTAATGCCACTCCTTGAAGAGCTAGGGGAAAGCATTTTGCCATAGTGTCCCACACTCCCCCGCTGGCTTCAATTGCTAGAGCATAAGAACGGACAAATTCTCCAGGATCTTCATCTCCGGCATACTTGCAAAGCTTCGAAGTTTTGAACTTAGGGTCGAAGCGTACATTCTGTAACTCAGGATGTAGCGGTGACTCGGTATCGAAGGAAGCCTCCTCTGGGGCTTCGGGATAAATAACCTCATCGTCTTCGGGCACTTCGGGAATGGTTGGGGTGGGTTAAGAGTGAAGCCTATCCGCGGCTTCTTGCCGCCACCTTGCAACTTCGGCTTGGAGACTGGCCATTTGAGCTGCCATATCACCAAGACTATCTTCATCTCCTCCGGAAGGTTCTTCCGGGTCTTGAGAACTGTAGGGATCAGTTCGAAGTGGAACTTGAGGTGGAAGAGGGACTCTGGCTGGCCGAAGTATAGACGGAGTTGGCGGAGGAACTCCGTATGCTCGAGGAAGGGGAATCCCTTCCGGAGTTTGAGGTGGAGGAAACGTTGAAGGTCCTCCGACCTCAACTATATCTGAAGATCTTACTCCGGCGTTGCAATACCCTTTTTGACTCAGTGCATCTGCCACTACATTAGCTTTGCTTAGATGATAGTGAATTCCCATATCATAATCTTTAATCAACTCTAGCCATCTTCTTTTCCTGTGGTTCCGATCTGGCTGTGTGAATATATACTTCAGACTCTTGTGATCAGTGAACACTTCACATCTGTTACCGATGAGGTAATGCCTCCAAATCTCTAAAGCATGCACTACGGCTGCTAACTCTAGATCATGAGTAGGATAGTTCAGCTCATGAGGGTGAAGCTGACGCGAGGCATAAGATACCACCTTTCCATCTTGCATTAATACACATCCCAGTCCTTGATGAGACGCATCACAATACACATGAAAATCCCTTCGAATATCTGGCAGAGTCAACACTGGTGCTTAGACTAACTTTTTCTTCAAGGTATAGAAACTCTCTTCACATTCTGGTGTCCACTTGAACTTGGTGTCCTTCTGAAGCAATCTGGTCATGGGCATGGCAATCTTGGAGAAGTACTCGATGAATCGACGGTAATAGCCCGTGTTGGCGTAAAAGATTACGCTAACAGGTTTCTGAGGATTAGAAACTAACAAACGAAGTGTTTGCGAAGGAAACTATTCCAAGCCTCCAAAAGGATAATAACTTAGAATAGTTCGAAAGTGTGTATTGAATAACTTGTATTTAGTCCCTATTACAGGGTAAAACGGGGGGTATTTATAGGCCCAAACATTAAGGAAAAGACCCTTTTACCCCTCTATTACAACCGACATAGTAGAAACTATTAAGTACCCTTAATAGGGCCAAAATGGTAAAAGACTAATCTAATGAGAAAGAAGATAAGTCTTCCATCTTAGCTGGCAAGGAAGCTCTCGGAAGTGTTCAAGTTCGAAGATATACTCCGAATTGGAGTCTGTCATCATACTTCGAACTTGACTCCATACATCCTCGGAGTCATATGCTGGAAGTCTTGGACTTAATCGCCAACCTTTGTCTTGTTACTGCAATAACCCTGAAGATGGAATATTTTCCCCAAACAGCCCGCCAATCCAGGAAAACTACGAATCTCCGGAACTAATGTAGGCTGCAACCAATCTGTCACTGCTTCAACTGTAGTAGGATCCACTGCTATCCCTTTATCTGATATGATGTGTCCCAGAAACTTCACTTCAGATGTCCAAAACTCACATTTTCTGTACTTGGCGTATAGCTGATGCTCTCTTAGCTTCGTCAGAGACAGACGAAGATGCTCTTCATGTTCTTCTGGGGTCTTGGAGTAAATGAGGATATCATCGATGAACACCACAATGAACTTGTCCAAACAGTCCATGAAGACATTACTCATCATGTTCATAAAGAATGCCGGAGCATTAGTAAGTCAAAACGACATCACTGTATACTCATACAGACCATATCTCGATGTAAAAGCAGTCTTCGGGATATCTTCCTCTCTGATTCTCAACTGATGGTAGCCTGATCAGAGATCAATCTTAGGGAATACTAAAGCTCCTCTCAACTGGTCAAATAGATCATCGATGCGAGGCAATGGATACTTGTTCTTGATAGTGACTTCATTCAAAGCCCTATAGTCGACACACATTCTCTTTGTCTTGTCCTTCTTCATTACAAAGATTACCGGTGCTCCCCATGGGGAAGTACTCGGCCTGATGTACCCTTTTTGCTCAAGATCCTCAATATTCTTCTTCACCTCCGCTAGCTCATTAGCGGCCATTCTGTATGGGCGCTTTGAGATGGGAGTGGTTCCTGGCACAAGGTCAATTCTGAACTCGATGTCCCTTTTCGGCGGCATCCCTGGCACATCTTCAGGAAAAACATCCATGAACTCTTTGACAAAACGTACCTCCTCCAAGGCTATCTGGTTCACCATTGGGGTCTCGACTCTTTTCCCTGCCATCTTGAAGGTGACGATGAGTCCATATTCATTAGTCAGGGTAACTTCTCTACTGCACAATCAATCATTCCCTTGTGTTTAACCAACCATTTCATCCCTAGGACGACATCTAAGCCTTTGCATTCTATTAGAACAGGGTCTATGTGACACCCCAAATTTTCAAAACAATAAAAGCATTATTAAATTCAATTTCTTGGAATTTATATTTCTGAAAAATACTTTTAATACTCTTTTATACCCTTTTGAACTACAACATAGAGTAGATGGCCAAACCAGGAGCTGAAAATTTTTGTATAGACTCCCAAGGCCAAGAAATGTTTTTGACAATTTTTACAATTTTTACCCACTTTGGAAATGCCCGAAAAGGTTTAAACTATTTTCTGCAATTATTTTAATCAGAAAACCTTGGAAAACAGTAATGGGCTCCCCTCCCTCCATTCTCCCTCTCTCGGCCGGCCCAGCCCACTCCACCCGCGCGCTCGGACTGACAACCGGACCCCACCTGTCAGCGACCACTCCTCTCTTCGCGCGCGCGCCCGACGCCTCGACCCCGCCTGTCAGTCCCCTCTCTCGCGCGCTCGCACCCGCTGACCACCTTGGCCCACCTGTCGGACCCGTCTTCCCCGCGGGATCCACCCCCAAATCCCCCCCCCGCCGGCCAAAACCCTAGTCCTCCTCGGATTCGCTCTCGCCGGCCCCCCTCACCCTAATTACTCGATGGCATTGATTTCCCCGCGCTCCCCCGACCGTTTCCCCCTTTATTTCACCGCGTCATCGCCCCCGGATTGGCGCTCGCATGAACGGCAGGAGCTCGCCGGCGTTTGAAGAGAGCTTTTACTCCCGGCCTCCCTCGATTACGCCCCCTCTGCCCCCGCCGACGACCCTATATAAACCCCCTGGCCGTCCGTGTTATGCCCCTACGCCCAATCGCTGTGAGAACCAACAGAGCCCTCGCATTTCCCATTTTTGCGCACCACCGTCGCCCTCGCCCCAGCCATCGCTCGCCGTCGCCGGAGTCCCCCTCCCTCCTCGCCGACCGCACCACTGCAACCGCACGGACCTCACCAACCTCGACCACCACTTCGTCGACGATGAACCTCGCCGGATCGCCGTCCCCGCCGAGGAACCGAGAACCTTCGCCACCACCACTCGTCGCCGGCCTCACCCCGTCGACCCCGGAACACCGCAAGGGTACCCTTTTGTTCCCCTCGGTACCCCCTTTCCGTTTTTAGTCCTAGCTAGACTAGATAACCCTCGACCTCGCCGGAATCGCTCGCCGTCGCATCGCCGGAGTCGGAGAAGAAGGGGTACTTTACCCCCCCGACACGCACTGTGCCGGATTCAATCCTGGCCGTGCGATCCAGATCCAAAGCTTAGGATTAAATCATCTGTTTGGTTTAATCCGGGCCGTCGGATCTGAGTGAAGTGGTACGGTGCGATCTCACGCGTTTGTTTTCTTTTAAAACCAGCGTGCGATCTCGTGCGTCCACGTGGTACCCCTTCGAACGTTTTAATCCTGGCCGTCCACGCCATCTTACGCGCGCCGCCTCGCCCTCGCGCGTCGGATCTGGATCCGACGGTCCAGATCGACCCGGCGCACGCGCACAGTGCGCGGGTTCACCGTGAGCCTGGCTCACCGTGGACCCGAGGGGTTTAAAAATTGAAAATGAATTTCAGAAATACTTTTAAACTTGTAAAATTCATATCTTACGCATTTGAACTCTAAAAATTGCCATTCCAATTTCAGAAAATTCATAATATTATTCTCTATATGTTTATACAATAAAAAACAGTAGGCTTACTTTGATTTTTCATGTCTATTTAAATAAGTATTCAAATGCCCCTATGATTAAAATATGAATTCAAACACTTAAACTTCAGAAAAATTTATATTAATTCTTTTCTGTCCATATACTGAAAGCCCTCAAAATAACATGAACTTTTCATTTCATAAACCATTAGGGAACTTAATATGGGACTATTCACATTTAAACATTTGTTTTCTAAAAAGGACAACCCTTCATTTTAATCCCTTTAAAATTATGAAATAAATTTCAGAACCTTAACAATTGAATTTATCTTATTTTAAATCAAACCAACTTTAACTTATGTGCTTATCATGTAATGCTATATTGTTTGATTGAATGTTGTGTTCTTTTATTTTATTTTATTGAAAAGACTACGACGCCGTCGAGGAACCGGAGTACTTCCCCGAAGTCCCTCTCCTTTTGATGAACAAGGCAAGTCACCAAACCAATCTTTTGAGCATATTGAACCCATGTTTGATTAAACTATCGCTAAAACACATAGGTTATATATGCATTAGTCAAATGAACCCTTACATTATATTTAATTAGGATCCCCCGACCTTGATGTGCAACCCAAGCCATGCTATCTCGCCTAACCTCCTTGTCACCATATGATCAATGATATTAGCTAGTGTCCAATGTATTGACACGATCGCTATAGGATAAAAATGAGTCGTAGCAAAATGGTTCTATTATATGATCCCCTTTACTTCTTATCCTTGGAAATTCTGTTGGTGATGAGTTATGGTTGTGAGTGTATGCATGGTGGGTTCCGGGTGCAAGCTAGGGCATTGGTCGGTAGCACCCGGGGCACTATAAGGACCGGTCTGAGGGATCCGTTGCAATACACTTACGTACTAACCACAAGTCTAGTGGGTAAGTCCTAACTAAGGTATGGGTTGTTCCAAACCGAGGCCACCATTTGGAGATGGGCCAAGTTGCACCTGCGGGTGACTTGTACCAATGTGGCGCAAAAGGGGGTGCGACGTTAGCCGGGATGCGGCCCAGCGCGCCGGCGAAACCTAGAGCGGGTGGTTATCGCTTGGAACATCTCATATTGAGGTTTTGCCACGAGTTCCCGTGAAATGGGTCATCTCGTTTGGGATGAGTGCGTGCCTTGTGGGTACAGTAGTACATCTCTGATCAGAGTCTTAAATCTTTTCGAAAAGCCGAGCCCACGGTCAAGGGCGGGTTGCGTGACATCCCCCAGTTAGTTTACTTTGAATATGTATGTGCATGATGGATTGACATGTAAGGACCGTTGAGCGAGGTGGGGCTGACTGTACCCCTCGAGTTAGTCGATGCTGATGATATTCATGTTTACTTTCCGCATGATTAAAATATGATTACACTAAATGCAATAACTGAAACTGTACTTTTCCGCAATGCTAGCCATTACCCTTCCTTGTTTATTATCCTGCATTATTACTTGCATTTGCGGTGGCTTGTTGAGTACTTTTTGTACTCATACCCGTTGGACCCCACAGAGGATGCTTACTACGAAGACGGTCTGGAGTAGCGACCCAGTTGAGAAGAAAGATCCTGAAGAAGATGTTCGTCATGCCGTTTTCTAATTATTTTACTTTACTGTTTTATTAAAGCAATGATGTAATAAATATGGTCTGCGTACCATGGATATTGTCGTATGTACGTTGTCGCATGATGAACCTCTTGTATTATTGTTTTTCTATGGAAATTCAATAATGTCTCGATTTGTTAAATCGGGGCGCTACAAGATGGTATCAGAGCCGACTCGACTGTAGGAAGCCAAACAGACCCGCCCAGCCATTAGCCACAGGAAATTATTTCTCGAAAATCTACTTCATAAACTTTGTTGCTCTCCTCACTTTTATTCAACTTGCTGTTTTGTAGATGCCTGTCTACCAGGTCCACAGTTACTGCCGCCACTACGAGGGCTTCGTCCGGGAGCTCCGCATGATGCTCACCTTCCTCGGGTTCCTCTTCGAGCCCGAATTTCAAGGAGTGTACCCCGATGAGTTCGCCGGGCCTTGCGACGTCTCCCTCACCGTCCACGGCTCCGGAGAACACCTGCCACCCTACACCACCGCACTTGGAGGCCCGACTTTCGACGTCGCGTGCCAACGAGTCGCCCTCCAGGCCCTCATGGAGCTGAGGATGATCTACGACGATCGTCTTCAGAACTCGTCCTTCCGGCTCGTGCCGAAGCGTACTCCCGGAGCCAACCGTAGCATCTACCTCGGAGTTCACTCCGTGCGTGATCCGGTCATGGCCCGGCAGTCGCGTCTTCTACAGGCCATGGATGATCTCCACACCGAGGCGGTGCTCGACGCCGACGAGCACCATGAGGCGGTTGAGTTCCTTCGTGAAGAAACGAAGAACTTGATCCAGCAGAATGGTGAGTTGCAGCGCAAGATTATGCAGCTGCAGAAGGATATAGCGGAGATGGTTCCTCTTCTTCCAAGGAAGAAGAAGCCCATCCGTGAGCCCCTCCCTTGCCCCAAGAGATTCCCGCCACGACCCTCCCCCGCCAGGCCCTCTACCAGCGCCCCTACACAACGCCCCGGCCTCATCTCCGACTCCATCATCGAGAATTTTCTCGAGCCCACCATCTCTCTGGAGCCGCGCACTCGTGGTTCCGAGAGCACGGAGACCGCCTCCGGTGGCGAGTAGGCGTTAGGAGATGCTATTTAAATAAAAATCATAATTTTGTATGTGGTGCCGTCTGCAACGAGTTGGGTTGTAGATGGAATAAGATCTTGGATGTAATGAACTATTTATGCCACTCTATATATTTATGTGCTTGAATCTTATATGATATTTTTGATTGTGTTATTGTTTCGTCATCTTTCGCTATGTATCTTCAGAAGATGGCCGACCACCAGAACACCGGTTCTAACAATGGAGCAGGAGGAAGCCGTGATGCGCCCGAGGGTGTTGTACCCAACTGGGGTGCAACGGGCCCGCGTCACTCTGGATCGCCTTCTGCCAACCACCCCACCTTGGCAGAGATGATGGCGAATCAGAACCACCTGATCACCGCCCTCCTCACCCAAATGCAGAACCAACAGGCTCAGTTGGACCGTCTGCAAAACGGGGAACCCGCCCCTCGCGCACCAGCACCCGCGCCCGCTCCGCAACTCTCCGAGTTTCTGCGCGTGCGCCCGCCCATCTTCTCGAGCACCACCAACCCGATGGAGGCCGGAGATTGGCTTCGCACTATCGGAAAGAAGCTCGACCTCCTCCCCTGCACCGATCGGGAGCGGGTGGCCTTCGCCACTCACCAGCTCCAGGGTCCCGCCGCTGAATGGTGGGACAACTACCGTGAGTCCCAGCCAGAGGGCCACGTGGTGACTTGGGCGGAGTTCACCATCGCCTTTCGTGCCGCCCACATCCCCGCCGGCGTCATCGCGGTGAAACAGCAGGAGTTCCGCGACCTGCAGCAAGGCAACAGGACCGTCATGGAGTACCTCCATGAGTTTAACCGCCTCGCCTGCTACGCACCGGAGGAAGTGCGCACCGACGCCCTCCGCCAAGCCAAGTTCCTCAGGGGACTTAAGGATGAGCTGTCCATCCAGCTCGTCGCCGCCGACTTCGCTGACTTCCAACGGCTGGTCAACAAAGCGCTCATCCAAGAGACTGAGCAGAATAAGCTGGACCTCAAGAAGAGGAAAATGATCGCCTTCAAGCATCAGCAGGCGAACTCTCAGAGGCCCCGCTTCGTCCCTCCGCCACCAGCGCCTACCTACCATCCTCGGCCCGCCTACAGGCCGCCTCACGCCGCCGGTGGATCCAACGCCGGGCACCCTCGCCCCGCTCCACCAGCTCCGGCCGCTCAGCCGACACCAGCCGCCAAGGCCCCGATCGTGAAGGATCGCCAAGGAAGGCCGGTAGTCTGCTTCAACTGCCGCAAGGAAGGACACTATGCACACCAGTGTCCCCACCCCAAGCAAGCCCAAGGCGCGGCACCCAACCAAGCGGTTCGTGCCCGCTTCAATCACATCAGTGCGGAGGAAGCTCAGGATGCTCCTGAAGTCGTGCTCGGTACGTTTACTGTGAATTCCGTACCGGCCGTAATATTATTTGACTCTGGAGCAACCCACTCCTTCGTCTCGGAAGATTTTGTGAAAACAAACAAACTGGACGTGCTCCCTCTACCCATTCCCATTGTGATTGCCACTCCCGGCAATAGGACCTCAGCCCGCTTATACAGCCCTAAGGTTCAAATTGACATCCAAGGAGTACTGTTTAGGGCCGAGCTAGTCCTCATCCAATGCACCGGACTTGACCTCATCCTAGGGATGGATTGGTTGATGAAGCACAAGGGAGTGATCGACTGTGCCAACAAGTCCGTCACGGTGACCAACCCTGAAGGCGCAGCCGTCACCTTTTGGATGACCAATCGCAAACCACTCGGAGCATCCCTTCGCTCGATAGCTCTTGAAGAGGTGCCTATAGTCAAGGAGTTTGCGGATGTCTTCCCTGAAGATCTACCCGGAATGCCTCCCAAGCGGGACATCGAATTCAGAATCGAACTTGTCCCCGGGACCACTCCAATCTCCAAGCGCCCGTACCGAATGGCCACCAATGAACTAGCCGAAGTCAAGAGCAACATCGAAGACCTAGAACAAAAAGGGTATATTCGGCCAAGTACCTCACCCTGGGGTGCACCGGTTATATTTGCCATGAAGAAGGACAAGACCAAGAGGATGTGCGTGGACTATAGAGCCTTGAACGACGTAACCATCAAGAACAAGTACCCATTGCCTCGGATCGACGACCTGTTCGATCAGCTGAAAGGATCCTCGGTGTTTTCTAAGATTGACCTCAGGTCAGGTTATCACCAGTTGAGGATTAGAGAAGAAGACATACCCAAGACTGCCTTCACCTCTCGCTATGGACTCTACGAGTACACCGTGATGTCGTGCGGACTCACGAATGCCCCGGCCTTTTTCATGAACATGATGAACAATGTATTCATGGAGTTCTTGGACAAGTTCATCGTGGTATTCATCGACGATATCCTCGTTTACTCCAAGACCAAGGAAGAACACGAGACTCACCTCCGGCTGACCCTCGGAAAGCTAAGGGAGCAGCAACTGTACGCCAAATACAGCAAATGCGAATTTTGGTCGTCTGAGGTGAAGTTCCTCGGCCATGTTATATCTGCCGGAGGAATAGCATTGGACCCAACCACCGTTGAAGCGGTAACCAACTGGCTGCAGCCCACGACCGTGACCGAGATCTAGAGTTTTCTCGGATTGGCCGGATACTACCGCCGGTTCATCGAGAACTTTTCCAAGATCGCCAAGCCTATGACCAGACTTCTGTAGAAGGAAGTGAAGTTTGAATGGACCCCCGACTGCGAAGAGAGCTTCCAGACCCTCAAGAAGAAGCTAGTATCAGCTCCCATTCTGACTCTGCCAGACATCCAGAAAGACTTCCACGTCTACTGTGATGCCTCTCGTCAAGGATTGGGATGCGTCTTAATGCAAGAAGGGAAAGTGATATCCTACGCCTCCCGGCAACTGAGACCGCACGAGCTGAACTACCCAACCCACGACCTGGAACTAGCAGCCGTGGTTCATGCCTTGAAGATATGGAGACATTACCTTGTGGGAAATCGGTGTGAGGTCTTCACCGACCACAAGAGCCTCAAGTACATATTCACCCAACCAGATCTGAATCTCAGGCAAAGAAGATGGTTGGAACTGATCAAGGATTACGACTTGGGCATCCATTATCATCTGGGCAAAGCGAACGTGGTGGCAGACGCCCTTAGTCGAAAAGGGTACTGCAATGCCATCATGATTCAAGACCAAGCTCCTTTACTTTATAAAGAGATGGAAAGGCTAAACCTAGGGATCACCACTCGAGCGTACCTCGCTGCCTTGGAGTCTCGGCCTGTCTTAATAGACCAGATCCGAGAAAAGCAGAAGGAAGATCCGGACATCCTGGATATCCAGCAGAACATGAGGAAGGGTAAATCCCCCGGGTTTTCCGAGGACGAGCATGGTACCATCTGGTTCGGAAACCGGATCTGCGTACCCGACAGACCTGACTTGAAGACCCTCATCCTTCAAGAAGCACACGATACTCTATACTCCATCCATCCCGGGAGTACAAAGATGTACCAAGACCTAAAGGAAAAATATTGGTGGGTCAGCATGAAGAGAGAAATAGCTGAGTATGTGGCCAAGTGCGACACATGCCGGCGAGTCAAGGCAGAGCATCAGAGACCTGCCGGACTTCTTCAACCTCTCAAGGTCCCTGAATGGAAGTGGGAAGAAATAGGAATGGACTTCATCACGGGACTGCCCAGGACCCAAGCTGGTCATGATTCTATCTGGGTGATCGTCGACCGACTCACCAAGGTGGCTCACTTCGTTCCGGTCAAGACAACGTACACCGTCGCCAAGTTGGCTGAGTTGTATATGACCCGGATCGTGTGCCTTCACGGAGTTCCTAAGAAGATTGTATCTGACCGTGGGGGTCAGTTTACCTCCAAGTTTTGGAAGAACCTTCAAGAGGAACTCGGCACCCGGCTGAACTTTAGCACCGCCTATCATCCACAGACCGACGGTCAAACCGAAAGGGTCAACCAGATATTGGAGGATATGCTTAGAGCTTGCGCTCTAGACTTTGGCGGAATGTGGGACAAGAACTTACCATATGCAGAGTTCTCCTACAACAACAGCTATCAAGCCAGCCTGCAAATGTCCCCGTTCGAAGCACTCTATGGGCATAAGTGCAGAACGCCGTTGCTCTAGGACCAAACCGGAGAGTCGCAACTGTTTGGGACTGATTTATTAAGAGAAGCTGAAGAAAAGGTTAAGATCATAAGAGACCGATTGAAGGCAGCCCAATCCAGGCAAAAGATCTATGCTGACAACCGTCGAAGAGACCTAGCCTTTGAGGAGGGCGATTATGTCTACCTCCGAGTCACTCCCCTCCGTGGCACTCAAAGGTTCAACCTGAAAGGCAAACTAGCACCCCGCTACGTCGGACCTTTTCAGATCCTCCGTCGACAAGGAGAAGTGGCATATCAACTTGAACTGCCTCCATCCTTGACAGGAGTTCACGATGTGTTCCATGTCTCTCAGCTGAAGAAGTGCCTCCGTGTACCCACCGAGCAAGCCGACCTTCAGCAGCTTAATGTCCAAGAAGACTTGACCTACATAGAGAAACCCGTCAAGATCTTGGAAACCAAGGAGAGAGTAACCAGGAGTCGCGTTGTTCGCTTCTGCAAAGTTCAATGGAACAACCATCCCGCCGAAGAAGCCACTTGGGAAAAGGAAGACGAACTGAAAGCCCAATATCCCGAATTATTCGAGTAACGTTCCAATCTCGAGGACGCGATTCTTGTAAGGGGATAGGTTTGTGACACCCCAAATTTTCAAAACAATAAAAGCATTATTAAATTCAATTTCTTGGAATTTATATTTCTGAAAATACTTTTAATACTCTTTTATACCCTTTTGAACTACAACATAGAGTAGATGGCCAAACCAGGAGCTGAAAATTTTTTATAGACTCCCAAGGCCAAGAAATGTTTTTGACAATTTTTACAAATTTTTACCCACTTTGGAAATGCCCCAAAAGGTTTAAACTATTTTCTGCAATTATTTTAATCAGAAAACCTTGGAAAACAGTAATGGGCTCCCCTCCCTCCATTCTCCCTCTCCCGGCCGGCCCAGCCCACTCCACCCGCGCGCTCGGACTGACAACCGGACCCCACCTGTCAGCGACCACTCCTCTCTTCGCGCGCGCGCCCGACGCCTAGACCCCGCCTGTCAGTCCCCTCTCTCGCGCGCTCGCACCCGCTGACCACCTTGGCCCACCTGTCGGACCCGTCTTCCCCGCGGGATCCGCCCCCAAATCCCCCCCCCCGCCGGCCAAAACCCTAGCCCTCCTCGGATTCGCTCTCGCCGGCCCCCTCACCCTAATTACTCGACGCCGTTTCCCCCTTTATTTCACCGCGTCATCGCCCCCGGATTGGCGCTCGCATGCACGGCAGGAGCTCGCCGGCGTTGAAGAGAGCTTTTACTCCCGGCCTCCCTCGATTACGCCCCCTCTGCCCCCGCCGACGACCCTATATAAACCCCCTGGCCGTTCGTGTTATGCCCCTACGCCCAATCGCTGCGAGAACCAACAAAGCCCTCGCATTTCCCATTTTTGCGCACCACCGTCGCCCTCGCCCCAGCCGTCGCTCGCCGTCGCTGGAGTCCCCCTCCCTCCTCGCCGACTGCACCACTGCAACCGCACGGACCTCACCGACCTCGGCCACCACTTCGTCGACGACGAACCTCGCCGGATCGCCGTCCCCGCCGAGGAACCGAGAACCTTCGCCGCCACCACTCGTCGCCGGCCTCACCCCGTCGACCCCAGACCA
Source organism: Zizania palustris (assembly GCA_019279435.1). Taxonomy (NCBI): domain Eukaryota; kingdom Viridiplantae; phylum Streptophyta; class Magnoliopsida; order Poales; family Poaceae; genus Zizania; species Zizania palustris. The sequence continues at coordinate 2,953,998 of JAAALK010000085.1, forward strand.
CCGCAAGGGTACCCTTTTGTTCCCCTCGGTACCCCCTTTCCGTTTTTAGTCCTAGCTAGACTAGATAACCCTCGACCTCGCCGGAATCGCTCGCTGTCGCATCGCCGGAGTCAGAGAAGAAGGGGTACTTTACCCCCCCCCCCCCCCCCCGACATGCACTGTGCCGGATTCAATCCTGGTCGTGCGATCCAGATCCAAAGCTTAGGATTAAATCATCTGTTCGGTTTAATCCGGGCCGTCGGATCTGAGTGAAGCGGTATGGTGCGATCTCACGCGTTCGTTTTCTTTTAAAACCGGCGTGCGATCTCGTGCGTCCACGTGGTACCCCTTCGAACGTTTTAATCCTGGCTGTCCACGCCAACTTACGCGCCCCGCCTCGCCCTCGCGCGTCGGATCTGGATCCGACGGTCCAGATCGACCCGGCGCACGCGCACAGTGCGCGGGTTCACCGTGAGCCTGGCTCACCGTGGACCCGAGGGGTCTAAAAATTGAAAATGAATTTCAGAAATACTTTTAAACTTGTAAAATTCATATCTGACGCATTTGAACTCTAAAAATTGCCATTCCAATTTCAGAAAATTCATAATATTATTCTCTATATGTTTATACAATAAAAAACAGTAGGCTTACTTTGATTTTTCATGTCTATTTAAATAAGTATTCAAATGCCCCTATGATTAAAATATGAATTCAAACACTTAAACTTCAGAAAAATTTATATTAATTCTTTTCTGTCCATATACTGAAAGCCCTCAAAATAACATGAACTTTTCATTTCATAAACCATTAGGGAACTTAATATGGGACTATTCACATTTAAACATTTGTTTTCTAAAAAGGACAACCCTTCCTTTTAATCCCTTTAAAATTATGAAATAAATTTCAGAACCTTAACAATTGAATTTATCTTATTTTAAATCAAACCAACTTTAACTTATGTGCTTATCATGTAATGCTATATTGTTTGATTGAATGTTGTGTTCTTTTATTTTATTTTATTGAAAAGACTACGACGTCGTCGAGGAACCGGAGTACTTCCCCGAAGTCCCTCTCCTTTTGCTGAACAAGGCAAGTCACCAAACAAATCTTTTGAGCATATTGAACCCATGTTTGATTAAACTATCGCTAAAACACATAGGTTATATATGCATTAGTCAAATGAACCCTTACATTATATTTAATTAGGATCCCCCGACCTTGATGTGCAACCCAAGCCATGCTATCTCGCCTAACCTCCTTGTCACCATATGATCAATGATATTAGCTAGTGTCCAATGTATTGACACGATCGCTATAGGATAAAAATGAGTCGTAGCAAAATGGTTCTATTATATGATCCCCTTTACTTCTTATCCTTGGAAATTCTGTTGGTGATGAGTTATGGTTGTGAGTGTATGCATGGTGGGTTCCGGGTGCAAGCTAGGGCATTGGTCGGTAGCACCCGGGGCACTATAAGGACCGGTCTGAGGGATCCGTTGCAATACACTTACGTACTAACCACAAGTCTAGTGGGTAAGTCCTAACTAAGGTATGGGTTGTTCAAAACCGAGGCCACCATTTGGAGATGAGTCAAGTTGCACCTGCGGGTGACTTGTACCAATGTGGCGCAAAAGGGGGTGCGACGTTAGCCGGGATGCGGCCCGGCGCGCCGGCGAAACCTAGAGCGGGTGGTTATCGCTTGGAACATCTCATATTGAGGTTTTGCCACGAGTTCCCGTGAAATGGGTCATCTCGTTTGGGATGAGTGCGTGCCTTGTGGGTACAGTAGTACATCTCTGATCAGAGTCTTAAATCTTTTCGAAAAGCCGAGCCCACGGTCAAGGGCGGGTTGCGTGACATCCCCCAGTTAGTTTACTTTGAATATGTATGTGCATGATGGATTGACATGTAAGGACCGTTGAGCGAGGTGGGGCTGACTGTACCCCTCGAGTTAGTCGATGCTGATGATATTCATGTTTACTTTCCGCATGATTAAAATATGATTACACTAAATGCAATAACTGAAACTATACTTTTCCGCAATGCTAGCCATTACCCTTCCTTGTTTATTATCCTGCATTATTACTTGCATTTGCGGTGGCTTGTAGAGTACTTTTTGTACTCATACCCGTTGGACCCCACAGAGGATGCTTACTACGAAGACGGTCTGGAGTAGCGACCCAGTCGAGAAGAAAGATCCTGAAGAAGATGTTCGTCATGCCGTTTTCTAATTATTTTACTTTACTATTTTATTAAAACAATGATGTAATAAATATGGTCTGCGTACCATGGATATTGTCGTATGTACGTTGTCGCATGATGAACCTCTTGTATTATTGTTTTTCTATGGAAATTCAATAATGTCTCGATTTATTAAATCGGGGCGCTACAGTCTACCCAGAATTCTACCCCTTGAATCTCTATTAGCACCCTTGGGCTAAATAGGTCAGCCGGGGTCTGTTTGCCAGGAGTGGCTATAAGCATAGGCTTATATAGTAGCAAAGTTTTCAAATCATGCTTCTTTACAAACGATGCAGATATGAATGAGTGTGTTGCCCCAGAATCAAATAAAACAACTGAAGACACTGAGTTAACAAGAAACATACCCAATACCACTTCCGGTGCCTCCTGAGCTTCTTCGGCAGTAATATGGTTCACCCTGGCACGAACCACTTGATTGGCGGGAGCTTGAGCAGGTGCCTGGGGTCGCTTCGGGTGAGGGCAAGCTGAAGAATAATGGCCCACTTGCCGGCAATTGTAACATACCACTAGCTTCCCAAATTTGTCCTTCAGTACAACTGCCTTCTAAGCTGGTGCCTGAGCTGAACTCTGACTTGATGGGGTAGCTGGATGGGATGCTACCGAACTAGGGCCACTTATAGTTGAGGGTCGGTAAACTGGTCGAGGTTGATAGCTTGGCACTGAGGGAGCTGGTGCCATCCGAGGCCTCTGATTGTTGTTCGGTGGGAAATGATAAACAACCATCTTCCGCTTCTTATTCTGAACTCTGTTCTGCTCTGATTCTTGAATTATGGCTCTGTTAACCAGCCTCTGGAAGTCAGCATGGTCAGAGGGCAGCAACAAAGGCTTCAACTCATCCTTGATACCCCTAAGGAACTTCTCCTGCTTTTCTATATGAGTACGAACATCTTCTGGAGCATATCGTGCCAGACGATTGAATTCATGCAAATATTCAGTGACAGAACGACTGCCCTGCTGCAGATCTCTGAACTCTTGCTTCTTTAGTGCTATCAATACAGACGGTATGTGCGTAGCCCGGAACGCTGCGGTGAACTAAGCCCAGTTAACAACATGATTAACCGGCTGAGCCTCCTAGATGTTATCCCACCACTCAGCGGTGGGTCCATGCAGCTGGTGGGTGGCGAACGCCACAGGCTCCTGATCGTTGCACGGCAACAGCTGTAGCTTCTTGGTAATAGTGCGGAGCCAATCACCTGCCTCCATGGGATTAGTAGTGCTGGAGAAGGTGGGTGGCCTGACCCAGAAAAACTCTGATAACTGTGAAGCCGGCACCGGTGCAGGAGGTGGGACCGGGGCTGGCGTAGGCACAGGTGCTGGTGCTGGCGCAGGTGCTGGCACTGGCACTGGTGCTAGTGCTGGTGGGGGAGCCTGACGCTCTCTCGCTAACAACTGCCACTCGAGTTGCTCAAGCCTTTCCTGCTGTCGTTGCATCTGTGACATAAGAGCAGCCATCATGTTGTTCTGATTAACCATAACCTCAGCAAAAGTGGGATGGGCCGGCGCAGGCATTGGTACGGCCTGGCGAGGCCCTGTGGCGGGTGGCGCCCCAGCTGGGCCCTTCTCAGAATCCTATTGGCCTGAGTCTTAGTTGTTTGTTGGTGATCTTCAGCAACTGGCTGACTAGCTCTGGCATTGCTAGCCTCGGGATTGTCACTCGGGTTGGAAGACATCTGTGAGAAGATAAGCGGACCCACCCAAGAGTAAAGTACAGGAAACGTACAAAGTAGATAATAACTTTTATCAAACTAGTTTCTTTTATTACCGAAATAAATGAAGAGTTATTCTAACAAAATGACATTACGATGCGTACATCCTCGACACAGGCTGTCGGGTCTGCACACATACAAACTGACTCCAAACATCAATCTAACAATCATGTATGCAAGCAACTACAATCATCGAACTAATAGATATCAAACTAACAGACGCTGACGACCAAAAGCACAAATGACGCTCTACGATGACTCAAGGAGCCATCTCAATGTCATGGACAACATCCTCCACGTCACCAACGGGGGATCTCGGCTCTGCTGGTGGAGGAACTGGCTGCCGGGGATGGTGCTGCAGCCGCGGCGGACGACCAATCGCCTTCCTCGCGCTCTTCCTGATGCGAGGTCCTATGCGAGGGGACGCGAGCCTAGCCTGAGCCTCAAGGAGCTAGCGATAGAGGTCCTCATTCTCCGCGCTCAGAGACTTAATCGCGACGGCACCCTCCTCTGCACGCTGAAGTGCCTCGGAGTGAAGGGAATCCATCGCGCTAAGCATGTAGAGGGCCTGGCCTCCCACGGGGTCACTAGCAGAAGAAGGGCCCATGAAGAAGCCCTGACTCGTACCGGGGCTGCGAGATGGCAGGTGATGGTAAATAGATGTGCGAAGACGGGTATCAAATATACACCACAGCTCCGCTAGCATCTGCAAAGCCGCCTCCCGACAAGCAATCTCAAACCCAGTAGCAGTAGCGGTAGCCGTGTGGAAGAGCAACACCTCGTCGGGGCCGAAGACAGTGACAACCACCTCACAGCGCTCATTTGTCGTGCCTCCCACGCGGGGAATGTAGCCCTCATAGGCGGGCTCATCCTCCAGCTCGAGAACCCTGACAACGATCCTCAGCATCCGGACGAAACCTCCGAGGTGGCGACAGTAGCTGGTGCGGGTCTCCGCCGGAATCGACATGCTACAAATTGAATTTTGAAGTATAGAAAAGTGTCAGAACAGTATAAAACAAGAGTAGACAAGAGGTATAAACAAAACTATCCAAGTAAATAAGTTTAAAAGATTTTTAAATAGTTCCTATCGACGGTCCAAGGGGCTTCCTACAGTCGAGTCGGCTCTGATACCATCTTGTAATGATCCGGGTTCTCATGAACCGCAATTCATTGAATATAAATGAAAAGTCATTATTACAAGACGCTCACAAGCTGACAACGAAATAAACGAAAGTAAAGCAAAGTACGTAGCTCATAGGCTACACTTATTACAACACAAATTCAAAGCGGAAGCAAATCTAAAGTAGTTGCAGAACGTCTTGGCTTCAGGGATCTGACTCCTCGACTGGGACGCTACTCCTGGACTTCTTCTTCTTGGTACACAACATCTAAAAGAATTAACCCACGAGGGGTGAGTACAAAGTACTCAACAAGCCACAGACATGCAAATAATGATGGCTGTTGAACAAGGATGCATAGACTAGGCTCATTGCGTAAAAAGCATGTTAAGTGTTGTTTAAACTTTAGTGAGCAGTGTTAAAGCAATAATAAACATGCTGAAATAATTATCAGAACTTACTTCCCACTACCTCGAGTTGCACACCTGTGCCCACTCGCTCTTTCAAACCATCCCAAACATGATATGCAATTCACACTTCCAACACTGAAAGCTAACTGCGGAGAACATCACTGGGCTCACCCATAACCGTGGGCACGACTTTTCGAAAAAGTTATACTCTGATAAGAGGTGTACTACTTTCCCCACAAGGCACTTATCCCTGCAAACCGCAGTGTGTTACAAGGACCCAAGTCCCAGGAATGCATGCCAAAACCCTTCGCATGTCTGGCTTAGCAAGAGGACAACCTCGCCAAGTTTCATCGACGCTGCACTGGTATCTCACTCATAACGGCTGAGTAGAACCCGATTGGTAAACGTGCGACCCCCATTAGTGTCTCGTCAGCACAAGCCATCACTAGGCAACTCTTGATAGATGGTCTTGTCTCCTCCGCTCGGTGCATCGAGCTGAACCGACTAAGGAGCCATGTTGAAGAGCGTGGGCCTCATGGCTCCATATGTGATGAGTCATTGTCAATGGTAGTCAAAGAGGACTGAAAAGGAGAGAATACCTGCTACGTCTGGGCCGCTTGTGACTCAGGTACATGGGCGGTGAGCGACTGTCGGGTAGAGGAGGCCGCGAAGTCGGGTTGGCCCAATCAGGGTACATGGGCTAGGAGTAGCAGATGATCCACTGGGTTGTTGACTAGGATTGACTCAGGTACACGGGCAGTGAGTGATTGCCGGGCTGAGAGAGCCGCAGAATCGGGCCAGCCCAATCCGGGTACATGGTGCAAAGTTGGTGGAGGCTTTGTCAGTTTTGGTGCAAAACTGACGACCACTGATCTCACATTGGACTGTCCAGAAGAGAAGCCGTAGTCGCTACGAAAGCTTAGCTTCCGGATAAGTCATCTGTAAATAGGAGTTTACTATTTTTCCTTAGGCCCACAGCCAGTCAGTCGAGTCTGTAAAAATAACCTAAGGGCAGTTTAGTCTTTTACTTTTATTTCAGCATTTGTAAAAACCCTAAGGGGCTGGTGGAATATTCCTAGCTATTGGGCAGCCTATAAATAGGGCCCCAATTCCTAGGGTTAGGTCACCCTTTCAAGAAATCACTTTTTTAATCAAGGATTGGGTCATTTCTGTTTCCTGCGCTTTCTCTCCCTCCTGTTCATGCTTGCGCCGCCAGGAATATTGCTTCTGTTCATCATGAGTTCATCTCATTTCTTCACATATTTGGATGATTTTATTCCTGCCGTTTGGTGTGCTGCACATCTTAACCCTGTAACTTCGTCTTACGTGCGGCTGGTTTTATTCCCGTGCAATCTAGTTCTCCTTTTGCTTCTGTGCTTGATGTGAGGGTACGAGTTCATGTGGATTGTAGCAGGTAGTACTATTCTCCTGTAGCTACAGTGTGCTAGTACTCTAGCTTTGCTTTTTCAGTATAACTTTTTGATCGAACAGATAGGGTCTAGCTTTTCTCTGGATGTTTCTGGCGAAGCCCTCTTTTCTGTTCAAAGTCCTTCAGCTCTGTGAGACAGGCTTCGACCAGACTTCTTCGAAGTCTTTGCTAAGAACTCTCAACTCCGAACTTGAACTGTGAATCTAGCTTCGAAGTATGCTCTGTGCTTAGTTCTTTGTTCTTTGACATACTTCGACATTTTTGCGAAGCGTACTTCGACAGGCTTCGAAGGAAGCTTCGAAGTGTGTCTCTCTGGTAGACTACGCTCGGAGTATGTTTGTGAGAAGTTTTTTCAGATGTCGTCATTTCTGTGGATTTCAGTTTGTGGGTTCGAAGTCTGCTATTCGAAGTGTGTTTGTGGGCTTCGACTTCTTGTGTGATAACACCTGCATACTTCGATTCGAAGTTGGTCTGTGGTTCGAAGGTTACCACTTCGGTAGTCATACTTCGATCTAGCTAGCTTCGAAGGTAGAGTTGTAGGCTTCGATTTGGTGTTGCTGCTGTGTGTTTGGCTTCGCTTCTCTTTCGAAGCTTGTTTTTCTGTGAACTGTGTTCGAAGTTTTCTGATCGGAGTATAGGCTTCGAAGTACACTGTTCGAAGTAGGCTTCGACACTTTCATACTTCGCACCGAAGCATACTTCGCACTCTGCCACACTCGAACTAGGATAGATTCCATAAACTTCCAGTATTTCTACGATAGACTTCGAAAAACTTTGACATTGAACTCCGAAGCAGGCTTTGACACTTCGAAGCAGGCTTCATCATCTACAGGCTTCGCATCACGCTTGCTTCGCCAAGTTTCGAACAGGAGACACATTTTGAACAGTAACTTCTCATCTCATTTTATGTTACTTAGATCAGTTGCTGTGATACTTTGTTTCTGTGAAGTTTCATTAAGCCATGTGTTGAATATTCTGCTTATCTGCCTATTAGCACTGGAGTGGTGTTTCTTCCTCTAGGACACCAGTCGTTTCTAGGCTAGATATTTTTGGGCTTTGGTGATCTGTTTACGTTTTGCTGCTAAGTCTTTTGAGGAACGTTGGGTGTTGGGAGCAGGCCATAGATTCGAAAGAATTTTTAGGAGCCCATTCACCCCCCCTCTGGTCGCTACTTTCGGTCCTACAAGTGGTATCAGAGCTTGGTTAGTGTTTTTCCATACCTTAACCGGTTCTAACCCCAGTAGTGATCATGACGTCTCCTGGAAAGGTCCCGTCCTTGGAAGCTTATGGCTATAATTATTGGAAGACTCGCATGTGAGCCTATGTCATGAGCCAAAGCTCGGACATTTGGGACATTTGTGTTCACGCTACCTTCACCATATTGCCAGTTGGTGAGTGTAATACTCCTGGTATTATCGCCCAGCATTTGAACAACAACAAAGCGGTGAACATTTTGTTTTCTGGATTAGGTCCCTCTGAATTTGAACGTGTGAGCCATCTCTCCACTACGAAAGAGATCTGGGCTACCCTCCAGGCACACCATGAGGGGACAGCCCAGGTCAAGGCTCGGCTCTATCAGACCTACCGGCGTGAATATGAGAACTTTACACAAAAGCCGGGTGAATCTGTTGAAGCGTTGTTTGGTCGTTTTCAATCGATCATAAACAAGCTTCGGGACAACAAGGCTGAGGGTGTTCAGTTAGTCTCATATCATGAGCAGGCGCTCAAGGTTCTCCATACCTTGGACCCTAAGATCTCGGAGATCAAGGTATCCTCTATCATTGAGAGCACATCTTATGATACCTTGACCATTTTTGAGTTGTTTAGCAAGCTGAAGGCCACTGAGGTTGATATCCAGCTAAGATCAAATCTAACTGGCTCTGGATCAAAGGCCCTGGCCCTTGCTACACCATCTGTTGACCCCTCCTCTGTGAGTTGTGCTGGGTTCTCTTTGATGTCTATCACTGAGGATTAGCTTGAGTCATTAGGAGATGATGATTTGTGTCTTTTTAACAACCGGGTGCGTCGTGTTTATGACAAAAGAATGTTCAAATGACACGGCATGGAATCCGGGTGCTTTGAGTGTGGTGACCCAGGACACTTCATCGCCGACTGCCCCAAGCGCAATGGTCACAAGAAGGGCACCAGTGGTGGCTTCCACGACTCCGGCAAGCACGACAGCTCCTCCTTCAACAAGGGCAAACCAAAGACCAGATTCTTCAAAAAGGCCCTGAAGGACTACCGGCGAGAGAACAAGAAGCGCGACAAGGCCTTCTTCGCCGAGATGGAGAAGAGCTACTCCAAGCGTTCCATGTATTCTTCCTCTTCATCGAGCTCAAGCGATGAGGAGATCGTCATCAGGAAGGGGAAGGACAAGGACGATCCGGTGGGCCTTTGCTTCATGGCCTTCGGGGACAGACCGAAGAGTCGCTCACATCAGCGCCGATGATCCAGCAGTTTAAGAGGTAGGATGGGTTTGGGGTAGGCTACAACTACACCAACACTGACTTTGAGAGTGCCATTAGCCTGGTAGTGGAGTGGAGTAAAATGACTCCTGAGCAGAGATATCCCAAGATTCACTCCACTGAGGCTTTCCAGGCTAGTCAGCCCAAGGATGGAGTGATCCATGAACAGCCCAAAGCTCCACCCAAAAAGCCAATCTGGGTTTCAAAGCCCGAACACCTCCACACTTCTCTTGACTCTCTTCCTGGACCTTCTCAACCCAAGAAGACTACACCAAACACCACTAAGCCCAAGAATCCCAAGCCTCAACCACACCCCAAGAAGCCCACCTATCATTGTGAGTATTGTTAGAGAGACGAGCATCTTGCGGAGTTTTTCTTCAGGAGGAAGCGGGTTGAGAGAGCAGAGCATGCTCATGGTGGTCAGAAGCAGTTCTACCAGCAGGGTGGTAGACTGAGAGTTCCTCGACGCGGGGAGAGGCTGGAGACTAGGCCGCGTCGTGCAGGTGGTGGTAGAGGAGACGACTTTCATGCCCGTGCTCCAGATGGTGGTGTTCGTTCCGGCAGAGCTCCAGGCCATGTTGGCTACGGTCCTCGACCTCGTGGCCGAGGCTTTAGGTAGAACAGAGGACCATGCTTTGAGCCGCGCTTTGGTCCAAACTCTTCCAATGGTTTTTGCTTTCCATCTTTTGAGCAGATGGCTCGACACTGGTTTAGTTCTTTTGCTAAACCTGGTGCCGAACCATTTGCTCCCCCTTACAACCACTGATTTTGTAGGATCGGGGACTGGAGGACGTTTGGATCATGGACTCAGGATGCTCTCACCACATGACGGGACATCACAGATGGTTCTCCAGTCTCACTCCCCCGAGCTCCAAAGAGTACATCACATTCGGGAACAGTGGTCAAGGGAAGGTACACGGCATTGGCCCAATTCGCATTTCAGACCATTTTTCTTTGAAGAACGTTGCTTTGGTTGGAAATTTGAACTTCAATTTGATTTCTGTTTCGCAACTTCTTGAGGATGGTTTGGAAGTCCGTTTTAAGAAGGGCAGTTCTTCTATGATTGATTCTATAGGGTCTTTGATTTGATAGATCTTACCTTTTGGTAAGGTTTTTCGGATTGACTTCTCTAGTTCTTTTGGCTCTTCTCGCTGTTTGATTGCTGGATCTTCCTCTCAGCTCTGGAAGTGGCATAGGAGGTTAGGTCATTTGAGTTTAGATCTGCTAGTCAGGTTGAGCTCTATGGACCTCATCCGAGGATTGCCCAAGCTTAAAATGGAGAAGGATCTAGTTTGCCATCCCTGTTGTCATGGGAAAATGGTTGCCGCTTCTCACTCACCTGTGACTCAGGTGATGACTTCGTATCCGGGTGAGCTGTTACACATGGACACTGTCGGCCTAGCTCGGGTGCGCTCAGTCGGTGGGAAATGGTACGCGCTTTTGATCGTTGATGATTTTTCTCGATTCTCGTGCGTTTTCTTTTTGGAGTCTAAGGATGAAACTTTTCTTTTTGTTCATGACCTGATTTTGAAGCTGAAGAATGAGAACAATGGTCGGATGCGAGCAATTCGCTCTGACAACGGCTCTGAGTTCAAGAATTCTCAGTTCGTCAGCTTCTGTAGTGATCAGGGTCTTGACCATCAGTTTTCTGCTCCTTACACTCCCCCACAGAACGACGTTGTGGAACAGAAGAACCGCACGCTAGTCGAGATGGGCAGAACGATGCTCGATGAGCATAGGACTCCTAGGCGCTTTTGGGCTGAAGCCATGAACACGGCTTGCTATCTGGCCAACTGCATTTTTCTTAGAGCTTACCTAGGTAAGACTTCATATGAGTTGTGGTTTGGCAGACAGCCCAAGGTGAGCCACTTGCGAGCGTTTGGCTGCAAGTGCTTTGTGCTCAAGAAGGGAGGGCATTTGGACAAGTTTGAGTCTCGTTGCTGGGATGGAGTTTTTCTTGGCTATGCTTTGCATTCTCGAGGCTTTCGTGTTTGGAACCTCGACTCCCAGCAGCTTGTCGAGACTTGTGAGGTTTCATTTGATGAATCCTTGCCTTCTTTGACCCCTTCTTTTGAGCCTTCTGGAGATGGTGAGCTCGGAGAGTCCACCTTCGAAGAAGATGCTGATACTCCAGCTGCTGATGAGGGTGGGCCTTCTACACAGCCTGCAGAACTCACACCTTCTGAGACTTCGACTGAGGACGAGGGCGGACCTCTGATCACTTCTTCCACTTCGATCGAGCCCCCTCAGTCGAGTCTAGTGGTGCCAGCTGCTGACTCCGGTGAGGTGACTTCAGATCACCAGGGATCCCGAGCAGTTCAGCGCGATCACCCCTCAGAGCTCATCATCAGTGATTTGTCTGAGAGGACTTTGCGTTCGTCTGTTGACTCTCTTGCTGTGTTTGCTGAATCTGCTTTTGTTGCATCTTTTGAGCCCAGAGATGTTTCTCATGCTCTTTCTGACTCCAATTGGATTAATGTCATGCAAGAAGAGCTTGAGAATTTTGTCTGAAATCGGGTTTGGACACTAGTTGAGCTGCCACAAGGATGCAACCCCATTGGTACCAAGTGGGTGTTCAAGAACAAGCAAGGTTAAGATGGGGTTGTGGTGCGCAACAAAGCTCAACTGGTTGCCCAGGGTTTTTGCCAGAAGGAAGGTATTGATTTCGAAGAAACTTTCGCCCCTCTTGCCCGTCTTGAGTCCATTCGCATTCTCTTAGCTTTTGCCACTTCGAAGGGTTTTAAGCTTTTTCAAATGGACGTCAAGAGTGCTTTTCTGAACGGGTACATAGAGGAGGAGGTTTATGTTAGGAAGCCCCCCTGTTTTGAGAACCCCAAGTTTCCTCGACATGTTTTTCATTTACAAAAAGCTTTATACGGGTTGAAGCAAGCCCCCAAGGCTTGGTATGACCGGTTGAAGCAGTTTTTGTTGGGTAAGGGCTTTGTTATGTGTTCTGTGGATAAAACTCTTTTCTTGCTCAGAGATGTTTCAGATTTCTTAGTCGCTCATATTTACGTGGACGATATTATCTTTGGCGGTACTACTAATGATCTTGTGTCCAAGTTTTTTGAGCAGATGCACAGCGAGTTTGAGATGAGCCTCATTGGTGAGCTCAAGTACTTCTTAGGGCTCCAGATCAAGCAGACCAAGGACGGCACCTTCATTCACCAAGGTAAGTACACTCGAGACATGCTGAAGAAGTTTGACTTTGGTGGAGAGCGGAAGCCTCAGATGACCCCAATGGGAACATCTGGGGGCCTAGACAAGGACGAGAGCAGCGTCAAGGTAAATGAGAGAGAGTTTCGAGGGATGATCGGTTCACTGCTGTACTTGACGGCGATGAGGCCAGACATACAGTTCGCCGTGGGACTATGCGCGCGCTTCCAGTCTTCACCTCGCGCGTCTCATCGGCGGGCTGTCAAGCGCATTTTCAGGTATCTCACCTATGCGCCTAATATAGATCTTTATTACTTAGCATCATCATCTCTTGATTTATCTGGATTTTCGGACGCTGACTTTGGTGGGTGTCAGTTGGATCGCAAGTCGACTTACGGTACTTTCCAGTTTCTTGGTTCGTCTCTTGTTTCTTGGTCTTCTTGAAATCAGTCTGGAGTTGCTCTTTTGACCACTGAATATGAGTATGTAGCTGTTGCTAGTTGCTTCTCACAGTTGGTTTGGATGATTTACACATTGCGAGATTTTGGGTTGTTCTTTCCTACCAGAGTTCCTCTGTTTTGCGACAGCACCAGTGCTATTAGTGTAGGGAAAAACCCTTGTCTCCATTCAAAAATCAAACACATTGATGTGCGCTTTCACTTTCTGTGGGATCAATATGAGAAAGGTGTCATTGACCTTGTTCATGTTGATACCCATCATCAGTTGGCTGACATTTTCACCAAACCCCTAGATCAGTCTACTTTTGAGCGTTTACGAGGGGATCTGGGTATTGTATATCCTTTCTAGGATATTTTGCGTTAGTTTTCTTTCTTCTTTACTCTTTTCTTGTGTCTTTTTGTGTGTGTTCATATCATACATACTAACATATCACACTCTTGAGCTTGCTTCTGTTACATGATTGAATTGCTTTACTTATTCTAGTTGGTACATGCTTTTGATTACTTGTCGATGATCATGCTTTGGTTCAGTTCACTTGATATGTCTGATATCTGTCATATGCATGGCTTTTATGCTTTAAAATTGAAAAATGATCACCATTGCTTCTGGTAACTAGCATGTGTAGGCTGAATGCTCTTGCTATCTGTTACATGCCTTGTAGATAGTTCCTGACTTAGATGCAAATATGCAACTTGGACATCTTTATGCTTTTAACATGGAAAATGTGCTATAAAAATAATGAAAAATCAGAAAAAATGAAAATTACATGCCTTTTTATGCTTGAGATTGAAAAGATCCAGGTGGGTTTGCTTTGTCGCATTGTATTGTTCTAGACTACTTACCATAGCACTTTGGTATGAACTAGGACAATGTAGTGTATACCAAGACTACAGTCTTAAGCTTCTGATGGTCCAGTTTTGGCCTAGGCTTGACTTGGTCGGTCAGCATAAGGCTTGACTTGCAAATAACCCTTGGCAAAAATGAAAAAGGAAATTTGAAATGATACCAAGTTTGCTGAAGCACTTTGTTTTGGACAATGCTTATCTTGGTAGATATCGGTTAGCTTCTGCATTTCATACTTTACCTTGCCTGTCAACTGGAAAATATGGTGATGCTTTTGTTTGCAACAATTGAAAAATGTGTGCTAATGACTTTCTTTAGATATCATCTGTTGCATTGATCATGCCATGTGTCTTAGACAGTATGTCTTTTGCTATACTTGTTAGATGTTGTAATTGCAGTCAATCATATCTGAGAACCATTGTTTCTTGACTCCACCTGCACCCAAGTTGCATTCATTGCATTTCAGGCGGAGTTTGTGTCTCCTGAGAGTGCATATAGTCTCGCTTAATGAGTCCACTTGTCAACAAGGGGGAGAAATTTTGGGAGAAGAGTTTAAGGGGGAGTTTTGGCTTTCTCTGGGACTTGTTTCAGGGGGAGTTTTAGTCCCGTTTATCCTTACTCTTTTGATATCGTTGTTGATGATTCTGAGATGGCACTCGTGTTGAGCTTTTACCTTTGGTTAACCATAATGATCGCTTCTTGTTTTTGTTTGGCTTTTGGTCATTATGGTTAAACTTTTACTTTATTTTCTTCTTTTCTGTTTTTATTGTGTTTTGTTTTCGTGTTTCCACATGTGTTCGCAGGTACTGAAGAGCTGAAGACGTGAAGTGTTGACAATGCACTCATCAAGGGGGAGATTGAGGAGCCATGCTGAAGAGCGTGGGCCTCATGCCTCCAGATGTGATGAGTCATTGTCAACGATAGTCAAAGAGGACTAAAAACGAGAGAAGACCTGCTGTGTCTGGGCCGCTTGTGACTCAGGTACACGGGCAGTGAGCGACTGTCGGGCAGAGGAGGCCGCAAAGTCGGGTTGGCCCAATCCGGGTACATGGGCTAGGAGCAGCAGAGGATCCACTAGGCTATTGACCAGGATTGACTCAGGTACACGAGCGGTGAGTGATTGCTGGGCCGAGAGAGCCGCGGAATCGGGCTGGCCCAATCCGGTACCTAGTGCAAAGTCGGTGGAGGCTTTGTCAGTTCAGCGCAAAACTGACGACCGCTGATCTCGCATTGGACTGTCCAGAAGAGAAGTCGTAGTCGCTACGAAAGCTTAGCTTCCAGATAAGTCATATGTAAATAGGAGTTTACTATTTTTTCCTTAGGCCCACAGTCAGTCAGTCGAGTCTGTAAAAATATCCTAAGGGCAGTTTAGTCTTTTCCTTTTATTTTAGCATCTGTAAAAACCCTAAGGGGCTGGTGGAATATTCCTAGCTATTTGGCAGCCTATAAATAGGGCCCCAATCCCTAGGGTTAGGTCACCCTTCAAGAAATCACTTTTTTAATCAAGGATTGGGTCATTTCTATTTCATGCGCTTTCTCTCCCCCCTGTTCATGCATGCGCCACCAGGAATATTGCTTCTGTTCATCGTGAGTTCATCTCATTTCTTCACAGATTTGGATGATTTTATTCCTGCCGTTTGGTGTGATGCACATCTTAACCCTGTAGCTTCGTCTTACGTGCGGCTGGTTTTATTCCTGTGCAATCTGGTTCTCCTTTTGCTTCTGTTCTTCATGTGAGAGTACTGGTTCATGCGGATTGTAGCAAGTAGTACTATTCTCCTGTAGCTACAGTGTGCTAGTACTCTAGCTTTGCTTTTCCAGTATAGCTTTTTGATCGAACATATAGGGTCTAGCTTTTCTCTGGATGTTTCTGGTGAAGAACTCTTTTCTGTTCGAAGTCCTTCAGCTCTGTGAGACAGGCTTTGACCAGACTTCTTCGAAGGCTTTGCTAAGAACTCTCAACTCTGAACTTGAACTGTGAATCTAGCTTCGAAGTATGCTCTGTGCTTAGTTCTTTGATCTTTGACATACTTTGACATTTTTGCGAAGCTTACTTCGACAGGCTTCGAAGGAAGCTTCGAAGTGTGTCTCTCTGGTAGACTACGCTTGGAGTGTGTTTCTGAGAAGTTTTTTCAGTTGTCGTCATTTATGTGGATCTCAGTTTGTGGGTTCGAAGTCTTCTATTCGAAGTGTGTTTATGGGCTTCGACTTCTTGTGTGATAACACCTGCAGACTTCGATTCAAAGTTGGTCTATGGTTCGAAGGTTACCACTTCGGTAGTCATACTTCGATCTAGCTAGCTTCGAAGGTAGAGTTGTAGGCTTCGATTTGGTGTTGTTGCTGTGTGTTTGGCTTCGCTTCTCTTTCGAAGCTTGTTTTTCTCCGAACTGTGTTCGAAGTTTTCTGATCGGAGTATAGGCTTCGAAGTACACTGTTCGAAGTAGGCTTTGACACTTTCATTCTTCGCACCGAAGCATACATCGCACTCTGTCGCACTCGAACTAGGCTAGATTCCATAAACTTCCAGTATTTCTACGATAGACTTCGCCAGACTTCGACATTGAACTCCGAAGAAGGCTTCGACACTTCGAAGTAGGCTTCATCATCTACAGGCTTCGCATCACGCTGGCTTCACCAAGTTTCGAACAGGAGACAAATTTTGAACAGTAACTTCTCATCTCATTTTACGTGTACTTAAATCTGTTGTTGTGATACTTTGTTTCTGTGAAGTTTGATTAAGCCATGTGTTGAATATTCTGCTTATCTGCCTATTAGCACTGGAGTGGTGTTTCTTCGTCTAGGACACCAGTCGTTTCTAGGCTAGATATTTTTGCGGTTTGGTGATCTGTTAACGTTTTGCTGCTAAGTCTTTTGAGGAACGTTGGGTATTGGGAGCAGGCCATAGATTCGAAAGAATTTTTAGGCACCCATTCACCCCCCCTCTGGTCTCTACTTTGGGTTCTACACCGACCCATACTACGGATTAGGTCTTACCCATAGACTTGTGGTTAGCACGACAATGCTTTGCGACAAATCCCACAGACTGGTCCTTGTAGTGCCCCGGGTGCGACCACCAATGCCCTAGCTTGCACCCGGAACCCACCATGCACAATGCCACATCGAATCCACATCGCCTTCCACAACTCAGAATATCGACGAGACAAAGACATATATATATCCAAAGGAGTATGAAGATATTAACCTGACTACTAGTAATAATTGCAGTTAAGCTAGCAATTAATGCGCCTCGACTATTTGGCACTAACTATTAAGCGACGATGGCGACAAGGATAATGTGATACAAACATGGCTTGGGTTTGCACTTCAGGGAGCAATACTATACATTAGCTAAATATACAAACGAGTGAACATGTTATCGCTAATGCAGTTATCAACCTATGGATTATAGCGATTATTGCAAAAAGTAGGTTCGACATGATCAACTATGTCCACAAGAGGGTCCGGTGACTTACCTTGATCCTCGTAGCACTGGTACGGATCCTCGGCGGCGAGTGGCGGCTCTTCGTTAGCTTTGACATCAACTACAACGCATCGAAATAATACAATAATTAAGAAACAGTACAACAAGTCGTGCAAGCAGTACAAAATAATTATACCAGTACGTAGAGCACAATTTTATGAACATGTAGAAATTTGAATGGGCTCAATCGGAGCTAATTTGGATTTTCTACGCATTTTACAAGATTTACATGAATTCTGCCAAATTAATTCCTAAATCAGACAGCATCGGTCCACGGTGGACTGCGGACCACGCGCCTGCGCCCTACGGCTCACGGTGAACCACAGACAGCGCGCACCATGGGCTCACGGTGGACCGGGTGCACCACGCGTCCGTGCGCATGCGCTATGGACCAGGTCAGCCGAAGCCATCCGATGGGCATCGGACGGCCGGCCTTGCATCTGGCATGGCACGCACGGCCAGGGGGCGCAAGGGGTTTCTTCCCCAAGTCCGGCGAGACGGCGGCAAGCGACGGCGCCAGCGAGCATTGGCCTAAGGCCCTAGATGACCGCAAAAATGGATAGAGCACGGCGAGGGGAATAAGAGGATACCTAGGGCGGCGAAGCTCAGGGCGGGAGGAGGCTGAGGAGCCATGCTGAATAGCGTGGGCCTCATGGCTCCAGAATTGATGAGTCATTGTCAACGATAGTCAACGAGGACTGAAGAAGAGAAGAGATCTGCTGTTTCATGGGCCGCGTGTGACTCAGGTACACGGGCAGCGAGCGACTGTCGGGCAGAGGAGGCTGCGAAGTCGGCCTGGCCCAATCCGGGTGCATGGGCCAGAAGCAGTAGAAGACCCACTGGGCTGTTGACCAGGACTGACTCAGGTACACGGGCGGTGAGCGATTGCCGGGCTGAGAGAGCTGCGGAGTCGGGCCGGCCCAATCCGGGTACCTGGTGCAAAGCTGGTGGAGGCTTTGTCAGTTTCGGCATAAAACTGACAACCATTGATTCTGTATCCGACTGTCCAGAAGAGAAGCCGTAGTCGCTACGGAAACTTAGCTTCCGGATAAGTCATCTGTAACTCTAGGCCCACAATCAGTCAGTCGTGTCTGTAAAAATTCCTAAGGGCAGTAGAGTCTTTTCCTTTATTTTTGAGTCTGTAAAAACCCTAAGGGGCTGGTAGAATATTCCTAGTGTTGGGCTGCCTATAAATAGGACCCCAATCCCTAGGGTTTGGACAACCCCTTTGTGCTGAAATCAAATCCACTCTTTGGGTCATTTTGTCTCCCGTTTCTCTCTCCTGTGTGCGCCGCCAGGCTTGTGTTCCTTCCTGTTTGTGCATTATTCTTATTCTAAACTCTTGGATGCATTTAAGCCTTGGTCCCTGCTGATTTTATTTGTAGCACTTGTTTGGTTTGGAGAGTTATTGCTTCAGCTACGGGCTGGTGAATTTATTTCTTGAGGAGAAGCTTCTTCTGTTGCTTCTGTTCTTCACAAACTGAGTACTAGTTCTTGCTGTTGCAAGTAGTACTACTTTCCTGTAGCTACAGTAGTCTGTGCAGCTTTTCACCTTCTACTGCACAGCCTTTTGATCGAGGCTGACAGGGTCTGTCACCTTTTTGGCTGTGTTTCGAGCGAAGCTACTCTCTGTTCGAAGTCCCTCAGTTTCGCAAGGTAGGCTTCGATTTATCTCTTTCGAAGGCATCGTTCGATCTTCGGTATTTGGTTTGCGTTCTGTGCTGCTAAGCTTCGAAGCATTTTTTCTCTGATCATCAGCATTGCATACTTCGAACAACAGTGCGAAGGGGCTTCGGCCCTATCTGTTCGAAGTCCATACTTCGACAAGTTTTGAAGTTGGGTTCGAAGCTTGTAGCTCCGCTTAGCCTCGCACTGACTTCTGTGTAGCGTGTCATCCTTCGTCTCTCTTTTCGGAGCTTGCTTTTTTCGAAGGTAGAGCATTGACTTCGGACTTGGTTCTCTGTCGCGTGACAGGCTTCGCTTCTCTGTTCGAAGGTTGTCCGTTTGTGTGTTGTGTTCGAAGCTTTTGGTTCAAAGTTGTGTTCGAAGCTTTGTCTTCGAAGTGCACTTCGAAGCAGGCTCTGACACTGTCACTTTGCTCCGAAGCTCTTGGTTCGAAGCTGTGTTCGAAGCCTTGTCTTCGATGTACATACTTCGAACCAGGCTCCGGCATTGTGTTACTTCGCTCCGAAGTACACTTCGCATCTTACCACTTCGAACTAGGCTAGACCGTGACATCTTCGGCATCTCGGACAGACTCCGTCACCAACCTCCGAAGCAGACCTCGACGTGCGAAGGGGGCTTCGCCAAGTTCCGAACAGGAGACAAATTTGGACAGTAACTTCTCTTCTCATCTTACACATACTTAGATCATTTCATTGAGAAGTTTAGGCCTGTTACAACTTGTTCATCTGCCTAGTTGCACTACTTTAGATTTACACTGTTTATCATCAAGTTGCTTCTAGGTTAGAAACCTTTAGACTTAGGCCCTCTGTCTATTTTTCTGCTGCGTAGTCTTTTGAGGTGCGTTGGGTATTGGGAGCAGGCCATTGATTCGAAAGAATTTTTAAGGCGCCCATTCACCCCCCCTCTGGTCGCTACTTTCGGTCCTACAAGTGGTATCAGAGCGAGGTTAGGGTTTTTCCATACCTTAACCGGTTCTAAACCCTAGTAGTGACTATGACGTCTCCTGGCAAGGTCCCGTCCTTGGAAGCCTATGGCTATAATTATTGGAAGACTCGCATGCGAGCCTATCTCATGAGCCAGGGTTCGGACATATGGGACATTTGCGTTCACACCACGTTTGTCATTTTGCCAGTCGCTGAGCACGGTACTGCTGGTATCATTGCTCAGCATCTGAGCAACAGTAAGGCTGTGAACATTTTGTTTTCTGGTTTAGGTCCCACTGAGTTTGAGCGTGTGAGTCATCTCTCCACTGCGAGAGAGATCTGGGCTACCCTCAAGGCACACCATGAGGGAACAGCACAGGTCAAGGCTCGGCTCTATCAGACCTACCGGCGTGAATATGAGAATTTCACACAGAAGTCGGGTGAATCTGTTGAGGCTTTGTTTGGTCGCTTTCAGTCGATCATTAACAAGCTTCGGGACAACAAGGCTGAGGGTGCTCAGTTAGTCTCAGATCACGAGCAGGCGCTCAAGGTTCTTCATACCTTGGACCCAAAGATCTGGGAGATCAAGGTATCATCTATCGTTGAGAGTACTTCTTACGATACCTTGACCATTTCTGAGTTATTTAGCAAGCTGAAGGCCACTGAGGTAGATATCCAGTTGAGATCAAATCTCACTGGTTCTGGATCAAAATCCCTGGCCCTTGCTACACCTTCTGTTGATCCCTCTGCTGTGAGCTGTGCTGGGTTCTCTTTGATGTCTATCACTGAGGACCAGCTTGAGTTGTTGGGAGATGATGATTTGTGTCTCTTTAACAACCGGGTGCGTCGTGTCTATGATAGGAGAATGTTCAAAAGACACGGCACAAAATCCGGATGTTTTGAATGTGGTGATCCAGGACACTTCATCGCCGACTGCCCCAAGCGCAGTGGATACAAGAAGGGCACCGGCAGCAGCTTCCACGACTCCGGCAAGCATGAGAGCCCCTCCTTCAACAAGGGCAAGCCGAAGACCCAGTTCTTCAAGAAGGCCCTGAAGGACTACCGGTGAGAGAACAAGAAGCGCGACAAGGCCTTCTTCGCCGAGATGGAGAAGAGCTACTCCAAGCAGTCCACGACTTCTTCCTCTTCATCGAGCTCAAGCGATGAGGAGATCACCATCAGGAAGGGGAAGGACAAGGATGATCCGGCGGGCCTCTGCTTCATGGCCTTCGGAGACAAGCCGAAGAGCCGCTCACACCAGCGCCGAAGATCCCGCAAGAGCTTCTGCTCAATGGCTCTTGGGGATAGAGAAGAAAAGAGCTCCTCCGACGACTCCGACGACGACGACAGCAAGGTATCATCTTATGAGCGCGAAATTGTTGATTTACTTGAGAGCAATCGTCAGGAGTTGAAGTATCGGGAGAAACTGCTTAGGGGGGCTAAGAAAAGGATAGACGAGTTAGAAAGTGAGCTTGCCGTAGCCAACGGTAGAATAGAAAGTCTATCTTCTTCCCCTTGCTTGGGTGATAGCAGTGAGTGCCCGAAGTGTGAGGTGCTTTTGTGTGACCTGTCGACTCTGAAGTCCAGGTACACAGAAAGGGTTGATGAGAGGGACGCTTTGGCCACTGAGCTTGAAAGCGCTCAGCAGGAGCTGAAAGATGCTCAAGCCACTGTCGTCGCACCCTGTGTTGATTGCCCATCGCATCTAGCTGCCTTAGCTGAGCTGAAATCCAAGGGCGATGAGCATTTGGGTAAATTAGAGAGGTTGAGAGCTGAGCTTGCCCAGACTAGGCTAGAGCTTGAGACACTGTCAGTTCCACCCACTGTTTGTGAGAACTGCCTGTCTCTTAGAATGGAGTTGATTAAGCTAAAAGCCGGAAAGTCTGTCCAAGTAGAGAGTGAGTGTGAGACCTGCTTGTCTCAGGTGGAGGTTCTAGCTTCTTTGAGAGAGGAGCTAGCAGATTCTCAGAATGAGAACTTTTACCTCCGTTCTATCCTGAGTTGGATCAGTGCCAGAGAGCCACAGCTTGGCATGATGATCCAGCAGTTCAAGAGGCAGGATGGGTTTGGGGTAGGTTACACCTACACCAAGGCTGACTTTGAGAGTGCCATTAGCTGGGCAGTGGAGTGGAGTAAAATGACTCCAGAGCAGAGGTATCCCAAGACTCACTCCACTGAGTCTTCCCAGGCTTGTCAGCCCAAGGATGGAGTGATCCATGAACCACCTAAAGCTCCACCCAAGAAACCTATCTGGGTTCCAAAGCCCAAAAATCTCCACACTTCTCTTGACTCTCTTCCTGGACCCTCTCAGCCCAAGAAGACCACTCCAAACACTACCAAGCCCAAGAATCCTAAACCTCAACCACATCCCAAGAAGCTTACCTATCATTGTGAGTACTGTCAGAGAGACGGGCATCTTGCGGAGTTCTGCTTCAGGAGGAAGCGGGTTGAGAGAGCAGAGAGGGCTCGTAGTGATCAGGAGCAGTTCTACCAGCAGGGAGGTAGACTACGTGTCCCTCGACGCGGGGAGAGGCTGGAGGACAGGCCGCGTCGTGTAGGTGGTGGTAGAGGAGACGGTTTTCGTGCCCGTGCTCCAGGTGGTGGTGTTCGTTCCGGTAGAGTTTCAGACCGAGTTGGCTACGGTTCTGGACCTCGTGGCCGTAGGGTTAGGCAAAACCGAGGACCGCGCTTTGAGCCGCATTTTGGTCCAAACTCTTTTGATGGTTTTCGCTTTCCATCTTTTGAGCAGATGGCTCGACACTGGTTTAGCTCTTTTGCTAAACCTGGTGCCGAACCATTTGCTCCCACTTACAGACATTGATTGTGCAGGCACGGGGACTGGAGGATGTTTGGATCATGGACTCAGGATGCTCTCGCCACATGACGGGACATCGCAGATGGTTCTCCAGTCTCACTCCCCCGAGCTTCAAAGAGTACATCACATTCGGGAACAGTGGTCAAGGGAAAGTAAGTGGCATAGGCTCAATTAGCATTTCAGATCATTTCTCTTTAAAGAATGTTGCTTTGGTTAAAAATTTGAACTTCAACTTGATTTCTGTGTCGCAACTTCTTGAGGATGGTTTGGAAGTGCGATTTAAGAAGGGCAATTCTTCTGTGGTTGATTCTAGAGGGTCTTTGGTTTGTCAGATTTTACCCTTCGGTAAAGTTTTTCGAATTGACTTCTCTAGTTCTTTTGGCCCTTCTCGCTGTTTGATTGCTGGATCTTCTTCTGAGCTCTGGAAGTGGCATAGGAGGTTAGGTCATTTGAGTTTTGATCTGCTAGTTAGGTTAAGCTCTATGGACCTCATCCGAGGATTGCCCAAGCTTAAAATGGAGAAAGATCTAGTTTGTCATCCCTGTCGTCATCGGAAAATGGTTGCCGCTTCTCACTCACCTGTGACTCAGGTGATGACTTCGTATCCAGGCGAGCTTTTACACTTGGACACTGTAGGTCCAGCTCGGGTACGCTCAGTCGGTGGGAAGTGGTATGCACTTGTGATTGTTGACGACTTTTCTCGATTCTCGTGGGTTTTCTTTTTGGAGTCTAAGGATGAAACCTTTCAATTTGTCCATGACCTGATTTTGAAGCTGAAGAATGAGAACAATGGTCGGATGCGAGCAATTCGCTCTGACAACGGCTCTGAGTTCAAGAACTCTCAGTTCGTCAGCTTCTGTGGTGATCAGGGTCTGGACCATCAGTTTTCTTCTCCTTACACTCCCCCACAGAAAGGCGTTGTGGAACGAAAGAACCGCACGCTAGTTGAGATGGCCAGGACGATGCTCGATGAGCACAGGACTCCTAGGAGTTTTTGGGCTGAAGCCATGAACACGGCTTGCTATCTGGCCAACCGCATTTTTCTTAGAGCTTACCTTGGTAAGACATCATATGAGTTGCGGTTTGGCAGACAGCCCAAGGTTAGCCACTTGCGAGCGTTTGGCTGTAAGTGCTTTGTGCTCAAGAAGGGAGGGCATTTGTACAAGTTTGAGTCTCGTTGCTGGGATGGTGTTTTTCTTGGTTATGCATTGCATTCTCGAGGCTTCCGTGTTTGGAACCTCGAATCCCAGCTGCTTGTCGAGACGTGTGAGGTTTCATTTGATGAGTCCTTGCCTTCTTTGACTCCTTCTTTTGAGCTTTCTAGTGATGATGAGCTCGGAGAGTCCATCTTCGAGGAAGATGAGGATACTCCAGCTGCTGTTGAGGGTGGGCCTTCTACATCCCCCGCAGAGCCCACATCTTCTGAGACTTCGACTGATGATGAGGGCGGATCTCTGATCACTTCTTCCACTTTGATTGAGCCCCCTCAGTCGGGTCCAGAGGTGCCAGCTGCTGACTCCGGTGAGGTGACTTCAGATCACCAGGGAACCCGAGCAGTTCAGCGTGACCATCCCTCAGAGCTCATCATAGGTGATTTGTCTGAGAGGACTTTGCGTTCTTCGGCCTCTCTCGCTGTGTTTGCTGAATCTGCGTTTGTTGCATCTTTTGAGCCCAGAGATGTTTCTCATGCTCTTTCTGATTCTAATTGGATTAATGCTATGCAAGAAGAGCTTGAGAATTTTGTCCGCAATCGGGTTTGGACACTAGTTGAGCCGCCACCAGGATGCAACCCCATAGGCACCAAGTGGGTATTCAAGAACAAACAAGGTGAAGATGGGGTTGTGGTGCGCAACAAGGCTCGACTAGTTGCCCAGGGTTATTGCCAGAAGGAAGGTATTGACTTTGAAGAAACCTTCGCTCCTGTTGCCCGTCTTGACTCCATTCGCATTCTTTTAGCTTTTGCCGTTTCGAAGGGTTTTAAGCTGTTTCAAATGGATGTTAAGAGTGCTTTTCTGAACGGGTACATAGAAGAGGAGGTTTATGTTAGGCAACCCCCCGGTTTTGAGAACCCTAAGTTTCCTCGGCATGTTTTTAAGTTGCATAAAGCTTTATACGGGTTGAAGCAAGCCCCTAGGGCTTGGTATGACCGGTTAAAGCAATTTTTGTTGGGGAAGGGCTTTGTGATGGGTTCTGTGGACAAAACTCTTTTCTTGCTAAGAGATGCTTCAGATTTTTTAGTTGCTCAGATTTACGTGGATGATATTATCTTTGGCGGTACTACTGATTCTCTTGTGTCCAAGTTTTCTGAGCAGATGCACAGTGAATTTGAGATGAGCCTCATGGGTGAGCTTAAGTACTTTTTAGGGCTCCAGATCAAGCAGACCAAGGACGGCACCTTCATCCACCAAGGTAAGTACACTCGTGATATGCTTAAGAAATTTGACTTTGGTGGTGAATTGAAGCCGCAGATGACCCCGATGGGCACGTCTGGGGGTTTGGACAAGGACGAGAGTGGTGTCATGGTCAATGAGAGAGAATTTCGAGGGATGATCGGTTCGCTGTTGTACTTGACGACAACAAGACCGGACATACAGTTCGCCGTGGGACTTTGCGCGCGTTTTCAGTCTTCACCACGCGCGTCTCACCGGCAGGCTGTCAAGCGCATTTTTAGGTATCTCACCTATGCGCCTGATCTTGGTCTTTATTATTCAGCATCATCATCTCTTGATTTATCTGGCTTTTCAGACGCTGACTTTGGTGGGTGCCGGTTGGATCGCAAGTCGACTTCCGGTACTTGCCAGTTTCTTGGTTCTTCCCTTGTATCTTGGTCTTCTCGAAAGCAATCTGGAGTTGCTCTTTCGACCACGGAGGCTGAGTACGTAGCTGCTGCCAGCTGCTGCTCACAGATGGTTTGGATGATTTCCACTCTACGAGACTTTGGGTTGTTCTTTCCTACCAGGGTTCCATTGTTTTGCGACAGCACGAGTGCTATTAGTGTAGGGAAAAACCCGTGTCTTCATTCAAAAACCAAACACATTGATGTGCGCTTTCACTTCTTGCGGGATCAATATGAGAAAGGTGTCATTGACCTTGTTCATGTTGATACCCATCATCAGTTGGCTGACATTTTCACCAAACCCCTAGATCAATCTACTTTTGAGCGTTTACGAGGGGATTTGGGTGTTGTATATCCTTTCTAGGATATTTTTGCGTCAATTTTCTTTCTTCTTTACTCTTTTCTTGAGTCTTTTTGGTGTGTGTTCATATCATACATATTCACATATCACACTTTTGAGTCTGCTTCTGTTATATGATTGAACTGCTTTACTTATTCTAGCTGGTACATGCTTTTGATTACTTGTCAATGATCATGCTTTGTTTCAGTTCGCTTGATATGTCTGATATCTGTCATATGCATGGCTTTTACGCTTTCAACATGAAAAATGATCACCATTGCTTCTGGTAACTAGCATGTGTAGGCTAAGTGCTTTTGCTATTTGTTACATGCCTTGTAGCTAGTTCATCACATAGATGCAGATATGCAACTTGGACATCTTTATGCTTTAACATGGAAAATGTGCTATAAAAATGATAAAAATCAAAAATGAATGAAAATTCCATGCCTTTTTAT
Source organism: Zizania palustris (assembly GCA_019279435.1). NCBI lineage: Eukaryota > Viridiplantae > Streptophyta > Magnoliopsida > Poales > Poaceae > Zizania > Zizania palustris. The sequence goes on from JAAALK010000085.1 coordinate 2,980,361, forward strand.
GCATAAGTTGAAAAGATCCAAGTGGGTTTGCTTTGTCGCATTATATTGTTCTGGATTGCTTACCATAGCACTTTGGTATGAACTAGGACAGTATAGTGTATGCCAAGACCAATGTCTTAAGCTTCTGATGGTCCAGTTCTGGCCTAGGCTTGACTTGGTCGGTTAGCATAAGGTTTGACATGCAAATAACCCTTGGCAAAAATGACAAAGGAAAATGAAAAAGCCTGAACATCTAAAAGATAACAAGTTTGCTGAAGCATTTTGTTTTTGGACAATGCTTATCTTGGTAGATATCAGCTAGCTTCTGCATCTCATGTTTTACCTTGCTCATTTATTGGAACTTATGGTGATGCTTTTGTTTGCAAAAACTGAAAAATGCGTGCTAAATGACTTTCTTTAGATATCATCTCTTGCACTGATCATGCCATGTGTCTTAGACAGTATCTCTTTTGCTATACCTGTTAGATACTGTATTTGCAGTCAATCATATCTGAGAAGCATGCTTTCTTCACTCCACCTGCACCCCAATTGCATTCACTGCATATTTTTAGGGGGAGTTGCATTTCAGGGGGAGTCTGTGTCTCTTTTGAGTGCTTGATGAGTTCACTTGTCAACAAGGGGGAGAAAATTTGGGATCAGAGTTTAAGGGGGAGTTCTAACTCTGTCGATATCCTTGTTGTTCTGAAATCGCACTCATTCTTGAGCCTTTTCGTTTTTGGTTAACCATAATGACCGGGATCAGAGTTTAAGGGGGAGTTCTTACTCTGTCGATATCCTTGTTGTTCTGAAATCGCACTCATTCTTGAGCCTTTTCGTTTTTGGTTAACCATAATGACCGCTTCTTGCTTTTGTTTGGCTTTTGGTATTAAGGTTAAACTTTTACCTTATTCTTCTTCTTCTTCTTTGTTTTCTTGTATTTTGTTTTCGTGTTTCCACATTTGTTCATAGGTGCTGAAGAGCTGAGAATTGAGGAGTGTTGACAATGCACTCATCAAGGGGGAGATTGAGGAGCCATGCTGAATAGCGTGGGCCTCATGGCTCCAGAAGTGATGAGTCATTGTCAACGATAGTCAACGAGGACTGAAGAAGAGAAGAGATCTGTTGTTTCATGGGCCGCGTGTGACTCAGGTACACGGGCAGCGAGCGACTGTCGGGCAGAGGAGGCTGCGAACTCGGGCTGGCCCAATCCGGGTGCATTGGCCAGAAGCAGTAGAAGACCCACTGGGCTGTTGACAAGGACTGACTCAGGTACACGGGCGGTGAGCGATTGCCGGGCTGAGAGAGCTGCGGAGTCGGGCCGGCCCAATCCGGGTACCTGGTGCAAAGCTGGTGGAGGCTTTGTCAGTTTCGGCATAAAACTAACAACCATTGATTTTGTATCCGACTGTCCAGAAGAGAAGCCGTAGTCGCTACGGAAACTTAGCTTCCGGATAAGTCATCTGTAACTCTAGGCCCACAGTCAGTCAGTCGTGTCTGTAAAAATTCCTAAGGGCAGTAGAGTCTTTTCCTTTATTTTTGAGTCTGTAAAAACCCTAAGGGGCTGGTAGAATATTCCTAGTGTTGGGCTGCCTATAAATAGGACCCCAATCCCTAGGGTTTGGACAACCCCTTTGTGCTGAAATCAAATCCACTCTTTGGGTCATTTTGTCTCCCGTTTCTCTCTCCTGTGTGCGCCGCCAGGCTTGTGTTCCTTCCTGTTTGTGCATTATTCTTATTCTAAACTCTTGGATGCATTTAAGCCTTGGTCCCTGCTGATTTTATTTGTAGCACTTGTTTGGTTTGGAGAGTTATTGCTTCAGCTACGGGCTGGTGAATTTATTTCTTGAGGAGAAGCTTCTTCTGTTGCTTCTATTCTTCACAAACTGAGTACTAGTTCTTGCTGTTGCAAGTAGTACTACTTTCCTGTAGCTACAGTAGTCTGTGCAGCTTTTCACCTTCTACTGCACAGCCTTTTGATCGAGGCTGACAGGGTCTGTCACCTTTTTGGCTGTGTTTCGAGCGAAGCTACTCTCTGTTCGAAGTCCCTCAGTTTCCAAGGTAGACTTCGATTTATCTCTTTCGAAGGCATCGTTCGATCTTCGGTATTTGGTTTACGTTCTGTGCTGCTAAGCTTCGAAGCATTTTTTCTCTGATCACCAGCATTGCATACTTCGAACAACAGTGCGAAGGGGCTTCGGCCCTATCTGTTCGAAGTCCATACTTCGACAAGTTTCGAAGTTGGGTTCGAAGCTTGTAGCTCCGCTTAGCCTCACACTGACTTCTGTGTAGCGTGTCATCCTTCGTCTCTCTTTTCGGAGCTTGCTTTTTTCGAAGGTAGAGCATTGGCTTCGGACTTGGTTCTCTGTCGCGTGACAGGCTTCGCTTCTCTGTTCGAAGGTTGTCCGTTTGTGTGTTGTGTTCGAAGCTTTTGGTTCAAAGTTGTGTTCGAAGCTTTGTCTTCGAAGTGCACGTCGAAGCAGGCTCTGACACTGTCACTTTGCTCCGAAGCTCTTGGTTCGAAGCTGTGTTCGAAGCCTTGTCTTCGAAGTACATACTTCGAACCAGGCTTCGGCATTGTGTTACTTCGCTCCGAAGTACACTTCGCATCTTACCACTTCGAACTAGGCTAGACCGTGACATCTTCGGCATCTCGGACAGACTCCGTCACCAACCTCCGAAGCAGACCTCGACGTGCGAAGGGGGCTTCGCCAAGTTCCGAACAGGAGACAAATTTGGACAGTAACTTCTCTTCTCATCTTACACATACTTAGATCATTTCATTGAGAAGTTTAGGCCTGTTACAACTTGTTCATCTACCTAGTTGCACTACTTTAGATTTACACTGTTTATCATCAAGTTGCTTCTAGGTTAGAAACCTTTAGACTTAGGCCCTCTGTCTATTTTTCTGCTGCGTAGTCTTTTGAGGTGCGTTGGGTATTGGGAGCAGGCCATTGATTCGAAAGAATTTTTAAGGCGCCCATTCACTCCCCCTCTTGTCGCTACTTTCGGTCCTACAGAGGCCGGCAGCGAGCTCGGTTCGACGGTGGCGGGGGGCTTCCGGCGGCAATGAACCAGCGGGGGACAGCTAAGCTAGCGCGGCGGACGACAACGGTAGAGACGGTCGTCGGCGGCGGTGGCGCGCGGATGAAGGCGAGGCGGCGGGTTTCGATGCGGGACAAAATCCGGCGAAATGGAGCGGCGAAAGCGAAAATTAGTTCGGGGGGCGGATGCGGCGCGTTAAAACGAAGCTTGAGGAGGCGGGGGCGTGGGCGCTAGGATGTGGGGGCGGCGCTGGGTTCGCCGGAGAGTCGGTTGCGGCAGGGAGGGGAGAGAAAAGGGGGGTTCGGCGGGTGGGGCGGCACCGGGCAGGTGGGGCTGGGCGGCAGAGAGAGAGGGGAGGGGGAAAGGGCTTGCGGGCTGGTTTGGTCCAAAAAGGGAGGGCACGGCCCACTAAGAAAATAAAAGCTTTTTCAAAAAAAAATTAATTCTGAAAGATGGTTTTGAAGTTTAATATATGAATTTGAATTCGAAAAATTCCAATTTAATTCTGAAAAATACTTTAAAGCTCAAGGACCCTAGAAAAATTATTTTATTTCGAATTTCAATAGTTTCAGCTAAAAGTTTTAAATTGTAAAGCCTTTCATCCTTTAAATAAATTTTAAATTTAAAATCTTGGTTTGAAAATTATGGCTTGGCAGTTTGAAAACACGAGTGTTACAAGTCTAAGGATGAGGCTTTCTAGTTTGTTCATGACCTGATTTTGAAGCTGAAGAATGAGAACAATGGTCGAATGCGAGCAGTTCACTCTAACAACGGCTATGAGTTCAAGAACTCTTAGTTCGTCAACTTCTGTAGTGATCAGGGTCTCGAGCATCAGTTTTCCGCTCCTTACACCCCCCCACAGAACGGCGTTGTGGAACGAAAGAACCGCGCACTAGTCGAGATGGTCAGGACGATGCTTGATGAGCATAGGACTCCTAGGTGCTTTTGGGTTGAAGCCATGAACACAACTTGCTATCTGGCCAACCGCATTTTTTTTAGAGCTTACTTAGGTAAGACTTCATATGAGTTGCGGTTTGGCAGACAACCCAAGGTGAGTCACTTGCGAGCGTTTGGCTACAAGTGCTTTGTGCTCAAGAAGGGTGGGCATTTGGACAAGTTTCAGTCTCATTGCTGGGATGGAGTCTTTCTTGGGTATGCTTTGCATTCTCGAGGCTTCCGTGTATGGAACCTTGTCTCCGAGTAGCTTGTCGAGACTTGCGAGGTTTCTTTTGATGAGTCCATGCCTTCGCTGACTCCTTATTTCGAGTTTTCTGGAGATGATGAGCTTCGAGAGTCCATCTTCGAGGAAGATGATGACACTCCAACTGTTGATGAGGGTGGGCCTTCTGCACAGCTTGCAGACCCCACACATTATGAGACTTTGACTGAGGACGAGGGCAGACCTTTGATCACTTCTTCTACTTCGATCGAGCCCTTTCAGTCGAGTCTAGAGGTGCCAGCTGCTGACTCTGGTGAGGTGACATCAGATCACCTAGGATCTATTGATAGCAAAAAATGGCATTAATGGTTGGGATTGTCAAAATATCAAATTTGGTTATTTGGGCCAAAAATACACATGTCCGGAGTCAGGCCGAAGCCCTACGGGGTCGAGGGTCCATTGGGCTATGGGCTCCGAAAGCCTCTAGCCATCCCACGGCCTTCGGCCAGGAAGCCTTCGGAGGCCCATGCCACCGAAGCTTCGGCCCGAGGAGCAGGCTTCGACTGGCCTGGCCGAGGCCACTTCGGCAGAGATAGAGTTGTATACAATTCCGGCTAAGTTTTTATCTTCATCCGTCCGAATTAATAGAAGATTAGATCAGTGATTAAGCCCCTATAAATAGAGAGGCGAGGCCAGCGTAGAGGCCCCCCCAACACAAATCAAACTCAAAGCCCTAGCTTTGATCGCATTTACTTTACCTTTATTTTTCCAGTACCTCTTCGTGGGTTTGCCTGGAAGCCCTCCGCCGGGCACTTTAGAACAGTGGCAATCCTTGTTACTTTGCTTGTGAAGTATCCGTTAATATATGTAATAGATTGCTATCACCTTGTTACTTCGCCTGTGAAGTATCCGCTAATCTGCGTAACAGATTGCTACCTTCGCTACTAGTGCAACACTTAGCAGAATTCGGTCCTCAGGACGAATTGGTACTTTGCATCTTCTCTGTTGTAGGTTCCCACGTTCGGAGCTACTTTGATGGAGGTGTCCGAAGATGAGAGATCAGTTTCGGAGGTTGTCAGAACACCCTTCGTCGGATTTCCGCTTCGACAGCAGGCTTCGATCCCACGCTTCACCAGCAGGTTTCATCGCGACAGGCTTTGCCACGATCATATTCCGCTCAGGATGAAGTTACGCCCATGTGCGGCATTCGTTATTATTTTGTACCTCACTGTATCAGGGACTTCGCGCCAAACCCCGCCGTTCGGATGTGATTGTCGTGTCCAGATCCGTTCAGAGACCACCTTCGATCAGATCAATCCGAACACCGAAGGCACCCTTCGGCGAGACACTTCGCACCGGACGCCGTAGGTATATTTTGGCGACCCCTTCGCATCAAACTTCGAAGTAGACAGGCTCCGACCGGTTTGCTGATTTTATTCGGTTTAATATATTTCTTTCGGCTAATTGGGTTATTTTGTGTGATCTGATTGCCTGGCGACTCCACCCCCCTTATCACGACTAAGGGTAGTCGGAATGCGATGTCGGTGCTGCGTCACGCTTAGGCTTGTCCCTAAGTATCCGCACACTTTTGGATCGTCGAACTGACCCAAGTGCGGGGGCACGTTTTTGGGTCAACAGGATCCCGAGCAGTTCAGCGTGATCACCCCTCAGAGCTCATCATCGGTGATCTCACTTCGAGGTCCTTGCGTTCTTCTATTGGCTCACCTACTGTGTTTGCTGAGTCTGCTTTTGTTGCGTCTTTTGAGCCCAGAGATGTTTCTCATGCTCTTTCTGATGTAAATTGGATAAATGCCACACAAAAAGAGCTTCAGAACTTTGTTCGCAATCAGGTTTGGACACTGGTTGAGCTGCCACTTGGATGCAACCCCATACACACCAAGTGGGTGTTTAAGAACAAGCAAGGTGAAGATGGGGTTGTGGTGCGCAACAAAGCTCGATTAGTTGCCCATGGTTTTTGGCAGAAAGAGGGTATTGACTTTGAGGAGACTATCGCCCCTATTGCCCGCCTTGAGTCCATTCGCATACTTTTTGCATTCGCTGCTTCTAAATGTTTTAATCTTTTTCAAATAGATCACTACTACAAAGCGATACTGTAGCAGCGGGCAAAACCGACCTGTAGTGGCGGGCATCCAGTTTGCCACTGCTCTAACGCCACTGCTATCGCTGGTTAGCTGTGGCGGTCAGAGTGCCCGCCACCGCTGTGTAAATAGCAGTGGCGGGCGCGCTGACCTTATCTGCCCACCACTGCTATTGATAACAGCAGTGGCGGGCAGATGATGTCAGCGCGCCCACCACTACTGTGTCAACAGCAGTAACGGGCGCGCTGACCTCATCTGCCCGCCACTGCTGTGTATAACCCATAACACAGAATGTTGTGAACCATAATTCACAGTCCCACAAACCAAAACACATAAATTATATGCTTCACACAGCCATCCACATACACAGCAGCAAAACATCCACATATCCACATACACATCCACAACAGCAACACATCAACACAACAACCATCCATCTCATCAATTTACAAATTTACAAAGTTTACATTATATGCTTCACACAGCCATCTACATACACAACAACAACAACACATCTCATCAATTTACAAATTTACAAAGTTTACATTTCATCACACATCAAGTCTAAAAAGTTTACATCCATCAAAATTTCAAAATTAACCATTGTTTCACAAATACATGCTCATGCGATTTATGTTTTCTTGAAAGGCCAACTCATATCTTGCGCATCTATTGATAACAAATTCTTATCGATTTGTTATGCTTTGCCTTTTCATTCTTCCGGTCCAATAATACAGATTTGGATGCTTGGCCACTTCACTCTCAGGATCGAACAATGCTCCAAGCTCATGAAGAATCTCATGCATCGTGAAGCGGCACATCCTTGATACGATTTCGTACATTTGTGATTCTGAGAGTTGGCTCTTCTGGGCAACGGTTGATGGACCTGACGCCTGCATACGTAACATATAAGTACATACACTGCAAGTTATATTAGATTAACACACAAGAAATCAACTTACATCTTTAGTATCCTCAGATACTGTCCGCCCAAACTTTCCTAAGTTATTGCTCATGAAATCACAAGTATAATAGCCGCAATGCATGGAACCAAGAGATTGTTTGTGACACTTCAAAATAGACAAAGTTAGAACGATATATAGTTTGGCTTTATCAATTAAATTAAGAAATTTAAAAATATAATATTACTAGATAGTTGGTTCTGATAAGCATATCTTTCGGCTTCTGTGGATCATGTGGGCCACCAAACTTTTCCACGTAGTATTTGTATGCACTTTGAATAACATTTAATATATCTTTCTATTCTTTTTTGGGTTTGTCGAGCGAGTCGAGCACATAAACCGTTGAGCTCTTCGGGTATATTAGAAGTGCAATGCAATGATCACTATCGAAAGAAGTAATATATGATTATGTTAGTTTCATAATCGATAAAACATGATTAAGTGGATATAGTGGGTATACTTACTTAAAGTTATATGCCCATGTTGGACCGGAAACGGCGACCAGAGGGGGGGTGAATGGGAGCTTTTAAAATTTCGGGCTAAAAAAACTAGCCTTCGGTTTCAGTTCTGTCTTCTGCGGAACAGGCTTCGAACACTACCTTCGAAGTTCTGGTTCGGAGGTACTTCGACACCTTCGAACACAGGCTTCGGAGGAGCAAAAGTTCGAAGCCAAGAAGACTTCGCTCCACTCACTACCCTCGAAAATCTACTCTGCTAAGTCAGTGCAGGCTCCGCACATAGGGTGCTTCGAGCAGGCTTCGCACTTCACCCTTCGCAAGAGTGGACAGCCCTCTGAGGACTTCGACCAAGTACTTGGCGGCAGCAACTGGTGCTGGGCTTCGTACACGAAAGTCTACACGCACACAAACGGACTACGCTAAGGGCTTCGAAACAAGAAGCAAAACGGGCCTCGATCAGGGCTACGCTAGTAAGCAGCGAGGTGACGCCTCCTGTTACACAGAGCGAACGCACACTGACAAAACACACTTCGCTAGAAAAACAACCTTCGCCTCAACTGGCTTCGGTGCACTACTACAGGCGAGGTATGCAAAGCGAGCTCAAGCAAAAGCACAGGAAACAGGGCTTCGCCGATTGAACAAGGGACACAGAAAAATGAACTCTCTGGATGTATTACAATCGAAGTGTGGCTACAGGAGCTCAACAGTAAATGCTCAAAGTGTTAAATGTTACCTACCGAGCCCCCATATTTATAGCCCACAGTTCACCCAAAGGAAGTGACTACATTACCCCCAGGGTTTACAAAAGATTTGACTCTACAGAACTAAGGGGTACAAAAGGTAGTCCACCTTTATTCTGGAGGCTTCTCTGTCAGCTTTGCAGAGGGGACAGTGTCAGCCTTTTACAGAACAGACAGTGTCAGCCTTTGCAGTCATTGACTTTCTGCAGCCTCCCATCGCACGCGAGGGTGCGGTAGCTTCGGTGAGAAGCCTTGAGCCTGGTGGCCTTCGCTTCGCCGAAGATGTCCTCCGATACAGTGACGGTTTTGAGCCGAAGCCGTCAAAGCCCTTGGGCCTTCGCACCAACACCTCCGGAGTGGATCACCACGGCTTCGCAGCTTCACCCAGCTCGAACTCCGTCAGTCCGTGTACCAAAGCCATGCAGGCCGAAGTACCACAAGTCAACCTTGCTCCGGAGCTAGCCTTGCTCCGAAGCCTTCCACCCTCCGAAGCCCCACCTTCGGAGTACCACCCTTCGAAGTCCCTCCTTCGTCCAAGGCCTCCGCATGAAGCATTCCATGAGCCCTTCGTCGCAGTGCCTCTCCCCGAGCACACTCCTCGACGAGCCTCACCCGGACCATGCCTTTGATGCGCCTTGACTTCTGAGACCTTCGTCGGGCACCTTCGAATGTCTCCCTCCGGAGCACACTTCGAATTCCTTGCCTCCGCAGAGGACTTGTTCCAGCCAACTCCGAAGTCACTCCATTCGGAGTGCCTCACTTCCGAGGACTTTGTCTCGGAGTACCTTCAGCCGGAGCCACGCTCCGCACTCTCTGCCTTCACCTGGCACGTCTCGACCCGAGGACCGACCCGGACCACCTTCGCAGCCACCGTGACGGAGCTCCCCGCTCCCCTGGCATCAAGCCTCCCGCTTGACCCAGGTTCACCTGCTGCGAACCTTGTCCGTCGCCTCCGAAGTCTCTGCGCACCACCGACAAACAGACAAGTGTATCCAATACTCCGGAGACCTCTCCGGGTTAGCAACCTCCGGCACACACTCCGGTGTGCCGCCCAAAGTACCGAAGCCTTCGGTACGAACCCAGTCACCGCGTACTGTCGGACCCCTCCGACGAGCACACTCCGCTGCAACAGCTGCAACAAGCAAACACCGAACACACTTCGGTGACACCACCTCCGAACACACTTCGGAGGTCCAACCTCCGAACACCCTTCGGAGGTACCCTTCGAACAGAGGGTAAAAAGTCTGTCAATCACTCATCACAAAACACCGAAACCAACCCTTGGTTTCTCAATCTTCCCCTTGATGAGTGCATTGACAACCAAATCGAAGTTCAAGAAAATATAAAAACTTTCAGCACACAAGTGATCATAAAAACTCAGAAAAGAGCCAAATCATGTCACTTGATAAAAGAATTTTCCTCCCCCTTTCTCAAAAGAGTAAAAAGCCCCTTCGGCAATAAAAACTCCCCCTGAGTTAAAGTCTCCCCCTTTGGCAACAAATAGCCTTCTCCCCCTTTGGAACTTATATTCTTTGCGGCAGACAACAAGGAATTTCTCCCCCTTTGGCAATGCAAGCATCAAGGAGTATGTAAAAGATGCAAAGCTTCGAATTGAGCAAAATGGCAAATACATATGAAGCAAAAATATGCCAACAATAACACCAATGATCATGGGCTCAGCTCAAATTAATATTCTCTAAAAACATGATGAAGCATGTGATTTGATCATTTTGAAATAAAAGCAACACCACTTAGTCAAGGAAACTAGACAAGTAAGAGCAAGAACTGCGCAAAGCTAGTTAATCTCTACTCTAGACAGACAAGTCCAGTTCAAAAGGAGCTTGAAAAGCAAACTTGATAGACAATGAATTTTGTTGTTCTTTTCTTAGTGCCAGGGGTTATTTGTTTGTCCACCTTATTCTTTCCAATCCGGCCAAGCCTAGGCATGAAAGCCATAAGAAGCTTAAGGCGAAGATTTTGGTATACACTACACTATTCCAGTTCAGACCGATGTGCAATGGTAAGCAGTCTAGAATAGAGTAGTGCGACAAACAAACCCACCTGGATCTTTTCTCTTAAAAGCATGCAAATCATGGAATTGTTGATTTTAACTAAGTGAACCAATGTTTGGCACTTTATGAATATCCATGAAAATGTAGAACAGTTTTCAAGTTGCAATTTTTAGCATCCAATGAACAGTGTCTCGCTGTCAAGCAGATAAAAGATAGCTAAAGCAGTCCTGCCTAAATATGCTAGATTCAAGACTAAGCAGTGAGTACGAGTTGATTTTGAAAAGGAATCACCATGCACATGAATGTTCCAGATGAATTAAAAAGAGCTGAGCTAACATGATTTCATGAATTATAAGCAGGCATATAAGTGCAAAATATATAAATGCAATTTCAGCACAATTAGCAAAAGCACATCCATCTAAAACAGCTGCCCCTCACAAAATGCCATAAGGGTGACAAATGCCAAGTTCCCCACGCAAGTAAGCAAATCGTGAAGCATCGAGGGGTTTTGTAAAAATGTCGGCAAGCTGGTGTTGGGTATCAACATATTGAAGTTCAATATCACCCTTCTCATTGTGATCTCTGAGAAAGTGATACCGTACATCAATGTGTTTGGTTCTGGAGTGCTGAACCGGGTTGTTTGCAATACAAATAGCACTAGTGTTATCACAGAAAAGTGGAACACTCTTATAATCTAACCCGAAATCCCGCAAAGTGGATACCATCCACAAAATCTGAGAGCAACAGCTAGCTGCAGCAACATATTCGGCCTCAGCCGTCGATTGTGCAACACTAGACTGTTTGCGGGAAGACCAGCAAACCAGTGAAGTACCCAGAAAATGACAAGTACCAGAGGTACTCTTCCTATCAATTCTACACCCAGCAAAGTCCGCATCAGAATAACCTCGAAGACATAAAGATGAAGATGCTGAATACCATATGCCAAATTCAAGGGTGTGTTTGAGATACCTTAGAATGCGCTTAACCGCTTGTCGGTGCGAAGCTCGTGGTGAAGCCTGAAAACGAGCGCACAGACACACAGCGAAGTGTATGTCCGGCCTCGTGGCAGTCAAGTAGAGGAGGGAGCCGATCATGCTCCGGAACTCCTTCTGATCTACGGCTTCTCCATCTTCGTCAGGGTCCAATGCTACAGATGTAGCCATTGGAGTGGCGAGGGGCTTCGCATCGGACATGTCGAACTTCTTGAGCAGGTCCTTGGTGTACTTTGTCTGGTGGACAAAAGTACCTTGTTTGCTTTGCTTGATTTGCAAACCAAGGAAGAAGGTGAGTTCACCCATCATCGACATTTCAAATTCCCTGCTCATGGTATCTGCAAACTCGGCAACCAAAGCATGAGAAGAGCCACCAAAGATGATATCATCCACATAAATCTGAACTAGGAGGAAATCTTTGCCATGCTTGAGAGTAAACAAAGTTTTATCAACAGAGCCCATCAAATACCCTCGCTCAAGCAGAAAAGACTTAAGTCTATCATACCACGCCCGAGGGGCCTGCTTGAGTCCATAAAGAGCCTTATGAAGTTTAAGGACTTTATGTGGGTACTTGGGGTTTTCAAAACCAGGGGGTTGTTTTACATAAACATCTTCACCTATGAAACCATTAAGAAAAGCACTTTTGACATCCATTTGATAGAGTTTGAATCCCCGGGATGTCGCAAAGGCAAGCAAAATCCTAATGGCCTCAAGGCGAGCAACAGGTGCAAAAGTTTCAGTAAAATCAATCCCTTGTAGTTGAGAAAAGCCCTAAGCTACAAGTCTAGCCTTATTTCTAACTATAGTCCCATCCTCCCCTTGTTTATTTTTGAAAATCCATTTTGTTCCAATGAAATGAACATTAGGTGGAGGATCAATTAAAGTCCAGACTTGGTTTCTCTCAAAATTTTCAAGTTCCTCATGCATGGCATTGATCCAACTAGAATCAGAAAGTGCATGGCTAACATCTAAGGGCTCGAAAGAAGCAACAAAAGCAGAATTAGTGAAATGAGCGTGAGAACGTGTTACCCTTTGATCAAGCTCACCAATGATCTGCTCGGGAGGGTGCATCCTTTGAACATGGTGTGGAGCCTCGCGGCGGGATGCAGTCTCCCCCTCAACTTGTGCGTTGTAGTGGTCCAAGATGACCGATGTTGAGGTAGTCGCTTCGGGACCTTGTGCCGAAGTGGTTGAAGCGGGGTCAGCTTCGGGGGTCGATGTCGAGGGCAGTAGGGGTTCATCCTCGAATTCTCCGGGATCTTCGTCTTCGAATAAGGTCTGTTCCATGTCGTGTTCATTTGCCTGTTCAAAAGCAGAACTAACAGAGGGGGTTGATTCATCAAAAGTCACATCACATGACTCGATGACAGTGTTAGTTTCCAAGTTATAAACACGATAAGAATGACCATGAGTAGTATAACCCAAAAAGATCCCGTCAGTAGATCGCGACTCAAATTTATCCAAGTTACCACGTTTTAGGATAAACAGCGACGGCCAAAAACTCGAAGATGAGTAACCTTGGGCTGTCTCCCAAAACGCAGCTCATAAGATGTCAAGTTTAAAATTGAGCGCAAGAAAATTCGGTTTGAGATGTAACATGCAGTGTTCATGGCCTCAGCCCAGAATTTTCTAGGAGTCCTATGCTCATCAAGCATCGTCCTAGCCATCTCAACCAAAGTGCGGTTCTTCCTCTCAACAACACCATTCTGTTGAGGAACCCGCGGAGCAGAGAATTGATGTTCTATGCCATGCTCCATGCAAAAGTCAACAAAGAGACTATTTTTGAACTCGGTGCCATTATCGCTTCGAATGAATTTTAATGCACCAGGGAGTTCAGTGAAAAGTCTCAAAACCAAGCTCCGAAAGTGTGAAAACACTTCATCCTTGCTGGCAAGAAAGAAGACCCAAGAGTAGCGAGAGAAATCGTCGACAATTACTAGAACATACCACTTGCCGCCTAAAGAACTAACCCGAGAAGGACCTACAGTGTCCATATGGAGAAGTTCTCCGGGTTGTTCAGTCATCACTGTGGTGACTGGCGAATGCGAAGCGGCAATCATTTTTCCATGTCGACACGGAGCGCAAACTAAATTCTTCTCAAACTTGAGCTTGGGCAATCCTCGGATTAGACCTAGGGCGCTCAGACGAGCGAGCAATTCAAAGCTCATATGCCCTAGTCTCCTATGCCACTTCCAAAGCTCAGAAGTCGAATGTGCAACAAGACAATGAGAAGAACCAGATGACTCTGAAAAATCTGCTCCAAAAACTCTTCCAACTCTAAAGATCTTACACACCACAACGCCATCAGAATTGAGCACTTGCGAAGTATCGCGATGAAATCGCACTTCGAAGCCCTCATCAAGCAACTGAGATACAGACAGCAAATTGTATCCCAGGTTTTCAACCAAAGCAACATCTTTGAGAGTGAAGTTGGAGTTAATTCTTACCACACCTTTACCTTTCACTCTACTCCTTCGATTGTTTCCGAAGGTGATATGTTCCCTTTGCTTGGTTGTGGTGAGGCTGGAGAACCATGCTGCATCTCCGGTCATGTGGCGCGAACAACCGGAGTCCATGATCCACGTGCCCTCCAAGCCTCGATCTCTCGCCTACACATGATGAGAACGTCTCGATCGCTCAGTGCTGGGGTGAGTAAAATAATGGCGAGGCATCCAGCACTGAGTGACACGAGTAGTAGGCACAGTAAAAGCAGACGGTCTACGCACATAATAATCAGAATGATGCAAAGTGCGAGGTCTACCTACATGCTGTGAAAGAACAATATGTCGAGGTCTCCTACTCTGACAAGGTACAAATCTGCTAGCCCGAGGTCTACCACCATATGGAACATGGTGAAGACCTCGAGGAGCAAAACCTCTCCGAGAAGCACGAGGAGCCTCAAAAGCAGGACGATAGTAAAACTCAGACTCATGCATACCTAAAGATGGGTAATGCATGTCCTGGTAACTCATCGCCTGAGAGCGTCGCTCATCCTTGATGCGACGAAAACAAAATCCAACCAAATGACCCGCCCGCTGACAATAAGAACAATGGAACACTCTCCTAGGGGCACTCTCATGGGTCACAGGAGCAACTCTCACAGGCTCCTTTGGTTTCTTCTGTGTGGTTTTCTTGGGAGGATTTTTCTTGGCAGGAGGAGTGGCTTTCTTTGGAGGATGGGTAGGCTTTTTGGCTGATGGGGTGTCCAACAGAGCTCTCTCTTTCTCTAGGGTGGTGGGAGAGGTAAAAACAGTTTTGGTCTTACTGTCTGAAGGTATCCTCTCAAAACCCAAACCTAGAGCTACCCCTGCTCTGTCAGCACACAACTTGGTCTTGGCCAAGAGCAAATACATCCTACCCTTTCCCTCAGTGCATTTGTTTACCACGGAAAGAAGGTATTCATTTTCTGACATGAGGTTCTCAGCTCGCTCTCTAACAGTGCCTAGCTGGTCCTTAAGGGTAATGCATGTGTCACACACAGGCTGCACATCCTTAGAACTACCGGCCCTTTCCAATCTAGCCTCTAAATCATGAACATGCTTATCACGTAAATTAATGCTTTCGCATAATAAAGAGCAGTTCATGCAATCAATAACATCACGAGGTCTAGAATCCACCTCCAAAAGCTGCTTCTGTGCAGTCTCAAGCTCAGAAAGAGTTTGAGCATGAACAGAACGCAACTGAGCAAGCTCACTCATGACAACAGAATAGGACTCACATTCAGCATCATCAAACTTAGACTTAAGCATGGCATATTCAGTAGAAATATTTTCTAGCCTAAGTCTAAGGTCTTTTCTTTCTCTAGCGGCTTGCACAAGTAATCTATCCTGACCAAGTACTACTTCATTCAGCTCATCTAATTTAATTAGTAGCTGGTCAGATGATAGGTTTACCTCAGATGAGTCAAGCTCATCGCCGCTGTGATCGCTGTCGGCCATGAAGCAAAGGCTGGTGAAGTCACGTCCCTTCTTGTCCTTCTTGTCCTCCTTCTTTGGGGACTCCTCCTCCTCAGGGCTCGACTCCTCAGTTGAGGATGTGTCGATGTCGCTGAGAGCAGCAACAAAGGCTCTGGAAGTGGCCTTGGCTACTTTCTTAGCCATCTTGCCACGCTTGCCCTTCACAAAAGGCTTCCTCTCCTTTTTGTGGTATTTGGGGCGCTCACTCTCATCTCTCTTTTTGAGCTTAGGGCAATTAGCCTTGATGTGAGAAGTGTCACCGCATTCAAAACAACCACCAAAACCACTTCTCCTCTGATCCCGTCTCTCATGATGAAAACGGGTGAACCTCTGGGCAATGAGAGCAAGCTCATCATCAGCTAGAGTGTCCACCTGCTCCTTTGTGACGGAGACCAGGGAGGACAAAGCAAAACCATCTGCAAAAACACAAGTACCAGATGTGCTTGGTTCTGCAGTGGTGCCACGGCTAGTGCTAGAAACCAATGCCAATGGTTGTGGCAAAGAGCTTCTGTGCACAGCAAGAGATGCCTTGGCAATCTCTGTGGACTTCAGCTTGCTAAAGAGTTCGTCACAGGTCAATGTGTCATAGCCTGTGGACTCCTCAATGCTGGATATCTTCACTTCCCATATGCTACGGTCAAGAGCATAGAGAAGCTTGATAGCCCTATCATGATCACTGTAAGCAAGCGTCCCGTTGGATCGCAAGTTACTCACTATAGCATCAAAGCGCGAAAACATGGCATCTATAGATTCACCAGGTGCCTGCACAAACAGCTGATACTGTTGGTTGTAGGTGCTTTGGCGCCTGGCCTTAATCTGTGTAGAGCCCTCATGAAAAATAGTGAGCGTTGTCCAAATCTCCCTAGCAGTCCTAAGGTGCTGCACCCTATCGAACTCACTTCTACTCAAACCGATGAACAATATGTTTCTTGCCTTGGAATTGGCAATATACTGATCCTTCTCAGTCTGAGAGGTGCGAGTCTCAGGGATGGAGTATTGTGAGTCCACAATCTCCCAAATTGCATTTCCTTGGCTTAACAAGTAAGCCTCCATGCGCACCTTCCAGTATGCAAAGTCTGTCCCATCGAACAGAGGAATTTTACTGCCTCTATCCATGTCGCCAACAGATCACAAAACCGGTTAAGGTCAACTGGTGATCTTAACCCGCTCTGATACCAATTGTTGGACTGGATACAGCGACCAGAGGGGGGGGGGGGTGAATGGGAGCTTTTAAAATTTCGGGCTAAAAAAACTAGCCTTCGGTTTCAGTTCTGTCTTCTGCGGAACAGGCTTCGAACACTACCTTCGAAGTTCTGGTTCGGAGGTACTTCGACACCTTCGAACACAGGCTTTGGAGGAGCAAAAGTTCGAAGCCAAGAAGACTTCGCTCCACTCACTACCCTCGAAAATCTACTCTGCTAAGTCAGTGCAGGCTCCGCACACAGGGTGCTTCGAGCAGGCTTCGCACTTCACCCTTCGCAAGAGTGGACAGCCCTCTGAGGACTTCGACCAAGTACTTGGCGGCAGCAACTGGTGCTGGGCTTCGTACACGAAAGTCTACACGCACACAAACGGACTACGCTAAGGGCTTCGAAACAAGAAGCAAAACGGGCCTCGGTCAGGGCTACGCTAGTAAGCAGCGAGGTGACGCCTCCTGTTACACAGAGCGAACGCACACTGACAAAACACACTTCGCTAGAAAAACAACCTTCGCCTCAACTGGCTTCGGTGCACTACTACAGGCGAGGTATGCAAAGCGAGCTCAAGCAAAAGCACAGGAAACAGGGCTTCGCCGCTTGAACAAGGAACACAGAAAAATGAACTCTCTGGATGTATTACAATCGAAGTGTGGCTACAGGAGCTCAACAGTAAATGCTCAAAGTGTTAAATGTTACCTACTGAGCCCCCATATTTATAGCCCACAGTTCACCCAAAGGAAGTGACTACATTACCCCCAGGGTTTACAAAAGATTTGACTCTACAGAACTAAGGGGTACAAAAGGTAGTCCACCTTTATTCTGGAGGCTTCTCTGTCAGCTTTGCAGAGGGGACAGTGTCAGCCTTTTACAGAACAGACAGTGTCAGCCTTTGCAGTCATTGACTTTCTGCAGCCTCCCATCGCACGCGAGGGTCCGGTAGCTTCGGTGAGAAGCCTTGAGCCTGGTGGCCTTCGCTTCGCCGAAGATGTCCTCCGATACAGTGACGGTTTTGAGCCAAAGCCGTCAAAGCCCTTGGGCCTTCGCACCAACACCTCCGGAGTGGATCACCACGGCTTCGCAGCTTCACCCAGCTCGAACTCCGTCAGTCCGTGTACCGAAGCCATGCAGGCCGAAGTACCACAAGTCAACCTTGCTCCGGAGCTAGCCTTGCTCCGAAGCCTTCCACCCTCCGAAGCCCCACCTTCGGAGTACCACCCTTCGAAGTCCCTCCTTCGTCCAAGGCCTCCGCATGAAGCATTCCATGAGCCCTTCGTCGCAGTGCCTCTCCCCG
Organism: Zizania palustris; assembly: GCA_019279435.1. Taxonomy (NCBI): domain Eukaryota; kingdom Viridiplantae; phylum Streptophyta; class Magnoliopsida; order Poales; family Poaceae; genus Zizania; species Zizania palustris. The sequence goes on from JAAALK010000085.1 coordinate 2,998,250, forward strand.
AGCACACTCCTCGACGAGCCTCACCCGGACCATGCCTTTGATGCGCCTTGACTTCTGAGACCTTCGTCGGGCACCTTCGAATGTCTCCCTCCGGAGCACACTTCGAATTCCTTGCCTCCGCAGAGGACTTGTTCCAGCCAACTCCGAAGTCACTCCATTCGGAGTGCCTCACTTCCGAGGACTTTGTCTCGGAGTACCTTCAGTCGGAGCCACGCTCCGCACTCTCTGCCTTCACCTGGCACGTCTCGACCCGAGGACCGACCCGGACCACCTTCGCAGCCACCGTGACGGAGCTCCCCGCTCCCCTGGCATCAAGCCTCCCGCTTGACCAAGGTTCACCTGCTGCGAACCTTGTCCGTCGCCTCCGAAATCTCTGCGCACCACCGACAAACAGACAAGTGTATCCAATACTCCGGAGACCTCTCCGGGTTAGCAACCTCCGGCACACACTCCGGTGTGCCGCCCAAAGTACTGAAGCCTTCGGTACGAACCCAGTCACCGCGTACTGTCGGACCCCTCCGACGAGCACACTCCGCTGCAACAGCTGCAGCAAGCAAACACCGAACACACTTCGGTGACACCACCTCCGAACACACTTCGGAGGTCCAACCTCCGAACACCCTTCGGAGGTACCCTTCGAACAGAGGGTAAAAAGTCCGTCAATCACTCATCACAAAACACCGAAACCAACCCTTGGTTTCTCAGCCCCACTTATCATTTCTCTGTCCTTCCATTGATCCATGCACCGCGCAATATACAACGCGGCACAATTCCTTTTCTTCTTCTTAAGTGCGTCTTCGTCTTTATTGAACATCTTCCTTTGAAATTTTTTCTTACCCACAGTCTAGTACTTGCTATCGTTCTGTTTTAGTGTCGGGTTCAGCGCACATTGGCTTATGAATGACGGGTTCAAGTACTCATACATATTAGACTTGTCACAAAATGAATTAAAACTGCATATGTTATGAAACAATAGTCAATATAAGACATGATTGATTTTTGCTTTGTATTGACAAAGTATAAAGTACTTACATGCACCAGAGCATCATGCTTGTGATGTCGGTTCGCTGCAGACGAAACATCCGATGGAAGTCGTCGAAAAATAGTGCAAGATTAAACTCTGGGAAGTTGAATATTTCTTGTGGAACCTTCAGTTCTATTTGTGTAACTCCTAACGAAGATGCTTCGAGGTACCAGTCATGAAATGTTTTCATCTGCCAATGCATACTCTTAAGTACTCCTTGGGGTAATAATGGTTTGCCTGGTTCATATTCGATATAATCCTCATCTCCGTAGGCCCATTTATCAACAGAAAGTGAGCCCGCCTACTTTTGTACTGGAGCCTTTATGGGAGCCGCTTCGGGCGTAGAACGTGTTTGCCCCATAGTAGTAAAAAATTTAAGCATCTCAGATTTCGGCGCAGAACACTACCCAACTTGAACAGTTATCTTGTGGATTGCTGGCTTTGGGCATGCATCTTGTTTTTCAGGCTCGACAACTAAAACTGGCACTTTTGTTATGGGCTTGGCCACTGGCACTTGAGGCTCAGCTAGAACTGGCACTGGCATCTGATCTGGCTCTGGCACTTTTGTGTTACGCTCATCAGTGGGCTCAAGCACTAGCACTGGCTTTGTCACTTGAGGATCAGACTCGGTCACTTTCGATTCTATCACTTCTGCCACTTTATCGGGCACTGGCTCTTCCTCTTCCTCTGCCTCTTACTCTATCTCACGCTCATCAACAGGTGATAAAGATCCTATATTTTGCACATCCTGAGATGGAAGATATGTGGGGGATTGTGATGAGACAATAGGCGATTTACTCTGAGAACTTGTCTGCAGTAATTTGATATCTCGGCTCGCCCATAGGACAAAGTTATTCAGAGCATCTCCGATTGTCTCAATCCCCTCATCAGGCATTGGAAGGTCCAATGAGTCATTAATAAATCTATCGTTGGTGATCTTATTGACCTGAACCTTGGTATAGTCAGCAGGAATAGGTCGATTGTGAAATAAATTCCCAAGCATAGCAATGCCTCGTGCAGCCTCTTGGGAATGCCATTTGTGCCCTATCGGTACATGCAGGCTGCATGGTGTGTCCTCTTTAATATAATTTACAGGAAATTTGTCTTGTACTGAGCCAACACTGCTTGGTACGTCGAGTCGTACCTCTGGCACAATTATTTGTCCTAGTGCAGCCTGCATTATGTTTGGATTCTCATTAATAAATTCAAAAAAGTGTCGCTCCCACTCTGCACGGCGCTCTGCGGCATCGTCTATGCGTGCTTGACGCTTCTTGTATGTGGCACCCTCCTGTTTCTTGAAAGTATTTTTCCAGGGTGCTATAGAAGAGACACCTCGTGTGCGCTCTCGATGTTCCTCATTTCCGAGAGCAGATGTAAGCTGGTCATTACATCCCACGGGCTTGAACTTTCTAGTCTTCTCCAACTCAGCGATTTCATGTGCTTTCTAGAATACTTCACTAGTCCGTGAGTCGGAGAGCATATATTGTGTTGTTTTTCAAAATGTTCATGGCTGCCATGGAACAATGTGCACATCCAATCCCTGTCAGCAACACGAGAAAGAAGAAGTTGTTGACGGGAATGGATGTGTCACATGGCTTGATGACATACATGAGATAACTCATTAACAATTTGCATCATAGGCCTCTAAAAGGAATTGCGGAATCTAATGTTGGTCTTCAGCCGGATGAACTTGAGGATTAATATAGTAGCCTTAGAAGTAATAGCAGTAGTAAACTGATCACAATGTCAAAGGTGGGAAATGTATGAAAACTCTTCTTGGCTACAGTAGTCAGGTATTACTTCCGAAGCCACTATATTAATTCTCAAGTTAGGAGATTGTGTTGTTCTCTCTCTCTAGTGTTGTTGAGGCCTCAACATATTTTGTGTTGTTTTTCAAAATGTTCATGGCTGCCATGGAACCGTGTGCACATCCATTCCCTGTCAGCAACACGAGAAAGAAGAAGTTGTTGATGGGAATGGACGTGTCACATGGCTTGATGACATACATGAGATAACACAATAACAATTTGCATCATAGGCCTCTAAAAGGAATTGCAGAATCTAATGTTGGTCTTCAACCAGATGCATGAACTTGAGGATTAGTATATAGTAGCCTTAGAAATAATAGTAGTAGTAAACTGATCACAGTGTTGTTGAGGCCTCAGCATATTTTGTTGCCATGGAACATTAGAGGGAAAAACAACACAAAATGTGTTGAGGTCTCAACAACACTAGAGAGAGAGAGAATAACACAATCTCCTAACTTGAGAATTAATATAGTGGCTTCGGAAGTAATAGCTGAAAACTGTAGCCAAGAAGAGTTTTCATACATTTCCCACCTTTGACACTGTGATCAATTTACTACTGCTATTACTTCTAAGGCTACTATACTAATCCTCAAGTTCATCCGGCTGAAGACCAACATTAGATTCTACAATTCCTTTTAGAGGCCTATGATGCAAATTGTTATTGAGTTATCTCATGTATGTCATCAAGCCATGGAACCATGAGCACATCCATTCTCTGTCAGCAACACGAGAAAGAAGAGAAGTTGTTGTTGAGAATGGATGTGTCCCATGGCTCCATTCTCAAGTTGCTGACAGGGAATGGATGTGCTCATGGTTCTATCGCTTGATGACATACATGAGATTACTCAATAAAAATTTGCATCACATGCTTCTAAAAGGAATTGCAAAATCTCATGTTTGATCTTCAGCCAGATGAACTTGAGGATTAGTATAGTAGCCTCAGAAGTAATAGCAGTAGTAAACTGATCACAGTGTCAAAGGTGGGAAATGTATGAAAACTCTTCTTGGCTACAGTAGTCAGCTATTACTTCTGAAGCTACTATATTAATCCTCAAGTTAGGAGATTGTGTTGTTCTCTCTCTCTTATGTTGTTGAGGCCTCAGCATATTTTTGTGTTGTTTTTCAAATATGTTCATGGCTGTTATGGAACCGTGAGCACATCCATTCCCTGTCAGCAACACGAGAAAGAAGAAGTTGTTGACATGAATGGATGTGTCCCACGGCTTGATGACATACATGAGATAACTCAATTACTACTTGCATCATAGGCCTATAAAAGTTGTTCTAAAAAAGTGGTGATGTGGTATGCAATATTTCTCATGGCATAACTTAGATATAGAAGACTTCACCCAAAATTAGACTAATATATATTGGGTGAATGGTACATTTCCATTAATCAATGCCAAAATAGGTGTAACAAAGTACTATACAGTGGTTCTACAAAAGATAACTATCCACAAATGTAAGAGCATCTCCATTGTATATAAATTGATTAAATATAGCTCCATTTGAATAGCAATTCACATTTAGAAAGTACAATGGAGATGCTCTAAGGACAATAAACCCTAGAAACCTAACATAGCTTGTGTTGGCCTACCTCTCTCAAGAATACACTCAAGAACATAAGAACACTCAAGAACTAGAGGGGGGGGTGAATAGGCGCCTCGACAAAATTCTTTCGAATTAGATGGCCCTTTCAAAACACCCAACGCTCCTCCAAACTTAATCACAGATTTAGCTCCAATGAGTCAAATTAAAGACTATATCACAAACTTGCTATTTAATCTTTATGTCTGATCAAGAAATCAGAATTTAAACAAACTTAATTATCTAAACACCTTGCAATGAATTCAAGGGGAAATTTCTGAATCAAAATAGAACACATTCAACCAAAATAGAAAAAATAAAATAAAGACAGGCCTAAACAGCATTCCACACTCAACATTTTCTATTTTTATTTGTTCACCAAAAAACGGTATACAATTCTCATACAAAAATTTTATCCGGACAGAAGCTATAGCTAGGGACTTAATTAAGAGAACATGCATGTTCGACTGAATGAGGGCATTAATTTCAGAGAAAATTGGAAAAGGGGAAATTTTTAGCAACCTGAACGGGGACAGCGGCGTGCGCTGGGGGACTTGGACGGCGGCGCGGGGTCTGGGGACAGCGACATGGGCTCCGGCGGAGTTCGGGGCGACGGCGGCGACGAGTTCCGAGGGTGGCGGCACGGGCTCCGGGACAGGAATGGCAGCGTGCGTCGGGGATGGGGACGGCAGCGACGTCTCCGAGGTGGCGGCGAGGGGTTCGGGGACACCAACGGCTCTGAGATGGCGGCGACGGGCTTCGGGGACGACAACGACGGGCTTCGGGTGTAGGACCGAAAGTAGCGACCAGAGGGGGGGTGAATGGGCGCCTTAAAAAAATTCTTTCGAATCTATGGCCTGCTCCCAACACCTAACGCACCTCAAAAGACTAAGCAGCAAAGCTTGAACAGATTGCCTAAGTCTAAAAGTATCTAGCCTAGAAAAGACTTGTGTCCTAGATAGAGAAACACCAATACAGTGCTAACAGGCAGATAAACAAAATATTCAATACATGGCAAATCAAACTTCTCAGCAGATGATCTAAGTGTACATGAAAAGAGATGAGAAGTTACTGTTCAAAATTGTCTCCTGTTCAATACTTGGCGAAGCCTGCTTCGCAGTGTCGAAGCCTGCTTCGTAGTGTCGAAGCCTGCTACACAGAGACGAAGACTGCTTCGCTGAGTCTATCTAAGGTTGTCGTGGAAGAGCCGAAGGTTTGTTGAGTCTAGCCTAGTTAGAGTGTGGCAGAATGCGAAGTATGCTTCGAAGCGAAGTATGAAAATATCGAAGTCTGCTTCGAACAGAGTACTTCGAAGCCGATACTCCGATCAGAAAGCTTCGAACAATGATTGCAGAAGAACAAGCTTCGAAGTATGACAATCGAAGTAGTAACCCTCGAACCACAAACCAACTTTGAAAGACAAGCTCCGATCTCACACACTGTGACCTTCGAAGCAGAAAGACCTCAGAAAGCTCACTCCGAGCGAAGTCTACCAGAAATACATGCTTCGGAGCTCACTTCGAAGCCTGTCAAAGTATTGACTTCGTAACGCTCGAGTCGGAGTACACCTTCGCAAGAACTATCGAAGTATGCTAACAGAACATAAACGAAGCACATAACATACTTCGAAGCTAGGTTCACAGTTCAAAATCAGAGCTGAAAGTTCTTAGCAACACCTTCGAAAAAGTCAGGTCGAAGCCTGCTTCACAGAGCTAAAAGGACTTCACACCAGACATGGGGCTTCGCCAGAAACAGCCAGAGAAAAGCTAAGTCCTGTCTACTCGATCAAAAAGGCTATGCAGTCAAAAGCAAGGCTAGAGTACTAGTGTACTGTTGCTACAGAAAGTAGTACTACTTGCTACAGTACACATGAACTAGTACTGACATGAAGAACAAAACGAAGCAACCAGAGAAGCTTCCGCTCAGGAATAAATGATTTCACATGCAAACTGAAGTAAACTTGACCACAGGAGAAATGCTGGCAGCGCAGAACATTAGAGAATAAACATCATGTGAAGAACAGACAACAATCACAGGGAAAATCTCAAGAACAGAGCTTGGCGGCGCACGCAGGGAGAGAGAAACACAGAGAACAAAGAAGAATGACCCAAGGAATTGATTAAAAAGTGATTTCAGCAAAAGGGTGACCTAACCCTAGGGATTGGGGCCCTATTTATAGGCTGCCCAATAGCTAGGAATATTCCACCAGCCCCTTAGGGTTTTTTACAGACGATGAAATAAAGGAAAAGACTAAACTGCCCTTAGGATATTTTTACAGACTCGACTGACTGACTGTGGGCCTAGGGACAAAATAGTAAACTCCTATTTACAGATGACTTATCCGTAAGCTAAGCTTTTGTAGAGACTACGACTTCTCTTCTAGACAGTCCGATACAAGATCAGCGGTAGTCAGTTTTGCGCCGAAACTGACAAAGCCTCCACTGACTTTGCACCAGGTACCCGGATTGGGTCGGCCCGACTCCGCAGCTCTCTAACCCCGGCAATCACTCACCGCCCGTGTACCCGAGTCAATCCTGGTCAACAGCCCAGTGGGTCTTCTGCTGCACCTAGCTCATGTACCCAGATTGGGCCAGCCTGACTTCGCGGCCCCTCTGCCCGACAGTCACTCGCTCCCCGTGTACCTGAGTCACATGCGGCCAAGATGCAGCAGGTCTTCCCTCTTCTTCTGTCCTCTTTGACTATCATTGACAATGACTCATCACATCTGGAGCCATGAGGCCCACGCTATTCAGCATGGCTCCTCAATCTCCCCCTTGATGAGTGCATTGTCAACAATTCACTTCTTCAGCTCTTCAGCACCTGCGAACACATGTGTAAACACGAAAACAAAGCACAAGAAAACAGAGAAGAAGAAAATAAAATAAAAGTTTAACCCTAATGACCAAAAGCCAAACAAAAGCAAGAAGCGGTCATTATGGTTAACCAAAAGTAATAGCTAAAAATGAGTGCAATCTCAGAATCATCAACAAGGATATCAAAAGAGTAAGGACAAACGGGACAAAAACTCCCCCTGAAACAAATCCTAGAGAAAGCCGAAACTCCCCCTTGAACTCTTATCCCCAAATTTCTCCCCCTTGTTGACAAGTGGACTCATCAAGCGAGACTAAAAGCACTCAAAAGAGACACAGACTCCCCCTCAAAATATGCAATGAATGCAACTGGGGTGCAGGTGGAGTGAATAAGGCATGCTTCTCAGATATGATTGACTGCAATTACAACATCTAATAGATACAGCAAAGGACATACTGTCTAAGATACATCGCATGATCAGTGCAACAGATGATATCTAAAGAAAGTCATTAGCACGCATTTTCAATTTTTGCAAACAAAAGCATCACCACATTTTACAGTTGACAAGAAAGGTAAAGCAAGAGATGCAGAAGCTAACTGATATCTAACAAGATAAGCATTGTCCAAACTAAAATGCTTCAGCAAACTTGTTGTCTTTTTAATTTTCAGGCTTTTTCATTTTCCTTTTTCATTTGTGCCAGGGGTTATTTGCATGTCAAACCTTATGCTAACCGACCAAGTCAAGCCTAGGCCAGAACTGGACCATCAGAAGCTTAAGACATTGATTTTAGCATACACTACATTGTCCTAGTTCATACCAAAGTGCTATGGTAAGCAATCCAGAACAGTGCACTGTGACAAAACAAACCCACCTGGATCTTTTCAAATCTTAAGCATAAAAGGCATGGAATTTGTTTTTTCTGATTTTTCATCATTTTTGAAGCACATTTCCATGTTAAACGCACAAATATGTCCAAGTTGCATATCTGCATCTATGTGAGGAACTAGCTACAAGGCATGTAACAGATAGCAAAAGCATTCATCCTACGCATGCTAGTTACCGGAATCAATGGTGATCATTTTTCAAGTTTAAAGCGTAAAAGCCATGCATATGACAGATATCAAACATATCAAGTGAACTGAACCAAAGCATAATCATTGACAAGTAATCAAAAGCATGTACCAGCTAGAATGAGTAAAGTAGTAGTTCAATCATATAACAGAAGCAGCTAAAAGGTGTGATATGTGAATATGTATGATATGAACACTCACAAAAAGACTCAAGAAAAGAGAAAAGAAGAAAGAAAAAACTGACGCGAAATATCCTAGAAAGGATACACAACACCCAAATCCCCTCGTAAACGCTCAAAAGTAGACTGATCTAGGGGTTTGGTGAAAATGTCAGCCAACTGATGATGGGTATCAACATGAACAAGGTCAATGACACCTTTCTCATATTGATCCCATAGAAAATGAAAGCACACATCAATGTGTTTGGATTTTGAATGGAGACAAGGGTTTTTCCCTACACTAATTGCACTGGTGCTGTCGCAAAACAAATGAACTCTGGTAGGAAAGAACAACCCAAAATCTCGCAGAGTGGATATCATCCAAACTAACTGTGAGCAGCAGCTAGCAGCAGCTACATACTCAGCCTCAGTGGTCGAAAGAGCAACTCCGGACTACTTTCAAGAAGACCAAGAGACAAGAGAAGAACAAAGAAACTGGCAAGTACCGGAAGTCGACTTGCGATCCAACCGGCACCAACCAAAGTCAGCGTCCGAAAAGCCAGATAAATCAAGAGATGATGATGCTGAATAATAAAGACCAAGATCAGGCGCATAGGTGAGATACCTGAAAATGCGCTTGATAGCTTGCCGATGAGACGTGCGAGGTGAGGACTGGAAGCGCGCGCACAGTCCCACGGCGAACTGTATGTCTGGCCTCATCGCCGTAAAGTATAACAGCGAACCGATCATCCCTTGAAGCTCTCTCTCGTTGACCTTGACGCCGCTCTCGTCCTTGTCCAGGACTCTAGATGTGCCCATTGGGGTCATCTGAGGCTTCAGCTCTCCACCAAAGTCGAACTTCTTCAACATGTCGCGAGTATACTTTCCCTGGTGGATGAAGGTGTCGTCCTTGGTCTGTTTGATATGGAGCCCTAAGAAATACTTGAGATCACCCATGAGGCTCATCTCAAACTCGCTGTGCATCTGCTCAGAAAACTTGGACACAAGATCATTAGTAGTACCGCCAATGATAATATCGTCCACGTAAATCTGAGCGACTAAGAAAACTGAAGCATCTCTGAGCAAGAAAAGAGTTTTATCCACAGAACCCATCACAAAGCCCTTCCCCAACAAAAACTCCTTCAACCAGTCATACCAAGCCCTGGGGGCTTGCTTCAACCCGTATAAAGCTTTTTGCAACTTAAAAACATGTTGAGGAAACTTAGACTTCTCAAAACCGGGGGGCTTCCTAACATACACTTCCTCCTCTATATACCCGTTCAGAAAAGAACTCTTGACATCCATTTGAAAAAGCTTAAAACCTTTCGAGGCGGCAAAAGCTAAGAGAATGCGAATGGACTCAAGACGGGCAACAGGGGCGAAGGTTTCTTCAAAATCAATACCCTCCTTCTCGCAAAAACCCTGGGCAACTAGTCGAGCTTTGTTGCGCACCACAACCCCATCTTCACCTTGCTTGTTCTTGAACACCCACTTGGTGCCTATGGGGTTGCATCCTGGTGGCGGCTCAACTAGTGTCCAAACCCGATTGCGGACAAAATTCTCAAGCTCTTCTTGCATGGCATTAATCCAATTAGAATAAGAAAGAGCATGAGAAATGTCTCTGGGCTCAAAAGATGCAACAAAAGCAGATTCAGCAAACACAGCAAGAGAGTTACCAGATGAACGCAAAGTTCTCTCAGTCAAATCACCGATGATGAGCTCCGAGGGGTGATCACGCTGAACTGCTCGGGATCCCTGGTGATCTGAAGTCACCTCACTGGAGTCAGCAGCTGGCACCTCTGGACTCGATTGAGGGGGCTCGATCGAAGTGGAACAAGTGATCAGAGGTCCGCCCTCGTCCTCAGTCAAAGTTAAAGAAGGTGTGGGCTCTGCAGGAGGTGCAGAAGGCCCACCCTCATCAGCAGCTGGAGTATCCTCATCTTCCTCGAAGATGGACTCTCTGAGCTCATCATCACACGAAAGATCAAAAGAAGGAGTCAAAGAAGGCAAGGACTCATCAAAAGAAACCTCACAAGTCTCGACAAGCTGCTGGGAGTCGAGGTTCCAAACACGGAAGCCTCGAGAATGTAAAGCGTAGCCAAGAAAAACTCTGTCCCAGCAACGAGACTCAAACTTGTCCAAATGCCCTCCCTTCTTGAGCACAAAGCACTTGCAGCCGAACGCTCACAAGTGGCTCACCTTGGGTTGTCTAAGAAAAATGCGGTTGGCCAGATAGCAAGCCGTGTTCATGGCTTCAACCCAAAAGCGCCTAGGAGTCCTGTGCTCATCGAGCATCATCCTGGCCATCTCTACTAGCGTCGGTTCTTTCGTTCCACAACGTCGTTCTGTGGGGGAGTGTAAGGAGCAGAAAACTGATGGTCAAGACCATGATCACTACAGAAGCCGACGAACTGAGAGTTCTTGAACTCAGAGCTGTTGTCAGAGCGATCCAACCATTGTTCTCATTCTTCAACTTCAAAATCAGGTCATGAACACACTGAAAAGTCTCATCCTTAGACTCCAAGAAGAAAACCCACGAGAATCGAGAAAAGTCGTCAACAATCACAAGTGCGTACCACTTCCCACCGACTGAGCATACCAGAGCTGGACCAATAGTGTCCATGTGTAACAGCTCGCCCGGATACGAAGTCATCACCTGAGTCACAAGTGAGTGAGAAGCGGCAACCATTTTCCCATGACGACAGGGATGACTGTAGGACCGAAAGTAGCGACCAGAGGGGGGGTGAATGGGTGCCTAAAAATTCTTTCGAATCAATGGCCTGTTCCCAATACCCAACGCACCTCAAAAGACTAAGCAGCAGAAAATAAACAGATAGCCTATGTCTAAAGGTATCTAGCCTAGAAGCAACTGATGTCAAACAGAGAACTATCAAAGCATTGCTAATAGACAGATAAACAGTATACACAAGACTAGGCAAGAAAAACTTCTCAGTATAACACTCTAAGTGCACTAAGAATGAAGTGAGAAGTTACCGTTCGAAATCTGTCTCCTGTTTGAAACTTGGCGAAGCCTGCTTCGCTGGTCGAGGCCTGCTTCGTAGTGTCGAAGCATGCTTCGTGGGGTCGAAGCCTGCTTCGGAGGTCGAGGTCTACTTCACTGGTCGAAGTTTGGTTCGGAGGTGAAAGTCGAAGTCTGTTGAAGGTGTGTTGTCTATCTTAGGTCGAGTGTGAATGAGAGCGAAGTATGACAGAGTCGGAGCCTGCTTCGAAGTGTGTACTTCGAAGGCAAGGCTTCGAACACAGCTTCGAACTTGCACACAGAGCGAACAACCTTCGAAATGAAAAACGAAGGCTGACACGCGACAGAGAAACCAAAACGAAGCCTATACTCTACCTTCGAACAGAACACAAGGACCTTCGAAGAAGACGGAAGCAAACACTGAGCGAAGTCTAACAGAAAGACAAGCTTCGAAGCCAACTTCGAAACCTGTCGAAGTATGGACTTCGAAGAGCTCGAGTCGGAGTACCTTCGCACAGATGTTCGAAGTATGAAATGCTGACAGTTCAAAAGGTACTTCGAATCTAGCCACTCAGGACACAAAATGAAGTTCGAAGTTTAGACGAAGCCTTCGAGTATATCAGATCGAAGCCTGCCTCACGGAGCTGAGGGGCTTCAAACAGAGAGGATGGCTTCGCCAGAAAACAGTCAGAAAAGTTACTCAGCCCTGTCAACTTCGATCAAAAAAACTGCGCAGAAAAGCAAAAAGCTGGTACTAGTGTACTGTTGCTACAGTGTAGTAGTACTACTTGCAACAGCAGGAACTAGTACTACTTGCGTGAAGAACACACGCAACAGAAGCAATCTTAAGCACTCAAAACCAGGAATAAAATCGCTGTGAGCAAACCGAAAACTGCAAGGCCATTAAATGGGATGCTACACACGAAACAGAAGGAATAGAATCATCCAACAGCAGGGAACAAAATTAATAAACAGCAACAACTAGCCTGGCGGTGTACACATGAACAGGAAAGGAAAGAGACAAAGCAAGAACAAAATGACCCAAAGGAGTAGTATTGATTTCAGCAAAAAAGGTAGTTCAACCCTAGGTATTGGGGTCCTATTTATAGGCTGCCCAACACTAGGAATACTCCACCAGCCCCTTAGGGTTTTTAACAGACGCAAGAATAAAAGAAAAGACTCTACTGCCCTTAGGTATTTTTACAGACACGACTGACTGACTGTGGGCCTAGAGATACAGATGACTTATCCGGAAGCTAAGTTTTCGTAGCGACTATGGTTTCTCTTCTGGACAGTCGGATACAAGATCGACAGTTGTCAGTTTTGCGCCGAAACTGACAAAGCCTCCTACCGGCTTTGCACCAGGTGCCCGGATTGGGCCGACCCGATTCCGCATCTCTCTCAGTCGGGCAATCACTCTCCGCCCGTGTACCTGAGTCACACGTGGCCCATGAAACAACAGATCTCTTCTACTTCAGTCCTCTTTGACTATCATTGACAATAACTCATCACTTCTGGAGCCATGAGGCCCACGCTATTCAGCATGACTCCTCAATCTCCCCCTTGATGAGTGCATTGTCAACACTCCTCTTCATCATCTCTTCAGAACCTGTGAACACATGTGGAAACACGAAAACAAAGCACAAGAAAAACAAAGAAGAAGAAAAATAAGGTAAAAGTTTAACCTTAATGACCAAAAGCCGAACAAAAGCAAGAAGCGGTCATTATGGTTAACCTAAGGTAAAAGCTCAAAATTAGTGCGATTTTCAGAACAACGAGGATATCAACAGAGTAAGAACAAGCGAGACAGAAACTCCCCCTTAAACTCTGATCCCAAATTTTCTCCCCCTTGTTGACAAGTGAACTCATCGAGCACTCAAAAGAGACACAGACTCCCCCTCAAATGCAACTCCCCCTCAAAATATGAAGTGAATTCAAGTGGAGTGCATCAGGAGTGTAGAAAGCATGCTTCTCAAATATGATTGACTGCAATTACAACATCTAACAGATACAGCAAAATACATACTGTCTAAGATACATGGCATGATCAGTGCAACATATGATATATAAAGAAAGTCATTAGCACACATTTTCAATTTTTGCAAACAAAAGCATCACCACATGTTCCAATAAACAAGCAAGGTAAAACATGAGATGCAAAAGCTAACTGATATCTACCAAGATAAGCATTGTCCAAAACACAGTGCTTCAGCAAACTTGTTATCATTTCATTTTTCAGGCTTTTTCTCTTTCCTTTTTCAATTTTGCCAGGGGTTATTTGCATGTCAAACCTTATGCTGACCGACCAAGTCAAGCCTAGATCAGAACTGGACCATCAGAAGCTTAAGACATTGGTCTTGGCATACACTACAGTGTCCTAGTTCATACCAAAGTGCTATGGTATGCAGTCCAGAACAATGCAATGCGACAAGACAAACCCACCTGGATCTTTTCAATTTTAAGCATAAAAAGGCATGGAATTTTCATTTTTCTGGTTTTTCATTATTTTATAGCACATTTTCCATGTTCAAAAGCATAGAGATGTCCAAGTTGCATATTTGCATCTAAGTAAGGAGCGAGCTACAAGGTATGTATCAGATAGCAAAAACATTTAGCATACGCATGCTAGTTACCAGAAGCAATGGTGATCATTTTTCAATTTTAAAGCATAAAAGCCATGCATATGACAGATATCAGACTTATCAAGCGAACTGAGACAAGACATGATCATTGACAAGTAATCAAAAGCATGTACTAGCTAGAATAAGTAAAGCAGTTCAATCATATAACAGAAGCAGGTTCAAAATGTGATATGTGAATATGCAAGATATGAACACACAGCAAAGAAGAAGGAAAAACTGACGCAAAAATATCCCAGAAAGGATACACAACACCCAAATCCCCTCGTAAACGCTCAAAGGTAGTCTGATCTAGGGGTTTGGTAAAAATGTCAGCCAACTGATGATGGGTATCAACATGAACAAGGTCAATGACACCTTTCTCATATTGATCCCGCAGAAAGTGAAAGCGCACATCAATATGTTTGGTTTTTGAATGGAGACATGGGTTTTTCCCTACACTAATAGCACTGGTGCTGTTGCAAAACAATGGAACCCTGGTAGGAAAGAATAACCCAAAATCTCGCAGAGTGGAAATCATCCAAACCATCTGTGAGCAGCAGCTAGCAGCAGCTATGTACTCAGCCTCTGTGGTCGAAAGAGCAACTCCAGATTGCTTTCGAGAAGACCAAGAGACAAGAGAAGAACCGAGAAACTGGCAAGTACCGAAAGTCGACTTGCGATCCAACCGGCACCCACCAAAGTCGGCATCTGAAAATCCAGATAAATCGAGAGAAGATGATGTTGAATAGAAAAGACCAAGATCGTGCACATAAGTGAGATACCTGAAGATGCGCTTGACAGCCTGTCGGTGAGACGCGCGTGGTGAAGACTGAAAACGCGCACAAAGTCCCACGGCGAACTGTATGTCTGGTCTTGTTGCCGTCAAGTACAACAGCGAACCGATCATCCCTCGAAACTCCCTCTCATTGACCTTGATGCCGCTCTCATCCTTGTCCAGACCTCCAGATGTGCCCATCGGGGTCATCTGCGGCTTCAATTCACCACCAAAGTCAAATTTCTTAAGCATGTCGCGAGTGTACTTACCTTGGTGGATGAAGGTGCCGTCCTTGGTCTGCTCGATCTGGAGCCCTAAGAAGTACTTGAGCTCACCCATGAGGATCATCTCAAATTCACTGTGCATCTTCTCAGAAAACTTGGACACAAGAGAATCAGTAGTACCGCCAAAAATAATATCGTCCACGTAAATCTGAGCAACTAAGAAATCTGAAGAAACTCTGAGCAGAAAGAGAGTTTTATCCACCGAACCCATCACAAAGCCCTTCCCCAACAAAAATTGCTTCAACTGGTCATACCAAGCCCTGGGGGCTTGCTTCAACCCGTATAAAGCTTTTTGCAACTTAAAAACATGTCGAGGAAACTTAGGGTTCTCAAAACCGGGGGGCTGCCTAACATAAACTTCCTCCTCTATGAACCCGTTCAGAAAAGCACTCTTAACGTCCATTTGAAAAAGCTTAAAACCCTTCGAAGCGGCAAAAGCTAAGAGAATACAAATGGACTCAAGACGGGCAATAGGGGCGAAAGTTTCTTCAAAGTCAATACCTTCCTTCTAGCAAAAACCCTGGGCAACTAGTCGAGCTTTGTTGCACACCACAACCCCATCTTCACCTTGTTTGTTCTTGAACACCCACTTGGTGCCTATGGGGTTGCATCCTGGTGGCGGCTCAACTAGTGTCCAAACCCGATTACGGACAAAGTTCTCAAGCTCTTCTTGCATAGCATTAATCCAATTAGAGTCAGAAAGAGCATGAGAAACATCTCTGGGCTCAAAAGATGCAACAAAAGCAAATTCAGCAAACACAGCAAGAGAGGCATTTGATGAACGCAAAGTTCTCTCAGTCAGATCACCGATGATGAGCTCTGAGGGATGGTCACGCTGAACTGCTCGGGTTCCCTGGTGATCTGAAGTCACCTCACCAGAGTCAGCAGCTGGCACCTCTGGACTCGACTGAGTGGGCTCGATCGTAGTGGAAGAAGTGATCAGAGGTCCGCCCTCATCCTCAGTCGAAGTCTCAAAAGGTGTGGGCTCTGCAAGGGGTGCAGAAGGCCCACCCTCATCAGCAGCTGGAGTATCCTCATCTTCCTCGAAGATGGACTCTCCGAGCTCATCATCACCAGAAGGCTCAAAAGAAGGAGTCAAAGAAGGCAAGGACTCATCAAATGAAACCTCACAAGTCTCGACAAGCAACTGGGATTCGAGGTTCCAAACACGGAAGCCTCGAGAATGCAATGCATAACCAAGAAAAACACCATCCCAGCAACGAGACTCAAACTTGTCCAAATGCCCTCCCTTCTTGAGCACAAAGCACTTGCAGCCAAACGCTCGCAAGTGGCTCACCTTGGGCTGTCTGCCAAACCGCAACTCATACGAAATCTTACTTAAGTAAGCTCGAAGAAAAATGCGGTTGGCCAGATAGCAAGCCGTGTTCATGGCTTCAGCCCAAAAACGCCTAGGAGTCCTGTGCTCATCGAGCATCGTCCTGACCATCTCGACTAGCGTGCGGTTCTTTCGTTCCACAACGCCATTCTATGGGGGAGTGTAAGGAGAGGAAAACTGATGGTCCAGACCCTGATCACTACAGAAGCTGACGAACTGAGAGTTCTTGAACTCAGAGCCATTGTCGGATCAAATTGCTCGCATCCGACCATTGTTCTCATTCTTCAGCTTCAAAATCAGGTCATGAACAAACTGAAACGTTTCATCCTTTGACTCCAAAAAGAAAACCCATGAGAATCGAGAGAAGTCGTCAACAATGACAAGTGCGTACCACTTCCCACCGACTGAACGTACCCAAGCTGGACCAACAGTGTGCAAGTGTAAAAGCTCGCCTGGATACGAAGTCATCACCTGAGTCACAGATGAGTGAGAAGCGGCAACCATTTTCCCATGACGAAAGGGATGACAAACTAGATCCTTCTCCATCTTAAGCTTGGGCAATCCTCGGATGAGGTCCATAGAGCTGAACCTGACTAGCAGATCAAAACTCAAATGACCTAACCTCCTATGCCACTTCCAGAGCTCAGAGGAGGATCCAGCAATCAAACAGCGAGAAGGGCCAAAAGAACTAGAGAAGTCAATTCGAAAAACTTTACCAAATGGTAAAATTTGGCAAATCAAGGACCCTCTAGAATCAAACACAGAAGAGTTGCCCTTCTTAAAACGCACTTCCAAACCATCCTCAAGAAGTTGCGAAACAGAAATCAAATTGAAGTTCAAATTCTTAACCAAAGCAACATTCTTCAAAGAGAAATGATCTGAAATGCGAATAGAGCCTATGCCACTTACCTTCCCTTCACCACTGTTCCCGAAAGTGATGTACTCTTTGGAGCTCGGGGGAGTGAGACTGGAGAACCATCTGCGATGTCCCGTCATGTGGCGAGAACATCCTGAGTCCATGATCCAAACGTCCTCCAGTCCCCGATCCTGCACAATCAGTGGCTGTAAGTGGGAGCAAATGGTCCGGCACCAGGTTTAGCAAAAGAGCTAAACCAGTGTCGAGCCATCTGCTCAAAAGATGGAAAGCGAAAACCATCAAAAGAGTTTGGACCAAAACGCGGCTCAAAGTGCGGTCCTCGGTTCTGCCTAAAACCTCAACCACAAGGTCCAGGACCGTGGCCAACACGACCTGGAACTCCGCCGGAACGGACACCACCAACTGGAGCACGGGCAAGAAAGCCGTCTCCTCTACCACCACCTACACGACGCGGCCTGGCCTCCAGCCTCTCCCTGCGTCGAGGAACACGCAGTCTACCACCCTGCTGGTAGAACTGCTCCTGATCACCATGAGCTTTCTTTGTTCTCTCAACCCGCTTCCTCCTGAAGCAAAACTCCGCAAGATGCCCATCTCTCTAACAGTACTCACAATGATAGGTGGGCTTCTTGGGATGTGGTTGAGGCTTGGGATGTTTGGGCTTGGTGGTGTTAGGTGTAGTCTTCTTGGGTTGAGAAGGTACAGGAAGAGAGTCTATAGAAGAGTGGAGGTGTTTGGGCTTTCGAACCCAGATAGGCTTCTTGGGTGGAGCTTTAGGTGGTTCATAAATTACTCCATCCTTGGGCTGACAAGCCTAGGAAGACTCAGTGGAGTGAGTCTTGGGGTATCTCTGTTCAGGAGTCATTTTACTCCACTCCACTGCCCGGCTAATGGCACTCTCAAAGTCAGCCTTGGTGTAGGTGTAACCTACCCCAAACCCATCCTGCCTCTTGAAATGCTGGATCATCGTGCCGAGCTATGGCTCGTGGCACTGATCCAACTAAGGATAGAACGGAGGTAAAAGTTCTCATTCTGAGAATTAGCTAGCTCCTCTCTCAAGGAAGCTAGAACCTCCACCTGAGACAAGCAGGTCTCACACTCATTCTCTACTTGGACAGACTTCTCAGCTTTCAGGTTAATCAATTCCATTCTAAGAGACAGACAGTTCTCACAAACAGTGGGTGGAACTGACAATGTCTCAAGCTCTAGCCTAGTCTACGCAAGCTCAGCTCTCAACCTCTCCAAATCACCCAAATGTTCATCGCCATTGGATTTCAACTCAGCTAAGGCAGCTAGATGAGATGGGCAATCAACACAGGGTGCGACGACAGTGGCTTGAGCATCTTTCAGCTCCAGCTCAGCGCTTTCAAGCTCAGTGGCCAAAGCGTCCCTCTCATCAACCCTTTCTATGTACTTGGACTTCAGAGTCGACAAGTCACACAGAAGCACCTCACACTTCGGGCACTCACTGCTATCACCCAAGCAAGGTGAAGAAGAGAGACTCTCAATTCTGCCGTTGGCTACGGCAAGCTCACTCTCTAACTCATCTATCCTCTTCTTAGCCCCCCTAAGTAGTTTTTCCCGATATTTCAACTCCTGACGATTGTTCTCAAGTAAATCAACGATTTCGCGCTCATAGGATGATACCTTTTCATTGTCGTCATCGTCGGAGTCATCGGAGGAGCTCTTTTCTTCCTTATCCCCAAGAGCCATTGAATAGAAGCTCTTGCGGGATCTTCGGCGCTGGTGTGAGCGGCTCTTCGGTTTGTCTCCGAAGGCCATGAACAGAGGCCCGCCGGATCGTCCTTGTCCTTCCCCTTCCTGATGGCGATCTCCTCATCGCTTGAGCTCGATGAAGAGGAAGAAGACGTGGACCGCTTGGAGTAGCTCTTCTCCATCTCGGCGAAGAAGGCCTTGTCGCGCTTCTTGTTCTCTCGCCTGTAGTCCTTCAGGGCCTTCTTGAAGAATCGAGTCTTTGGCTTGCCCTTGTTGAAGGATGAGCTCTCATGCTTGCCGGAGTCGTGGAAGCTGCCACCAGTGCCCTTCTTGTGTCCATTGCGCTTGGGGCAGTCGGTGATGAAGTGTCCTGGATCACCACACTCAAAGCATCCGGATTTTGTGCCGTGTCTTTTGAACATTCTCTTGTCATAGACACGATGCACCCGGTTGTTAAAAAGACACAAATCATCATCTCCCAAAGACTCAAGCTGGTCCTCAGTGATAGACATCAAGGAGAACCCAGCACAGCTCATAGCAGAGGGATCAACAGAAGGTGTAGCAAGGGCCAGGGATTTTTATCCAGAACTAGTGAGATTTGATCTCAGTTGGATATCTACCTCAGTGACCTTCAGCTTGCTAAACAACTCAGAAACGGTCAAGGTATCATAAGAAGTGCTCTCAACGATAGAGGATACCTTGATCTCCCAGATCTTTGGGTCCAAGGTATGGAGAACCTTGAGCGCCTGCTCGTGATCTGAGACTAACTGAGCACCCTCAGCCTTGTTGTCCCGAAGCTTGTTAATGATCGATTGAAAACGACCAAACAAAGCTTCAACAGATTCACCCGGCTTTTGTGTGATTTCTCGTACTCACGCCGGTAGGTCTGATAGAGCCGAGCCTTGACCTGAGCTGTTCCCTCATGGTGTGCCTTGAGGGTAGCCCAGATCTCTCTCGTAGTGGAGAGATGGCTCACATGCTCAAACTCAGTGGGACCAAAACCAGAGAAAAGAATGTTCACAGCCTTACTGTTGCTCAGATGCTGAGCAATGATACCGGCAGTACCATGCTCAGCGACTGGCAATATGACAAACGTGGTGTGAACGCAAATGTCCCAAATATGTCCGAACCCTGGCTCATGAGATAGGCTCGCATGCGAGTCTTCCAATAGTTGTAGCCATAGGCTTCCAAGGACGGGACCTTGCCAGGAGACGTCATGGTCACTACTGGGGTTTAGAACCGGTTAAGGTATGGAAAAACCCTAACCTCGCTCTGATACCACTTGTAGGACCGAAAGTAGCGACCAGAGGGGGGGTGAATGGGCACCTAAAAATTCATTCGAATCAATGGCCTGTTCCCAATACCCAACGCACCTCAAAAGACTAAGCAGCAGAAAATAAACAGATAGCCTAAGTCTAAAGGTATCTAGCCTAGAAGCAACTGATGTCAAACAGAGAACTATCAAAGTAGTGCTAATAGACAAATAAACAGTATACACAGGACTAGGCAAGACAAACTTCTCAGTATAACACTCTAAGTGCACTAAGAATGAAGTGAGAAGTTACCGTTCGAAATCTGTCTCCTGTTCAAAACTTGGTGAAGCCTGCTTCGCTAGTCGAGGCCTGCTTCGCAGTGTCGAAGCCTGCTTCACGGGGTCGAAGCCTGCTTCGGAGGTCGAGGTCTACTTCACTAGTCGAAGTCTGGTTCGGAGGTGAAATTCGAAGTCTGTCGAAGGTGTGTTGTCTATCTTAGGTCGAGTGTGAATGAGAGCGAAGTATGACAGAGTCGGAGCCTGCTTCGAAGTGTGTACTTCGAAGGCAAGGCTTCGAACACAGCTTTGAACTCGCACATAGAGCGAACAACCTTCGAAATGAAAAACGAAGGCTGACACGCGACAGAGAAACCAAAACAAAGCCTATAGTCTACCTTCGAATAGAACACAAGGACCTTCGAAGAAGACGGAAGCAAACACTGAGCAAAGTCTAACAGAAAGACAAGCTTCGAAGCCAACTTCGAAACCTGTCGAAGTATGGACTTCGAAGAGCTCGAGTCGGATTACCTTCGCACAGATGTTCGAAGTATGAAATGTTGACAGTTCAAAAGGTACTTTGAAGCTAGCAACTCAGGACACAAAATGAAGTTCGAAGTTCAGACGAAGCCTTCGAGTATATCAGATCGAAGCCTGCCTCACGGAGCTGAGGGGCTCCGAACAGAGAGGATGGCTTCGCCAGAAAATAGTCAGAAAAGTTACTCAGCACTGTCAACTTCGATAAAAAAACTGCCCAGAAAAGCAAAAAGCTGGTACTAGTGTACTGTTGCTACAGTGTAGTAGTACTACTTGCAACAGCAAGAACTAGTACTACTTGCGTGAAGAACACACCCAACAGAAGCAATCTGAAGCACTCAAAACCAGGAATAAAATCGCTGTGAGCAAACCGAAAACTGCAAGGCCATTAAATGGGATGCTACACACGAAACAGAAGGAATAGAATCATCCAACAGCAGGGAACAAAATTAATAAACAACAACAACTAGCCTGGCGGTGTACACATGAACAGGAAAGGAAAGAGACAAAGCAAGAACAAAATGACCCAAAGAGGTAGTATTGATTTCAGCAAAAAGGGTAGTTCAACCCTAGGGATTGGGGTCCTATTTATATGCTGCCCAACACTAGGAATATTCCACCAGCCCCTTAGGGTTTTTTACAGACGCAGGAATAAAAGAAAAGACTCTACTGCCCTTAGGTATTTTTACAAACACGACTGACTGACTGTGGGCCTAGAGATACAGATGACTTATCCGGAAGCTAAGTTTTCGTAGCGACTACGGCTTCTCTTCTGGACAATCGAATACAAGATCGATGGTTGTTAGTTTTGCGCCGAAACTAACAAAGACTCCTACCGGCTTTGCACCAGGTACCCAGATTGGGCCAGCCTGATTCCGCAGCTCTCTCAGCCCGGCAATCACTCTCCGCCAGTGTACCTGAGTCAACTCTGGTCAACAGCCCAGTGGGTCTTCTACTGCTTCTGGCCCATGTACCCGGATTGGGCCAGCCCGACTTCGCAGCCTCCTCTGCCCGACAGTCGCTCGCTGCCCGTGTACCTGAGTCACACGCGGCCCATGAAACAGCAGATCTCTTCTACTTCAGTCCTCTTTGACTATCGTTGACAATGACTCATCACTTCTGGAGCCATGAGGCCCACGCTATTCAGCATGGCTCCTCAATGACAAACTAGATCCTTCTCCATCTTAAGCTTGGGCAATCCTCGGATGAGGTCCATAGAGCTCAACCTGACTAGCAGATCAAAACTCAAATGACCTAATCTCCTATGCCACTTCAAGAGCTCGGAGGAGGATCCAGCAATCAAAATGCGAGAAGGGCCAAAAGAACTAGAGAAGTCAATCCGAAAAACCTTACCAAAAGGTAAGATCTGGCAAATCAAAGACCCTCTAGAATCAATCATAGAAGAACTGCCCTTCTTAAAACGAACCTCCAAACCATCCTCAAGAAGTTGCGAAACAGAAATCAAATTGAAATTCAAATTTCCAACCAAAGTAACATTCTTCAAAGAGAAATGATCAGAGATGTGAATTGAGCCAATATCGTTTACCTTCCCTTGACCACTATTCCCGAATGTGATGTACTCTTTGGAGCTCGGGGAAGTGAGACTGGAGAACCATCTGCGATGTCCCATCATGTGGCGAGAGCATCCTGAGTCCATGATCCAAACGTCCTCCAGTCCCCGATCCTGCACAATCAGTGGTTGTAAGTGGGAGCAAATGGTCCGGCACCAGGTTTAGCAAAAGAGCTAAACCAGTGTCGAGCCATCTGCTCAAAAGACAGAAAGCAAAAACCATCAGAAGAGTTTTGACCAAAACGCGGCTCAAAGCACGGTCCTCGGTTCTGCCTAAAGCCTCGGCCACGAGGTCCACGACCGTAGCCAAAACGGCCTAGAGCTCTGCCGGAACGAACACCACCAACTGGAGCACGGGCATGAAAGTTGTCTCCTCTACCATCACCTACACGACGCGGCCTGGCCTCCAGCCTCTCCTCGCGTCGAGGAGCACGCAGTCCACCACCCTGCTGGTAGAACTGCTCTTGACCACCACGAGCTTTCTTTGCTCTCTCAACCCGCTTCTTCCTGAAGCAAAACTCCGCAAGATGCCCTTCTCTCTGACAATACTCACAATGGTAGGTGGGCTTCTTGGGGTGTGGTTGAGGCTTGGGGTTCTTGGGCTTAGTGGGGTCTAGTGTAGTCTTCTTGGTTTCAGAGGGTCCAGGAAGAGAATCGAGAGAAGTGTGGAGGTGTTTGGGCTTTGGAACCCAGATGGGCTTCTTGGGTGGAGCTTTGGGTTGTTCATGAATCACTCCATCCTTGGGCTGACTAGCATGGGAAGACTCAGTGGAGTGAGTCTTGGGGTATCTCTGCTCAGGAGTCATTTTACTCCACTCGACTGCCCAGCTAATAGCACTCTCAAAGTCAGCCTTGGTGTAGGTGTAACCTACCCCAAACCCATCCTGCCTCTTAAACTGCTGGATCATCATGCCGAGCTGTGTCTCTCTGGCACTGATCCAACTCAGGATATAACGGAGGTAAAAGTTCTCATTCTGGGAATCAGCTAGCTCCTCTCTCAAGGAATCTAGAACCTCCACCTGAGACAAGCAGGTCTCACACTCGCTATCTATCTGGACAGACTTCTCGGCTTTTAGCTTGATCAATTCCATTCTAAGAGACAAACAGTTCTCACAGACGGTGGGTGGAACTAACAGTGTCTCAAGCTCTAGCCAAGTCTATGCCAGCTCAGCTCTCACTCTCTCCAAATTACCCAAATGCTCATTACCCTAGGCTTTTAGCTCAGCTAAACTAGTTAGATGAGATGGGCAATCAGCACAGGGCACAACGACAGTGGCTTGAGCATCTTTCAGCTCCAGCTGAGCGCTTTCAAGCTCAGTGGCGAAAGCGTCCCTCTCATCAACCCTTTCTGTATACCTAGACTTCAGAGTCGATAGGTCACACAGAAGCGCCTCACACTTCAGGCACTCACTGCTATCACCCAAGCAAGGAGAAGAAGATAGACTCTCAATTCTGTCATTGGTCATGGCAAGCTCACTTTCTAACTCATCTATCCTCTTCTTGGCCCCCTAAGCAGTTTTTCCCGATATTTTAACTCCTCATGATTACTTTCAAGTAAATCAACGATTTCGCGTTCATAAGATGATACCTTCTGTGATCTCTTCTCTTCCTTAGCCCCAAGAGCCATTGAGCAGAAGCTCTTGCGGGATTTTCGGCGCTGATGTGAGCGGCTCTTCGGCTTGTGCCCGAAGGCCATGAAGCAAAGGCCCGCCGGATTGTCCTTGTCCTTCCCCTTCCTGATGATGATCTCCACATCGCTTGAGCTCGATGAAGAGGAAGACGTGGAACGCTTGGAGTATCTCTTCTCCATCTCGGCGAACAAAGCCTTGTCGCGCTTCTTGTTCTCTCGCCGGTAGTCCTTCAGGGCCTTTCTGAAGAATCTGTTCTTAGGCTTGCCCTTGTTGAAGAAGGAGCTGTCGTGCCTGCCGGAGTCATGGAAGCCACCACTGGTGCCCTTCTTGTGTCCATTGCGCTTGGGGCAGTCGGCGATGAAGTGTCCTGGATCACCACACTCAAAGCACCCAGATTTTGTGCTGTGTCTCTTGAAAATTCTTTCGTCATAAACACGACGCACCCGGTTGTTAAAAAGACACAGGTCATCATCTCCCAAAGACACAAGCTGGTCCTCAGTGATAGACATCAAAGAGAACCCAGCACAGCTCACAGAAGAGGGATCAACAGAAGGTGTAGCAAGGGCCAGAGACTTTGATCCAGAGCTAGTGAGATTTGATCTCAACTGGGTATCAACCTCGGTGGCCTTCAGCTTGCTAAACAACTCAGAAATGGTCAAGGTATCATAAGATGTGCTCTCAATGATAGAGGATACCTTGATCTCCCAGATCTTTGGGTCCACGGTATGGAGAACCTTGAGCGCCTGCTCGTGATCTGAGACTAACTGAACACCCTCAGCCTTGTTGTCCCGAAGCTTGTTTATGATCGATTGAAAACGACCAAACAACGCTTCAACAGATTCACCCGGCTTTTGTGTGAAGTTCTCATATTCACGCCGGTAGGTCTGGTAGAGCCAAGCCTTGACCTGAGCTGTCCCTTCATGATGTGCCTGAAGGGTAGCCCAGATCTCTCTCGCAGTGGAGAGAAGGCTCACACGCTCAAACTCAGTGGGAACTAAACCAGAAAACAAGATGTTCACAGCTTTGCTATTGTTCAGATGCTGGGCTATGATACCAGGAATACCACGCTTAGCAACTGGCAATATGACAAACGTGGCGTTAATGCAAATGTCCGAGATGTCTGAGCTTTGGCTCATGAGATAGGCTCGCATGCGAGTCTACCAATAATTATAGCCATAAGCTTCCAAGGACGGGACCTTGCCAGGAGACGTCATGACCTCTACTGGGGTTTAGAACCGGTTAAGGTATGGAAAAACCCTAACCAGGCTCTGATACCACTCGTAGGACCGAAAGTAGCGACCAGAGGGGGGTGAATGGGCGCCTTAAAAAATTCTTTCGAATCTATGGACTACTCCCAACACCCAACGCACCTCAAAAGACTAAGAAGCAAAGCTTGAACAGATTGCTTAAGTCTAAAAGTATCTAGCCTAGAAAAGACTGGTGTCCTAGACACAGAAACACCAATACAGTGCTAACATGCTGATAAACAAAATATTCAATACATGGCATATCAAACTTCTCAGCAGAAGATCTAAGTGTACATGAAAAGAGATGAGAAGTTACTGTTCAAAATTGTCTCATGTTCGATACTTAGCGAAGCCTGCTTCGCAGTGTCGAAGCATGCTTCATAGTGTCGAAGCCTGCTTCATAGAGACGAAGCCTGCTTCGCTGAGCCTAGCGAAGGCTATCGTTGAAGAGCCGAAGGTTTGTTGAGTCTAGCCTAGTTAGAGTGTGGCAGAATGCGAAGTATGCTTCGAAGCGAAGTATGAAAATATCGAAGCCTGCTTCGAACAGAGTACTTCGAAGCTGATACTCCGATCAGAAAGCTTGGAACAACGATTGCAGAAGAACAAGCTTCGAAAGAGAAGCGAAGCCCAACATACGACAGCAAAATCAAAACGAAGCCAAGACAGCTACCTTCGAAGTTAGCTAGATCGAAGTATGACTACCGAAGTAGTAACCCTCGAACCACAAACCAACTTCGAAAGACAAGCTCCGATCTCACACACTGTGACCTTCAAAGCAGAAAGACCTCAGAAAGCTCACTCCGAGCGAAGTCTACCAGAAAGACATGCTTCGGAGCTCACTTCGAAGCCTGTCAAAGTATTGACTTCGTAACGCTCGAGTCGGAGTACACCTTCGCAAGAACTGTCGAAGTATGCTAACAGAACATAAACGAAGCACATAACATACTTCGAAGCTAGGTTCACAGTTCAAAATCAGAGCTGAGAGTTCTTAGCAACACCTTCGAAAAAGTCAGGTCGAAGCCTGCTTCACAGAGCTAAAGGACTTCACACCAGACATGGGGCTTCGCTAGAAAAACAGCTAGAGAAAAGCTAAGTCATGTCTACTCGATCAAAAAGGCTATGCAGTCAAAAGCAAGGCTAGAGGACTAGTGTACTGTTGCTAGAGGAAGTAGTACTACTTGCTATAGTACACATGAACTAGTACTCACGTGAAGAACAAAACGAAGCAACCAGAGAAGCTTCCGCTCACGAATAAATGATTTCACATGCAAAATGAAGTAAACTTGACCACATGAGAAATGCTGGCAGCGCAGAACGTTAGAGAATAAACATCATGTGAAGAACAGATAGCAATAACAGGGAAAATCTCAAGAACAGAGCCTGGCGGCGCACACAGGGAGAGAGAAACACAGAGAACAAAGAAGAATGACCCAAGGAATTGATTAAAAAGTGATTTCAGCAAAAGGGTGACCTAACCCTAGGGATTGGGGCCCTATTTATAGGTTGCCCAATAGCTAGGAATATTCCACCAGCCCCTTGGGGTTTTTTACAGACGCTGAAATAACGGAAAAGACTAAATTTCCCTTAGGATATTTTTATAGACTCGACTGACTGACTGTGGGCCTAGGTACAAAATAGTAAACTCCTATTTACAGATGACTTATCCGGAAGCTAAGCTTTCGTAGCGACTACGGCTTCTCTTCTGGACAGTCCGATACAAGATCAGCGGTCATCAGTTTTGCGCTGAAACTGACAAAGCCTCCACCGACTTTGCACCAGGTACCCGGATTGGGCCGGCCCGACTCCGCAGCTCTCTCAGCCTGGCAATCGCTCACCACCCATGTACCTGAGTCAATCCTGGTCAACAGCCCAGTGGGTCTTCTGCTGCTCCTGGCTCATGTACCCAGATTGGGCCAGCTTGACTTCGCAGCCCCTCAGCCCGACAGTCACTCGCTGCCCGTGTACCTGAGTCACACACGGCCCAGACGAAGCAGGTCTTCCCTCTTCTTCTGTCCTCTTTGACTATCGTTGACAATGACTCATCACATCTGGAGCCATGAGGCCCACGCTATTCAGCATGGCTCCTCATCGGGGACGACAACGACGGGCTCCAACG
Source organism: Zizania palustris (assembly GCA_019279435.1). Lineage (NCBI taxonomy): Eukaryota > Viridiplantae > Streptophyta > Magnoliopsida > Poales > Poaceae > Zizania > Zizania palustris. The sequence continues at coordinate 3,025,924 of JAAALK010000085.1, forward strand.
GTGGCGGCGCGGGCACTGGGAGCGGCAGTAACTGGCGGGAAAGATTAGGGCTTAGGGTTTTCAGACGGCGGGAGCGAAATATTTATATAGGCGGATTAGCAGTGGCGGGCATGATGATGTCATCCTGCCCGCCACTGCTATTTTCTCTTAGTAGTGGCGGGCGATGACGTCACCAGCCCGCCACTACTAATCCGCCCGCCGCTGGTGCTCGATGCCACTACTAAAAGGAATAGCAGTGGTGGGCTGGTGACGTCAACATGCCCACCACTGATTACACCCGACCGCCACTACTATGAGAGGTGAGGGTTATCTAACATACATTGCGATACATTTCGAGAAACACTTTGTAGCGCAGTGGTGTGGGGGTTGCTTTGGTGCCATGCGGTTCGAGGTTCGAACCTTGCTGCCGGCAGGCGGTTTGAGGTTTGAACCTTGCTGCTATCATCCAAACATTTTTTTTCATTTCTGTTATAATTTTCATGACTGTTTATTGATGTTTAAATTCTAGTTTGAACTTGATTTTTTTAACAATAAAAATACATCATAACTTATCAAATATAAAAATTTGGTATTTTTCTGCCTCACTTTACTTTTTTTTATTTCATTAAGAAACCTGAGATTCTTCGGGGAATGCATTAGGGTTTAGAGATGAAATGACTGAGGTTTGAAAGCAAAATCTATAGTTGATTCTTCCTTTGAAATTGAAACGTTTTGTACAATAAAAATACAACACCAATATTCTAATTGCAAAAATTGGTATTTTTCTTCCTCAGTTTACTCTTTTTATTTCATTAAGTGTGTTTTTAAGATCAAAGTCAAAATAAGTTTAATTTGATGTTTAATTAAATCCTCATTTGATCTTGAACATGATTTAACAATAAATGACATAATTGATTTTACAAATACGCACACTAAACATAAATGATCTAGCCTTGCACTAATTTTCCATCGCCATTGGTGCGTAGATAAGGAATCATACTGCCAAATGACAGTTTTGCTTCAACCACATTGATCCTTGATATGCCAATGAAAAACGACATCTCATCAAACTGATTGTATTCTTCTTCGTCTTCTGCTCCATCAACTCCAACAATTCTTTGTTTTCCTGGAGCAACTATGTATGTTTTCTCATCTTTAGGATCAAGTATGTAAAATACTTGTCCACGGATTGAGCGAGTATCCAAGGGTCATCATTATAAGCCACCTTATTAAGGTCAACTATCGTAAACCCGTAATCATCCACCTCCACACCTTCTGGATGTCTGACCCACTGGCACTTAAATACAGGGATTTCTATACAGTTCCCGTAGTTAAGTTGCCATATTTCTTCGATGTATCCATAGTAAGCATTCTTTTGTCCAGTGCTATCTTCTGCTTCTCCTCTGACGCCACTATTTTGGCGCTGACTCTTTTGATCCTTTGCTTTAGTATAGAATGTGAAACCATTGATGTCATACACTTGCCATGTTTTAACCATGCTCAATGGACCGTAAGACAATTTATTTATCATCATCTCTTCATCGGTTTCTCCAATCGAAAGGTTTAGATCCCTCAACCATGATGTGAAATGAATTTTGTGTTCTTTCATAATCCATTGTTCATCGCGATCTTCATTCTTTTCACGAAGCTCTTGCAGGTGTTGTTCAGGTCTCATAATCGCCAACTGATGCATTACACTGTAATGTGATTCTCTTATTGTTTGGTAACTATTGTCTCGTATGATTTTCCCACCTTTAGTTCCTTTACCAGTGAGTCTTCCATGGTGCCGGGACATGTGAACTCCTATTGGTCTTCCATCTCTTATGTAATCTGCGTAGCACTCAATGACTTCCTTAGTCGTGTAGCGCTCTATCATGGAACCCTCTGGATAAGCACGATTTCGTACGTAACCCTTGAAGATAACCATTAGACACTCGTACGCCTACATATTGTGTAGGTACGTTGGACCGAGAACAAAAATTTGGTCTACTATATGTATCATATAGTGCTCCATTGAGGAGCCATGCTGAAGAGCGTGGGCCTCATGGCTCCAGATGTGATGAGTCATTGTCAACGGTAGTCAAAGAGGACTGAAAAGAGGAGAGAAGAGCTGCTGCGTCTGGGCCGCTTGTGACTTAGGTATACGGGCAGCGAGCGATTGTCGGGTAGAGGAGGCCACGAAGTCGGGCTAGCCCAATCCGGGTACATGGGCTAGGAGCAGCAGAGGATCCACTCGGCTGTTGACTAGGATTGACTTAGGTACACGGACGGCGAGTGATTGTCGGGCTGAGAGAGCTGGAATCGGGACGGCCCAATCCGGGTACATGGTGCAATGCCGGTGGACGCTTTGTCAGTTTCGGCGCAAAACTGACGACCGCTGATCTTGGAACAGACCATTCAGAAGTGAAGCCGTAGTCGCTACGAAAGCTCCACTTCTGGATAAGTCATCTGTCAATAGGAGTTTACTATTTTGTCCTTAGGCCCATAGTCAGTCAGTCGAGTTTGTAAAAATATCCTAAGGGGAGTTGGGTCTTTTCCTTTTATTTCAGCGTCTGTAAAAAACCCTAAGAGTCTGTGGAATATTCCTAGGCTATTGGCCTGCCTATAAATAGGGCCCTAATCCCTAGGGTTAGGTTACCCTTTTGCTTAAATAACTTTTCTAATCCATTGGGTCACTTTTTGTTCACTGTTTTCTTGTCTCTCTTCCTGCTTGCGCCACCACAATGTTCATCTATTCGTCACGAACCCGTGAGTTTTTATTTACTCTGGTTCTGTCATTCTGCGTGCTGTGATTCTTGTGTGCTTCGATTGTGTGTGTTTTTTTTGTACTGCATCGGTTTGCGTAGTCTTCTCTGGTTGCTTCTGTTCTTCGGCTGAGTAGTACCTATCTCCTGTAGCTACTGTTTGCTAGTTAGCTAGCCCTTACTTTTTCCTGACATGGCTTTTTGATCGAGAAGATATGGTCTAGCTTGTCTTTTGTGGTTTCTGGCGAAGCCCATACTTGGCTAGAAGTCCTTCTGTCTATGAAGCAGGCTTCGATCAGACTTCTCCAAAGGCTTCGCTGCAACCAGCAACTTCGAACTTGAACTATGAATCTAGCTTCGAAGTGTGCTCTATTCTAAGGTATTATTTTGACATACTTCGGCTGTTTTTGCGAATCACACTTCGACAGGTTTTGAAGTCTAGCTTTGAAGCGTGTCTATCTGATTGGCTTCGCTCAGAGTGTGTTACTAAGAGTTTTCTGTTGACTTTTCGGAGGATCTCAGTTTGAGCGTTCGAAGTTGGTCTGTGATTCAAAGGTTACCACTCCGGTAGTCATACTTCAATCGAACTAACTTTCAGACTAGCGTGGCAGGCTTCGATTTTTATCTGAAGAGCTTCGAAGTTGTTTTCCTCTTGTGTTAAACCTCATAGATTCGAAGTATACTGCTCGAAGCAGGCTTCAACATTTTTATACTTCGCATCGAATCATGCTTCGCACTCCGTCACACTCGATCTAGGCTAGACTCCACAAACCTTCGACATCTTCTGACTTCAAACGACACCTCCGAACAAGATTCAACTACATCATCCTTCGACACTTCCACGACAGACTTCGTCAGCCTTGGACAAAGGACTCCGGAGCAGGCTTCGACACTGCGAAGTAGGCTTTGACGTTGCAGGCTTCGCCGAGTCTCAAACAGGAGACAACTTCGAACAGTAACCCTTTGTCACTATTTACATGCCCTTAGTTTAAATTGCAGTGATGAACTTTGATCTGCAAATGTTTTAAATGTTTTGTTTATCTGCCTTTTAGCACTGTATTGGTGTTTCTTTTTGTTTAAGACACCGGTCGTTACTAGGCTAGATACTTTTGGGTTTTGGTGATCTATTTACGTTTTCCTGCTAAGTCTTTTGAGGTGCGTTGAGTGTTGGGAGTAGGCCATTGATTCGAAAGAATTTTTAGGCGCCCATTCACCCCCCTCTCTGGTCGCTACTTTCGGTCCTACATCCATAATATCAAAATATGAAGGAGGAAAGCACATATCAAGCTGACACATAGTCTCCCTCATTTGTTTACGTAATTCATTTAACTCTTCAGTGACACATGCGTGTTATCACCATCTTCGGAAATGAATGTTTGATTCCTCTTACTGCGATGGCGAGGAATAGCTCAAGCATTACATGACAATCATGAGTGTTGTAGCCGCTCATCCTCAAATCTGCTACGGAGACAATATTCTTTATATTCGTTGAGAATCCTGTTGGAACTCTAATTCCATGTAGACACCTGCAGATTGATCTTTTCTCGTCATTGCTGGCCTTCAGTTTCATAAGCTCAAGAATTGTGTACAACACAGTATACTGCTTATTGCATCCGTGACGTTCCTCGTAAAGAAGGTTTTTTGATGCTTTGTCAAGTGCTTCAAAGTTATCGTATCCTTTGGTTGTAGTTCTCTGCAACAACACCTCAGGCACCACATTTCGCATCAGTTCCTCCACGTTAAAGGCGTCATCATCATCGTGTTGATCAACATCATCATGTGTTATGTCGGATGTATGATCACAACCTCTTCTCTGTTGATGAGCATCTTGCGGCACATCAGAATCTTCAAGAGGATTTTGGCCCATCTCACCGTGTTTCGTCCATATATAATAGTTCTTCACGAAACCATTTTTCAACAAGTGAAATCGTATGGTTTCACGATCTGAACACGCATACATCGCTTCGTTTTTACAAACTTTACAAGGACAATATATTGCCTCTTCACTTTGACGGGAAGCATATTGTGCGGCAGCTTCAGTAAATTCAGTTGCTCTGTTAAAATATGCCACCACATCTCCGTCGTTGGACGAGTACATCCAGGACCTATGCTCCATCTAAAACATATATTATTTGAAAAAATATTAATAAATTTTAGTAATTTACAAAATGAAAATATATTGATTTATTATCGCTCATAACAACATTAATTAAAAATGCTTTAATTCAAACTATGTATTAAGCTGAAAAAAATTATTAAATAAATTAACTATATTGGTTTCGCTCTCTCCAAATAACATAACTCTAGATCTATAATCATAAATCAAATTAAAAAAGAGATTAAAATGACGTAAATCAATATACAAGTGATGAATAATTCTGAGGAGGGTCATATTTGTTCATTTGGGAGAAGGAAACACTGTAAATGGAAGATTATTTGAAAATTTCTATTAACAAACCCTAAATTAGTAAAACGCTAATAACTCATTGTATACATGATTAAATACAAAATAAATGTGAGATTCGGCATGGATTTACCTCCTCGAATGAAATCCTTCAAAAGAAATGAAAACAAAGCCTTCCCCCTCTTTATCTAGATTTTTTGTCCCCATTGTACGGACAAAATTAAATGCGATCTCCGGTAGAGCTCGGGGAGGAAGAAGCTGCACATTTATAGCTAGAATAGTAGTGGCGGTCTCAAGTGATGTCATCAATACTTTAGTGGTGGACAGCTTAGCTGCGGCGGGCAGCACCAGCGCCCGCCACAACTATTGGTAAAATAGTGGCGATCCGTGCTGACGTCAGCACCGACCACCACTACTTTACCAATAGTAGTGGCGGGCGCTGGTGTTGCCGTCAGCACCAGCAACTGTAGTGGCGGGCATCTAATTGCCCGCCACTACAGTGGTTTTGCCCAACGCCACTACAGTGACAGTTTGTAGTAGTGGATGTCAAGAGTGCTTTTCTGAACGGGTACATAGAGGAGGAGGTCTATGTTAGGCAGCCCCCGGTTTTGAGAACCCTAAGTTTGCTCGACACGTTTTCAAGCTGCAAAAAGCATTATATGGTCTGAATCAAGATCCTAGGGCTTGGTATGACCGTCTAAAGCAGTTTTGTTGGGGAGTGGTTTTGTGATGGGTTCTGTGGACAAGACTCTTTTCTTGCTCAGAGATGGCTCAGACTTCTTGATTGCTCACATTTACGTGGACGATATTATTTCTGGTGGTTCTACTAACGAGCTTGTGTCCATGTTTTCTGAGCAGATGCACAACGAGTTTGAGATGAGCCTCATGTGTGAGCTCAAGTACTTCTTAGGGATCTAGATCAAGCAGACCAAGGATGGCATCTTCATCCACCAGAGAAAGTACACGTGGGACATGCTGAAGATGTTCGACTTTGGTGGAGGGCTGAATCCTCAGATGTCCCCAATGGGTACATTTGGGGGCCTGGACAAGGACAAGAGCGGTGTCAAGGTCAACGAGAGAGAGTATCGAGGGATGATTGGATCGCTGCTTTAACTGACGGCGACGAGACCGGACATTCAGTTTGTTGTGGGATTGTGCACACGCTTCTAGTCTTCACCACGCGCGTCTCATCGGCAGACTGTCAAGCGCATTTTTAGGTACCTTACCTATGCGCCTGATCTAGGTCTTTACTATTCAACATCATCATCTCTTGATTTATCTCGTTTTTCCGACGCTTATTTTGGTGGGTGTCGGCTGGATCACAAGTCGACTTCCGGTACTTGCCAGTTTCTTAGTTCTTCGCTTGTTTCTTGGTCTTCTCGAAAACAATATGGAGTTGCGCTTTCTACCACAGAGGCTGAGTATGTAGCTGCTGCTAGCTGCTGCTCACAGTTGGTTTGGATGATTTCTACTTTGAGAGATTTTGCGTTGTTCTTCCTTGTCAGAGTTCATTTGTTTTGTGACAGCACCAGTGCGATTATTGTAGGGAAAAACCCATGTCTCCATTGAAAAACCAAACATATTGATGTGCGCTTTCACTTTCTAAGAGATCAATATGAGAAATGTGTCATTGACCTTGTTCATGTTGATACTCATCATCAGTTGGTTGACATTTTCACCAAACCCCTAGATTAGTCTACTTTTGAGCGTTTGCGAGAGGATTTGGGAGTTGTGTATCCTTTTTAGGATATTATGAGTCAATTTTCTTTCTTCTTTACTCCTTTATTTAGTCTTTTTCGTGTTAGTTCATATCATGCATAATCACATATCACACTTTGAGCTTGCTTCTGTTATATGATTGATCTGCTTACTTGCTCTAGCTAGTATATGCTTTTGAATACCTATTGATGATCATGCTTTGCTTCAGATCACATGATAGTTTGTGATATTTGTCATATGCATGGCTTTTATGCTTTAAACATGGAAAATGTGCTATAAAAATGATAAAAAATCAGAAAAATGAAAAATCCAGGTCTTTTATGCTTAATTGAAAAGATCCAGGTGGGTTTGCTTTATCGCATTGCATTTTTCTGGACTACTTAACATAGCACTTTGGTATGAACTAGGACAATGTAATGTATGCCAAGACCAATGTCTTAAGCTTCTGATGGTCCAGTTCTCGCCTAGGCTTAATTTGGTCGGTTAGCATAAGGTTGACAGGCAAATAACCCCTGGAAAAAATGAAAAAGGAAAAGAAAAAGCATGAAAATTAAAAAGATAACAAGTTTGCTGAAGCATTTTGTTCTGGAAAATGCTTATCTTGGTAGATATCAGCTAGCTTTTGCATCTCATGTTTTACCTTTCTTGTCAACTAGAAAATCTAGTGATGCTTTTATTTGTGAAATTTTAAAAAATGCGTGCTAATGACTTTCTTTGGATATCATCTGTTGCACTGATCATGCCATGTGTCTTAGATAGTAGTTCTTTTGCTATGCTTGCTAGATGTTGTAGTTGCAGTCAATCATATCTGAGAAACATGCTTTCTACACTCCACTTGCACCCCATCTGCATTCATTTGCATACATTGAGGGGGAGCTGCATCTTAGGGGTAGTTTTAGTCTGTGTCTCTTTTGAGTGTTTTTAGTCTCACTTGATGAGTCCAATTGTCAACAAGGGGGAGAAATTTCAGGTTACTTGATCGTTTAGAAGAGTTTAGGGGGAGTTTTGGCTTTCTCTGGGATTTGTTTTAGGGGGAGTTTTAGTCTCTTTTGCCCATACTCTTTGGATATCCTTGTTGATAATTCAGAAATTGCACTCGTTTTGAGTTTTTATTTTTGTTTAACCACAATGACCATCTTTGTGTTTTTGTTCGGCTTTTGGTCATTAGTGTTAAACCTTTTATTTTATTTTATTTTCTTCTTTCTGTCTTCTTGTGTTTTGTTTTCGTGTTTCCACGTGTTTTGCAGGTTCTGAAGAGCTGATGAAGAGGGTGTTTACAATGCACTCATCAAGGGGGAGATTGAGGAGCCATGTTGAAGAGCATGGGCCTCATGGCTCCAGATGTGATGAGTGATTGTCAACAGAAGTCAAAGAGAGGACGTGAAGAGAAGATGAGACCTGCCATGCTGGGCTGCGTGTGACTCAGGTACACGGGCGGCGAGCCACTGCCGGGCAGAGGGGCTGTGGAGTCGGGCTGGCCTAATCCAAGTACATGGGCTAGGAGCAGAAGAGGATCCACTGGTTTGTTAACCGGGATTGACTCGGGTACACGGGCGGCGAGCGATTGCTGGGCTAAGGGAGTCGTGGAATCAGGCCGGCCCAATCCGGGTACCCGGTGCGAAGACGGTGGACACTTTGTCAGTTTCGACGCAAAACTGACGACCGCTGATCTTGGATCTGACCGTTCTGAGGCGAAGCTGTAGCTGCTATGAAAGCTCCGCATCATGACAAGTTATCTTTATTTAGGATTTTACTATTTTGCCTTTAGGCCCACAGTGGGTGTTAGTCGAGTCTGTAAAAAACCCTAAGGGCATTTCTATCTTTTCTATTTGTCTTTTTCCTTTTTGTTGGGCTGCCTATAAATAGGTCCCAACCCCCTACGGTTATGGTTAACTCACCAGAAATCTTAATCAGAGTTCATTTGTTTTCCACCACCGCCGCAATTTTTCCTTTGGCGTTGTTTCGCTAGCGGCGTGGCGATCGTTGCTGATCTCCTAAAGAAGCATGGCGCCCCCTGTCCACGACAAGTTATCTCATCGAACGGCAGCAAGTTTCCCGTGCGGGTAGCACGAGGGTGGTGTTCCAGCGCGTGTGGCAGCGCGCCTAGCCGCAACACTGTTTTCATTTTTCCACGGGCGCACACCAGGCGGAGATTTCTTGATATCCCTCAGAATCTCCAAGGCACAAGCAACGGCTTACGCATCCTGAAGTTGAAGCATTTAGCCAGCCTTGGGACTCCTGATGCTGGCACAGTGAATTATCAACTCAGCCGGCATGCTGCAGCTGCCTGCTTGTGTGCACTCGCACAGCATCTGCGTTGCAGGCCCGGTTCATGTGCATCGGCGAACGCAGCAGCCGTGTGCCCCGAATGCATTGGCGGGGTGGAGTGAGGAGGAGGCGTTGCCTTAGCCGCCTTGTTCTCTTGGTTCGGAGCAAGCACAACAGCCCACGCAGTAGAGAAGGCATCATTAGCGCGTTGGAATCACAGCAGCACGGTAGTAGTCGACGCATTAATTTCTCTCAGTATTTATTGCACGACAGTGCTTGTAGTTGCATGGAGGCTCTTTTTCTTCTGCTTATTGCTTTGAGACGCGTGGCACGGGAGCTCGTGCTGTACATGGCAAACGAAGTCTACACGAAGGGGAAGTGTCACGCGAGGCCCTGCCTGGTTGTGCGAAGCCCTTGCGGAGGAAGGCTTCGTCCAGTGGAGGTAGAAAATGCCATGGACGGTGAGACAGTGTTTTTATCAATGTTTTGTGTATGGTATTGTAATGGTAACTAACTCATTCAATGTTGCAGGTACTCCATGTTCAATGGAGTTATTCACTCGAGAGCGGTGAGAGCTCAGAAGTCAGCTCAGTCATCGCAGAGCTCCATCGGAGTTGGCTCCAGCCGTCGTTGCTCAGAAGCAAACCCGGAGGTGGTTCAGCTGAGGGAGGAAATAAGGCTGCGCGACGAGCACAGCAGGCAACAACAAGAATACTATACCGCCTGCTTAGCACAAAAGCAGGCGATGATCCAAGTAAGTGTAGTTTACAGTGTTGGAGTTAAAAAGTATTCAGCAATAGTTTTAGAACTAACTGATTGCATTACAACATGTGTAGCAACTAGCCCAGCAACATGGTGGATTTGACATGTCCTTATTCCAACCACTACCTCCCTCGCCACCACCACTACCTCCTACATCACCTGAGGTACCTCCTGACATATGGTTACTTGAGATACTTAAGTTAGCGTTTAGAAGGTTAGTTGAGATACTTAAGATACATATGGTTTTGTCTATTTCTTCAGAGTCTCCGTACGCTTGGTCAGGATGGAGCCTCCGGGGAAAATGTGGATGAAGCGGGAGGCAGCGGTGGCGCCCATGACCCAAATGTGGGCGATCAGTGAGTATATGGACAAATGTGACTTTGTATATGGCTCTCGCTATGTTATGTGACTTTGTATGTGAATTTGGATGTTATATGTGAATTCAGATGTGTACTGTGACTTTGGATGTGAATTAAGTTATATTATGTGATTTTGGATGTGATGTTTGAAGTTTGGATGTGAATTTAGATGTGAGATTGATTTTGGATGTTATATGTGAAGTTTGAATGTGTTTTTGGATGTTATATGTGAATGCGATTGAAATTGTGGTTGGATGTGAGTGTGAGTAGGGGAACCAGGAAAAAACAAAAAAAATACCAGCTAACTTTCATCGGCTTTGACCATAGCCGACGGAAGTTAGCTGCTTTCGGCCACGTGGGCAGAAAGGCTAACTTCTGTCGGCTTCACGTGGCCGACGTAAGTTAGCGCCGAACTCTGCCACGTCAGCAGAGGCGCGCTAACTTCCGTCGGCTAGCCTGGCCGACGGAAGTTAGGTGGCCCTAACTTCCGTCGGCTTCTGCCCTTAACAGTAGCAAGGGGGTGAAGTCGCCAGGTAATCATATTGCACATAAATAATCCAATTAGCTAAAATATATAGATAAAATAACCCAATGGCCGAACGATGCCTGATTGGTTCAGAGTGTACCGTGCAAAAGTTCACCGAAGGGGCCTTCGACGTATGGTGCGAAGCATGTGCTGAAGGTGACCTTCGGCGTTCAGATTGATATATCCAAAGACAGGATCTGAACAGATCGCGAGGCGAAATTGCCTCTGAACAACAAGGTTTAGTGCGAAACCTCTGGCATGATGAAGTCCAAGGCAGAGTGTCCTATTGCAATGAAGTCTGATGCGGAGCATCCTAGTGTGATGAAGTCCGATACGGAGTGTTCTAGCGCGACTCTGGCATAAAGTGGCTCCGGCACACGAAATTTGACCAAACAGACAACGTCGTGACGGATCCGGCACGAATGGATGAAGCAAAATCATGCCAGAGGGTGCTCTAGCAGATTCCGAAACCAGCCTCCTAGCTCCGAAAATCCTTAGCAAAGGGGCTCCGAACATGAATCCTACAGCAACACGAAGACCAAGTGCCAATTTGGCCTGGAGACCGAATTAACAAGTATTATAGTGGAAAGATAGATGTAACGAAGGGTGGCAATCTGTTACGTAGATTAACGGATGGTTCATAAGTGAGCCAATAAGGCTTACCACGATTATGGTCTAGCCGACGGAGGGCTTCCAGCGCAAACCCACGAAGGTCTACTAAGCTAATTTGGAAAGTAGATGAAAGTAAAAGTACGATTCAAACTAGGGTTTGAAGTGTTTATATGTGTTGGGGGTTTGAATCGGCCTCACCCCTATATTTATAGTGGCTAGTCATCTACCTCTAACTCTAATCTGATAAGAGTTCAGCTAAAATAGTTAAGATTGGATAAGAGATCAAAAACAACTGAGCTATGGTAATTTGTTTCGGACTCTGCTAGACGGAGTTGGCCTTCGTAGGCCTTGCCGCAGCCAACCCATCAGGCAGAAGCGTACTTCCGGAGCATCCTTTGAAGGGGCCCATTGGGCCGAAGCCGGCCTAGGAAGCATGCTGCTGAAAGGCCACCAAGGACCCATGCTGATGGGCCTCCGGCACTTCAGGGCTTTGGCCTATACCAGGAATTGCATATTTTTGGCCCAAAATTACCAAAATTGATATTTTGGCAATTTTGACCATTAATTCCATTTTTTGCTATCAACGGTATCAGCCCTACATAAAGAGAGGAGGAGAAGGTCTTGGAACAAGCAATAAGAACAGATTGGACCTATCCACCATAGACTCCTATCCTTCCTTTCTTGATTTCAAGCGTGTGGATACCTTGGGAGGAACTCCATCCCTATACGTGTGGATACCGTGGAGGCGTTGCTTGAATAGTGACGCTCGTGGACTTCTCCACGTGAACAATTGTGTCACCTTCACTGATCGGATTGGCAAGGTTCAGCTAGGATGAAGCAAGGATAGGCTTGACACGCTACACCGACATCTTCTTCCGCTGCACCTATCGCGTCTTGTGCTAGAAGGTAACGATCTATGATCTCGCACACGCATGGGTCTTGGGCTTAGGGCGGAAATTTTGAATTTGCCTGCTAGTGTAGCTCCCCTATTCCCTAACATCCTCTTCCTTTCTTGATCTCAATAGTTGAGATTGAGATTTCACCCCGGTTCTCATGAGCAGTGCTAGCACAACGGCGTGGGAGCAATCAATCCCTATACGTGTGGACTCTATGGAGGCGTTGCTCAAACAACGACGCTCATCATCTTGTTCACGTGGACATCGCCAGTCTTCGCTGATTGGATCACCGAGGAATGAACTGAGCGAGATGAGGATAAGTGAGGATGTGCTTCCCCAACATCTTCTTCCGCTACACTAGCGCATATCGTGTTACAAGGAAATGATTCATGATCCCTCACGCGCATGGTTTCGGGGTTTGGGGAAAAAATTTTAAAATTTCCGGCGAGCGTAGCTTCCCCACGACCAAATAGGGGTATCAGAGCCTACATGTGTAGTGTTTGATCTAGATCCTTCATGTATGGAGATACATGGTGAAAAATAGATTAGATTTGTTCTCTATTCGCGACTTTTCGGAAGTTCTGATGCTTGATCGGAAGTTTCCTTGGATCAGAAATTTCGATATTGATGGGACGTTCCGATGCCATGTAAATTCAAGATAGAGAAAGCACGATCATAAGTACCAATCCACCTAGATCTATTTTTCCTGTTCATCGAATTTAGGAAGTTCTGATATTGATTTGAAGTTTTCGTTGCATCAGAAGTTCTGATATTAACCGGAAGTTTCGATGCCAAATATAATTCGATATAGAAAGCAATTTTCTATCGAAAGTTCTAGTGGATCGGAAGTTCCCATGCCATATCAGATGTTCCGATCCACACAGAACTACAAATTTCTAGCATGTTGATCTAATATTTTCAGATCCAGATATCGTTCACTTGTAGATTCACCACTTAACTTTGTCTTGTAGGGAATGTTGTGACTAGTATGGCCTTGTTGAATGTGATGTATGAGATGCATGCATTGAATGTAAATTAAATATGGCCTGTATGTCATGATTATTTATAGCCCAAGGTTGGTGTACATTCATACTACCTGCGTGTCTATTATTAATGCTTCAACTCATGTAACTAGTATATGTGTTATTTTGATAGGCTAGTACAGTTCATGGAGGTTATAAGCACACACTGAATGATGGGAGCCATGGAGATGGAGATCACCATGTGAAGGGACATACTATGTCACGGTCAATGTATTGTCTATGGTGCTTACATATGTTGTTGTCATACTATTATTGCATGTTTCATGTGCACTAGGGAACGTTACCTTGCCAGAATAGTTTTCCCTCAAAAAATTATGTACTGATGCTATTTCCAATAGGGAAAATTACTCACATGCCATTATAATTTTCAGAAATTGCATATATGCCACTGTCAGTGACTGTGGCGGCCCCCATTTGTCAGTGACACATCGATGGCATATTAGCAAACCGTAAAAATTGTAATGGCACAGAAAAAATTAACCCCCAATAGCTGCACCCACCAAGGATCTCAATCATCGATAGTGGGTATGCCAAATTAGGGTGTTTTCTTTTATCTTGACCAGTTGGGGTGGATGTCGGACTTACGCACGCATAGTATTGGTTTGCTTAACAAGGCTATCAAAATGGTTTTCTGCCATGGGGTATAGAGTTAGGCATTTAGCATTGGATGATTCCCCAACGACAAGAGTTGCATATGATGCGATTAGCAAAGGATTGCTTATCTATGCCATCTAGCTTCTAGTAGTGATGCCAAAGCTCACTAGTAGTTAGAACGAATATGGATCTTGTGCCACTATTAGTCATTAGAGTGAAAGTGATTGTATTTACATAGTGGAACATCTTTTATTGGATAGAAGATAAACATAGCATAGTGTTGAACCTTGCATTTAATTTTGTAGATCAAGGCACCAACTGTTAAGAACACTTTAGTCTTTATTTTGTGATCTATTATTTTTGGAACAATTTTTATATACTAGTATAGAAACTCGAGAAGTGTTCTCAAATGAAAGGAAAATGAAAATGTTTTGGAGGAGTACCATCATGATGAACTAGTTGACTGGATGGCTTGTGAGAAACACTCGAATGATTCACTTAATGTTGGCGCAATATATTTCCCCTGAACAGGGGCCAAATGACGTCATCCTCCGGCAACCTTCGAATCGGAGCCCAACACTGTCGAAGCCTGTTCCTTCCTGAAGAAGTTGTTTCCAGGTCCAGGGTTCCCTCTGGAGCGAAGCCCCCGGGCCCCGTCAAAGCCCTCTGGAGCGAGGTCTCTCGGAGCCCTCCGGAGCGAAGCCCTCAAGATCCCCTGAAGGCCGCCAGAAGCTAAGTCTCAGGCTAACTGTGAAAACAGCCTCCAGGCCTTCTTCGGATTTAGCCTTCGAGCCCTGTCCGGAGATAGCCTTCGGGCTCCCTTTGGAGGTCCACAAAGCCAGCCTTCGGTCCCTGTCAAGACTGTTCGAGGCCAAGGCTCCGAGACCCCAGTTCGGAGCCCTGTTCGAGGCCTTGTTCGGAGCCTTGTTCGGAGCCTTGTTCAGAGCCTTGTTCGGAGCCTTGTTCAGAGCCTTGCTCGGAGTATGCTTCGAAGCCCCCTTCGGGGTGCACTTCGAAGCCCTCTTCGCAGCCTCTGCCAGAAGGGCTCCGGCCCCTGCTTCGAAGCTCGAGAAATATCTAAGTATATAGGCCATACCGGGGGCCCCTCCGCCCCTGGTATGTCGTTTAGCTAGTCAAAGCCTGGCGTAGCCTGACACGTCTGTAAAGCTGTAGGGCACTTTTGTACTCTAGCTAGCTCTTTTTCCCTTTTTACCCCTGTGAGCCTAAGACTCATAGAGGGCTTCTCGGTCTTTTCCTTAAGGCCTGCGTGCCTATAAAAGCAGGGCCAAGCCCTTGTAACCAGATACCCTCTCCAGGGCCATGAGACCCTGGAATTTACTACTCCATACCGAGGCATACCATGCCAAATCCACCATAAACTGGACGTAGGGCTATTATCCCTTAGGGGAGGTCCGAACCAGTATAAATTCTTTCTCCCTCTGAGAGAACCCTTCGAGGTTCATTTTACACTCCGTATACACGTATACAAAACCTGTGCTGTAGCTAACAAAATTGCTACAACACTTAATGTAAGTTGTCTTATGTGTGCCAGCATGTTCTTTAAGCTTTGGAAGCAAGGTGAGAACAAGAATGTCCATAATATGATTGATTATGGGACACTAAGGCATTTTTGAGAGCCAAGCTCGGGTAAATAGGTATGGTACCTCATTGTTCTTGTTTGCATCCAAAACTAGTCAATGGTTCAGGAACTGCAAATGGTACTTGTAAAAAATCTGGATGGAGAAGGGAAGTAGGACATCCACTTCTATTTCAAGTATAAATATTACTAAAATTAATCTTGCAACTCGTCCAAATGATTCATGGGTATTTGATACCGAGTCTATGATTCATACCTGAAAATCGTTCCAAGGACTGAGTAGGCCTAGAAAGTGTGCAATAGGTGAACTAGATATACATGTCGGCAATGGTGCCAAACTTACAGTGTTGGCCGTTGGCGTTTATTCTCTGTCACTACCCTTAGGATTAGTTCTGGACTTGAATAATTTTTATTACGTTCCAGCATTCGGCAGAAACATCATCTCTTCTTTATTTTTAGAAGAAAATGGTTTTGAATTCATAATAAATAACAAGTGTTGTTAACTATTTTTGAATGGCATGCTCTATGGTGTTTGTCCATTAGTGAATGGATTATATATTCTATGTCTTGAATATGCGCACGTTTATAACACTAGTACATATAGAAATAGTGACTCAATTATTTGAATCCTACCTACATCTGGCATTGTCGTTTGGGTCATATAACCGAGAAGCGAGTGCAGAAACTCCATAGAGATGGACTTTTGGAGCTATTTGATTTTGAATTATATGACACATGTGAGTCTTGCTTACTTGGCAAAATGACAAAGATGCTTTTCACTAGTCAAAGTGAGAGGGCAAGTGAGCTATTGGCCATTGTACATACTGATGTATGTGGACCAATAAGCTAGGTCACAAGAGGTGGTCTTTACTACTTTATAACTTTTACCAACGACTTTAGTAGATACAGTTATGTCTACTTAACGAGGCTTAAGTGGGAGTCCCTTGAAAAGTTCAAGGAATACAAAATCATATGGGAAAGACAATCAAATTTCTATGATCTGATCGTGGAGGTGAGTATTTGAGTCATGGATTTAGTGATCATGTGAAGCAGTGTGGAATTGCTCAACAGCTAACTCCACCTTTCACGCCCAGTGGAATGGAGTGTCTGAGCAGAGAAACCGTACTTTGTTGGATATGGTTCGGACTATGATGAGTTATGCTGATCTTCCATTATCCTTTTGGGGACTCGCTCTAGAAACTGTCATTTCACGATAAATAAAGTTTCATCTAAGTTAGTATAGAATTCACCATATGAGATGTGGTCTGGGAGGCATCCCAGTTTGTCTTTTCTAATGATTTGGGGTTGTGAGGCGTATGTCAAACGTTTGACGTCTGACAAGCTCACTTCTAAATCTGACAAGTGCTTCTTTGTGAGATATCCTAGGGAAACAAAAGGATACTATTTCGATAATAGAGAAAACGTGTTGGCATGCTTTTGGGTCACACACTAACACACTCGTGGCCTGGCAGATCTGCTTAACTCCAGTACAGGTCCTACGACTTAGAAAAAGGGTTCAAGGCGTGATATCAGTTTGACCGTGCAACTGATAAGGGATCAGATAAGATAAACGTTAGTAGCATAGCCAATCAGCTAGCAAGTCGATGACTGTGGCAGAAATGGTAAAATCACGTTCGAGGATGCCGATCGGCCATAAGGCCGACAGTCTATGTTGGACCAATTGAGCGAGCGCGCCATTGACCGATAGAAATGATAGATCATGCATATAGGACGATGTGCACCCTTTGACGGTGAATATGATACGAAGAGGAATTAAAGATAACACATCAGCTTATACTCTCTTGGAAATAAATAAAGCATGCCAGATAACAGATCTATTGGTGTAAAAGATTATGCTAATAGGTTCTCTAAGATTAAGAACTAACAAACAAAGAGTTTGTGAAGCGAACTATCTCAAGCCTCCGAATAGGATAATAGCTTGAAGTAGTTCGAAGTTGTGTATTTAATATCTGAGTATTCGATGCCCATTACAGGGTGAGAAGGGGGGTATTTATAGGTAAAAACTTTAAGGAAAACACCTTTTTACCCCTCAGTTTCAACCGAAATAGTGGAAACTATTTCGGTACCCCTAATAGGGCCTAAACGGTAAAAGACTAATCTAATCAGAAAGAAGATAAATCTTCTATCCTTGTTGGTAGTTATCCACTGCGGAGATTGAGACTTCGAAGTGTATCTTCGAATGAGAGTCTATAAAGATCTTCCGGACTTGATTATACGCCAGGCCGGAGATGGATCTTGGACTTCGGTCTAGTAAATGGTCTTTGTCTTATAAGATCGTGAGGATGAAGTATTTTCCCCCAACAAGATCTATATCATGTAAATCATCACAATAACTTGATCGGACCTAAGTGAGGCAGTAGCTAGTCTCGATGATATGAACAATATATCAACGAATCAGGCAAACTTTATTTAGATGAACGGTACACGACATGAAAAAGATACAATAGCAAGAGATGTCGGACTAAACCGATGAAGCCTCAATCTATCAGACACAGATCACTTCAATCTAAGAGATCAAACCTAACTGATGCAGCTTAGACCTAGCCAAATACACTGAGAACAACCAGCGATCGTACTGTTTCACCGTTCTCTTCCAAAGATCGAACTGAACCGATGCTCAGGGACTTAGCGAAATTTACCATCTTTTGAAGCATTCGTTTCAACATGTTACCGAGGGTCCCCCTCCGGAGATGGGCAGGACCACTCGCATGCCGCAATCTTGGGGATCCTCCAGCTTCGGTGGTGGCATATGTAGTACCAAAAGTAGCAACCAGAGGGGGTGAATGGGCACCTAAAATATTGTTTCGAATCAATCGCCTTTTCCTAATACCCAGTGCACCTCAACAAACAATCAACAGAAGCGAAAACAAATCATAGGTACTAAAATAATCTAGCCTAAAAATAACCAGTGTCCTAGACTGAAAACGACCAAACAAAGCTTCAACAGTCTCACCCGGCTTCTGGGAGATATTTTCATACTCACACCAGTAGATTTGATAGAGCCTAGCCTTGACATGAGATGTCCCCTCCGTGTGCCTGGAGGGTAGCCCAAATCTCTCGAGCAGTGTCGAGATGGCTAACCCACTCAAACTCATTGGGACCTAAACTAGAAAATAAAATGTCCACCGCTTTGCTATTGTTCTGATGCTGGGCGATTATCTTAGGAGATGTGCGCTCAACAATAGGAAGCACAGAAAAAGTACCGTGAACACAAATATCCCAAATGTACGAGCTCTCGCTCATGAGATAGGCTCGCGTGTGAGTCTTCCAATAAGTGTAGCCAAAAGCTTCAAGGGACGGGACCTTACCAGGGGAAGACATGATCACTACCTAGGGTTAGAACCGGTTATGGAATGGAAAAACCCTAACCAACCTCTGATACCACTTGTAGGATCGAAAGTAGCGATCAGAGTGTGGTTAATGGGCACCTAAAACATTCTTTCGAATCAATGGCCTTTTCCCAATACCCAATCCACCTCAACAAACAATCAGCAAAAGCGAAAACAAATCACAGGTACTAAAATAATCTAGCCTAAAAATGACTAGTGTCCTAGATGAAAAGACACCAACAAAGTGCTTACAGGTAGATCAAGTTAACTCATAGGACAAATGACAATTCTACAAATGATTCATCATAAGTACTCAGGTTTTTCATCAGATTAAATAAATGTAGAAAAAACGATGTCATTTAATAAATTCAATGTCATCCATGCAATTAAACAAACAGGCAAAATGCATCTATATTATGTGATATTTCAAGGAAAAGATCAATAATCAGAACACAATCACAGGAAATTTGAAATTACTAAAAACTACTGAGATAAAAACTATGTGCACGCAAAACGAAAAACTAATTACTATTCATGAAAGCAGCTAACACGCGTCCTAGTTCCTGTCGCCTTTGTTCCCGATGCCGCATGCTATTTCGCACATGCGCCGCTGTAGCCCCACAGTGCCTAGCTTCCGCGCGACTGCATAGCCTGCTGCTGACGCTGTGCTGCACTAGGCCATCGCTGCTAGCGCAGCCGTGCGCGTGCTGCTCCCTGCACCGAGCACCACGCCGAGTCACGCGCGAAGTCCCGCCAAGAGCCGTGCGCCTCCAAAAACTGCAAAGCTGCTGCGCGCACAGCTAGTGCCTATGCCTAGCAGTGAGGCTGCAGGCTGCTAGTGCCAAGGATCTTCACGCCGAGCGCAACTGTAGCCTGGAGAGAAACCGAATAGGTAGTGATGACCCTGATGTGCATCTGCATTTACGCATCCTCAACGACGATGGTAGTTTTTCAGGAAAACAATAGGAGGGAACAAAAACATGTCGCAGGGAAAGAAAATCAATGCCGGCGATATGTAACCGAGAAGGATGATTGCGGCAGTGGCTGAAAAAAACTGAACTCGAATTTTTTAATTTCAAAATGAGTTAACCCTAACCCTAGGGGGTTGAGGCCTATTTATAGGCAACCCAACAAAAGGGAAAAGATAGATTTACCCCTATGGTAGATTACACTGACGCTGAAAATAAAAATGGACAATTACCGAACTACCCTTAGGGTTTTTTACAGACTCGATTAACATAGATTGTGGGCCTAAAGGCAAAATAATAAAATGCTAAATAAAGATAATCAGCGGTCATCAGTTTTGCGCTGAAACTGACAAAGCGTCCACCGTCTTCGCACTGGGTACCCGAATTAGGCTTGCCCGATTCCGCGGCTCCCTCAGCCCGGCAATCACTCGCCGCCCGTGTACCTGAGTCAATCCTAGTCAATAGACCAGTGGATCCTCTACCGCTCCTAACCCATGTACTCGGATTGGCCTGACCCAACTACGCAGCCCATCTGCCCGGTAGTCACTCGCCGCCAGTCTACCTGAGTAACACGCGGCCCAGACACGGCAGGTCTCATCTTCTCTTGACGTCTCCTCTTTGACTTCCGTTGACAGTCACTCATCACATCTGGAGCCATAAGGCCCATGCTCTTAAACATGGCTCCTCAGCATAATGTTGGCCAACGGGAGTTGCATCAGTGCTTCAGGATTACTGGCCCGAGCCACAGCCTGCACAAGATCCAAACGCACTGCTGGAGGGGCCCGGTCCGAAGTACCTCACCCTGAGTTTCGCCCTAAATACTTGCCCCGAAGGGTCAACACAGACTTATAATCTTTCGTGTCATGGCTTCTATTTTCGCCATGCACATAGTAGAAGAAAGTATGGCGCCTGCCAGCCATCTTCTCTTGCGGCTTCGAGGTACCAGCCTTGTTAGCTTGCGACTATTGAATGTTGAAAGGCATCTTCGGGGCAGAGGGTGCAATATTTTATACCTCGAAGCGGAAGTGCTTCTTTCCCCGTCTATGATCATTGAAGCGATTATCATGGGGTGCTTGCGGAGGAGTCGGGACTTCTGGCTCCGTCTTCACTTCTTGAAGGACTGGTGCAGGCACCACAATTCTTCAGAGGCAGCCTTCCTCTGCCATGGCATACTGTTCGAAGTATGCCATCAGCTGTGCTACAAACCACACCGGCTTCCGGTGAAGTTTGTTGAGGAGGTCTGGGTTCAACACCCCTTCGCGCGCCGTATCCACTACCGAAGAGGTAGATAAGCCGTTAATCTGAGACTTTGTGTGGGCGAAGCGTGTAAAATACTGTCGAAGGGTCTCCCCTGCTTGCTGCTTCACCTAGAACAAACTTCCCGTGGACATTTGGGCTATGAACGTACCTTAGAAGTTACTCACGAACTTCCTCTTCAGCTGCTCCCATGACTTGATCGATCCTGGCTTTAGAGACCAGAACCATCAGAGAGCCACACCTTTCAATGCGAGGGGGAAGCACCTCACCATTGTGTTCCGTACCCCTCCGCTGGCTTCTATTGCCAAGGAATACGAATGAGAGAACTCTCCGAGATCAGATCCACCAGAGTATTTGTGCAACTTTGAGGCTTTGAACCTAGGGTCAAAGGGCACTTTCTGCAAGTCCGGATGCAGTGGAGTCTCGTCGTTGAAGTATGTGTTCTTGGCTTCCTCCGGGACTCGAAGATTTTAGGGATAATTACTAGGACTGTCATCTTGAGGCACCTCTGAAGCAGGAGTGAAGGCTCGAGGGCGAAGCCTATCTTTAGCCTCTTGCCTCCACCTTTCTACTTCCTCCTAAATCCTCGCTACCTCGGTAGCCGCGTCCTTAGGAAGGTCTTCATCTCCTCCGGAGGGGATCTCTGGGTCATGGGAACTGGAGTAATTAGTTTGAAGCACCGAGGGAGCTGATTGGGGAACGTTGGGTGCTCGATGTCTGATGACCACTTCGGGAGTTGGTGGAATGACTGAGGGTCCTGCACCGTTGGTCCGAGGGAACCTTTGGGAGGATCAGTGGCTAGGCTCTGCTTGGGAGGCATGGCTAGCCAAGTTATGGTCCGAAGACCAAAGACTTCAAATGATTTGGGAAGGCGAGAAGAGGCCTTCGAACTACACTAGGAATCCCCTTACCGAAGGGTGCACAGAATCTTTAGACTCCAAAACTCCCTCCGTAAGTGCTCTTCGAAGTGCAGTCAGCAATGAAGAACTAGATTTTAGAACTAAATTCCCCATGGATGGCGCCAACTATTGTCGTAAAAGATTAGGCTAACAGGTTCTCTAAGATTAAGAACTAACAAACAAAGAGTTTGTGAAGCAAACTATCTCAAGCATCCGAATAGGATAATAGCTCGAATTAGTTCGAAGTTGTGTATTGAATATCTGAGTATTCGATGCCAATTACAGGGTGAGAAGGGGGGTATTTATAGGTAAAAAGTTTAAGGAAAAGACCTTTTTACCCCTCAGTTACAACAGACATAGCGAAAACTATTTCGGTACCCCTAATAGGGCGTAAACAGTAAAAGACTAATCTAATCAGAAAGAAGATAAATCTTCTGTCCTTGCTGGCTGTTATACACTGCGGAGATTGATCCTTCGAAGTGTATCTTCGAACGGGAGTATGGACAGAGCTTCCAGACTTGATTATACGCCAGGCCAGAGATCGATCTTGGACTTTGGTCTAGTAAATGGTCTTTGTCTTATAAAATCCTGGAGATGAAGTATTTTCCCCAAACAGTAGCCCCTCGAATACGCTTCTTCGAATAACCTGTAAGGCAAGGAAAGCAGTATGTGAAAGAAATATTTTTATGCTCACGGACTTAGCAAACTTTACCATCTTTTGAAGCATTCATAGATTCACAATCTTCGAGTCAGCTTTCATGCGAAGGCATCGTCGAAGTAGCTCCGAAGAAAATCCTTACAAAGCTGAAATAACCGTTAGACTCACAGAAATAGCCGTTACCCCTTTTCTCGGAAGAAGTTACTATGTCGCTTCGTTTCTGAAGATATGAGTTCTCACGAAGGGTCGCGATAAATTATAACGGTATAGAAGATGGAAAGGCGCGTATGAATGGTAAAATGCATGTGAGCACGGACTATAAATGGAGGGGTAAGGGTGCGTTTGGGATACTTTACCAACTGCTCTTCTATTTTTCCCCTTTCTGCTTCCTGAACCCGAGCTTTTAACTCCACCCTCTCTCATGATGAAAACCAGCCACAAGGCTCCTGTTCCTGCTTCAACCGTGGTGAGACAGCAGGCGATGGCGGCAGCAGCAGTAGCGGCGCCATCGGGCAACCCTCGTCCGGCAGGCCCCCCATGATCTTCTCCTAGCATCGTACAAGTACTCTGACAATTCAAACAGCATGGGGCCATCGACCTACACGAAGAAGACTATTGCGGCGGCTATTGCGGGGAAGACGAGTCCGGGGGTCAAGATTCGCCAACCCGGCAAGGAAGCAATCCCTTTGCCTCGAGCCGGAGAAGTGATCGTGTTCGAAGCTTTCTTCGAGGCTGGGTTGGTACTTCCAGCAGTAGACTTTCTCTCCGAGGTACTGGAACTCTTCCATGTTACCCTTCCTCAGCTGTCTCCCAATGCCATAACACGCTTAGCCATCTTCGAGTGGGTGATGCGAGCCGAATGTTGTGAGGGGAGAGCGGAGATCTTCACAGCACTCCACAAAGCCTCCTACCAACCGAAGACTTACCAATGCACTAGAGGAGAGAAGATGGTGATTTCCTGTGGCAGCATCAACTTTGGGCTTCGAGACGACTACCAAACTCGGTTCCCAGCGAAGGCTATCAACGCTAGGTGGTATACGGACTGGGTCCTTCGCTGGTTCTATAACAAAGTAGGAGCGGACAACGCCTTGGCCGGACCCCTCAAAGTCATCTTCTATCGGAGGGAAGCGGAGGTTCATCCGGACCCGGGCCAACTCGAAGCTCACCTCAACCTGCTGCAAGCAATAAGTCATCGCATGAGCATGCTGGACTTAGCAGAGGAGTTCATCGGACTCCAAATTCTGCCGCTGATGGCCAGCTGGCCGATAAACTTCAAAGAAAACCCAGAGGGTGGACTCCGAGAAATTTCTTCAAGTGCAGCAGGTAACCTCGAATGCCCTGCAAAATGTCCGGAGCAAATTGTCCGGGCTTCAGAGAAGATCCTCGGAGCTCCTACACTCGCCGAAAAGGAGTGGAGGGTTAGGTTGGATGGCACTTGGGAGAGATTCAACCAGGTATAGAGCGTACTCGGAGTTGATGCTCCCCCTCTTCTAGACTGGGACACCTCCGAGAAAGCCCCCAAGAAGAGGAAAGCCAAAGCGGGGACCTCGGCGCAGACCAAGATGCCTGTGAAGAAAGTGGCTCGGAAACAGAAGGCCCTCGCTCCTTGCAAATCCTCTACTTCGTCTTCGGAGTCATCTTAAGTGGTGGCAGCACCCGTCACTGGAGACAACCCCGAACAGGTGGAGACTCAAAATGTCTTGCCTGGTGAAGAAGCCCCCGCTGTGGAAGAAGGCAGAGCCAAGACAGCGGATGCCGAAGTATCGCCTCTGGATGAAGTGATAGATGCAGTTGTTGTAGATTTGGCAATTGATCCTTCAGTTCGGAGCCCGGAGTCTAAAGAGGACTTCGAGCAGATGTTCGAGCCTCCGAGCAGTCCAGTGCTCGTTCGACAGCAAGATGTCAAAGGTAGTCTTTAGCGAAGTATCTCTTCTCTTTTTTTGTGTCCTGCATAATTCATGTAATAACAAATACCTTTGGTTTTTACAGGATAGATTCCCATGGGGACGACCCCTGCTATGAAGGTTGTGCCGGAGGCTGCGATGTCTCCGAAGCAACTTCCCGAAGTAGCCATGAATATGGGTCCTGGAAAGGGTAAAGGTAAAGGGGGACCTTTGCCTGCTCCTGTTCCAGGGTGGACCCCGTCGGAGTCTACAGATGGAGGCCAGTCCATGGGTCAATCCACGGAAGCCTTCGAGGATGCCCCGCTGTGCTCAGGCCCATCTTCGAATGAAGATGACCATAATGCCTTGTCTAGGCTCCCCCTCCTAGCTCCTTTTCTGGAGCGAAGGACTGGACTCCGGACTTTGCTATAGCCTCTAGCTTGGGCTAGTCACGAAGTTGGGGAGACTGACTTGGTTTCCATTCTTGGGGAATCAGTGGGGTCGGAGTTAGACGCAGCCTTGAAGCAGGCAGCCTACCAGGTACGAAATATCTACAATAATAGAGTTAGTTCAAACATATGTAAATAGTTTACTTACATTGCTCTTTTTCTTCCTTCGCAGCAAATAGTCTTAGCTTGAGCTGCGGCCGTGTAAAATGAGCGAGAGATCAACCGACTCAAGGAGAAGATAACAGCTCTTCAAGGGAGTCTTGTTAGCTCTGAGGTTCGGACCTCTGGCTTGGAAGAGATGGTGGCCGTAGAAAGAAAGGCTAGACATAGCTTGGAGGCTGCCAACAATAAGCTCGAAGCTGAACTGGTCATGCTTCGGGCCAAAGTGGAAAGGTTGCGGGGGGAGCAAGCAACCATGAGAGTTGAACTGGTGAAGCTCTGATAAGAGCAGCTGAAGTTGACGGAGGAGGCCAACAACTTGCTCGAGCAAAAGAATTCTGTAATGACAGAGGGAACTAGGCTCTCATCCCTAACAGACGAGTTGTCTGCGTCAAAGAATGCTTTGTCCGAAGAGAAGATAAAGTGTGAGAAGGTGGCCTCTGATACCATGGACAACCTTCGGGGTGTCTTGGAGTACTTTGGCACTTCCTGGGCCTTATCTTCGACTAACAATGTTCCTCTGCTCCGGAGATTAAAAATGATCCAAGCAGTTGCGAAGACTATGAAGACATCGGGTATTAGGTATGGAGAGATCTCCGGCCAAGTAGCTGCTCTTGGAGTGCTTCGCTACTATGAGGATTTAGGGCTACCGATAGCACCAGAGCTTGAGGCAGCCCCTGTCAACTTCGGCGACGACCAGCTCCTGACTCCCTCCGTTGATGTGGCTGCGGCTTGGGAGGCCTTCCAACCATCTTGGAGATCTAAAGGCCGATCGGCTATCAAGGCATGGATTCATGAAGGACTTCACCAAAAGCAAGCGCGGTCGCAGCCTTCGGGCAGTCGGACTCCTTAGGACCCGAAGGTTTAGCTCTCCTTAGGGCCCCAATTATGTAAAAACTTATGCTTTTATCCTTTTATGAATGAAAAGACTTATTTGGAAATGTTTTTAGGCTTTCCAACCTTTTTTTGGATGATCTCGAAGTGCTAGAGATTAACGAAGAGCTTCGCCTGCAATGGGCTACCTTCGAAGCTCGAAGACCTCACAAGCGTCCTCGATTTTCAATTTCTCAGGGAAGCTCCGATGAAGTTATACCCAATATATGTAAAGAAGTATTAGCTTATATTAAAAAGGAGGAAAAGGAAGTTATCTTAGAAATTTCATCTTCTGAGGACATTGAATGGTCCGAAGAAGAAAGTACTGCTAAAGAGCAAGTAGAAAAGATCTCAGAACAACTTTGAAGCTGGGAAAGAAGCCCTGAACGACTTCGAAGCTGGGCCGAACTTCAGCAAGAGCAAAAGGACTTCCGAGCTTCGAAACAAGGGAAGTGGGTTAAGCGTAAAGTTATTAAAACTACAGCATCATAGGCAGTAAAAGAAATAAGTACATGGGACCACTCAGGCATTTCTACCGCCGAACTCGAGGTCCCTATGTTCCCTACTTCACGGACATAGTCTCTTCGCAGCCGTTTCGACATGTTACTGAGTGTCCCCCCTCCGGAGATGGGAAGGACCACTCGCTTGCCGCAATCTTGGGGATCCTCTTGCGTCGGTGGTGTCATAATGTTGGCCACCGGGAGTTGCATCGGTGCTTCAGGATTACTGGCCCGAGCCACAGCCTGCACAACCTCCGAACGCATTGCTGGAGGGGCCTGGTCTGAAGTACCTTGCCCTGAGTTTCGCCCTAAATACTTGCCCCAAAGGGTCAACACGGACATACAATCTTTCATGTCATGGCTTCTATTTTCACCATGCACTAAATAGAAGAAAGTATGTTGCCTGCCAGCCATCTTCTCTTGAGGCTTCGAGGTACCAGCCTTGTTAGCTTGCGCCTATTGAAAGTTGAAAGGCATCTTCGGGGAGGAGGATGCAATATTTGATACCTCAGAGCAGAAGTTCTTCATTCCCTGTCTATGATCATTAAAGCGATTATCAAGAGGGGCTTGTGGAGGAGTCGGGACTTCTGGCTCTGTCTTCACTTCTCGAAGGACTGGTGCAGGCATCGCAATTCTTCGGAGGCAGCCTTCCTCTACCTTGGCATACTGTTCGAAGTATGCCATCAACTGTGCTACATACGACACTGGCTTTCGGTGAAGTTTGCTGAGGAGGTATGGGTTCAACACCCCTTCATGCACCGCATCCACTACCGAAGAGGCAGACAACCCTTTAATCTGAGACTTGGTGTGGGCGAAGCGTGTAAAATACTCCTGAAGGGACTCCCATGCTCGCTGCTTCACCTGGAACAAACTTCCCATGGACATTGGGGCTACGAACGTACCCTGGAAGTTACTCACGAACTTCCTCTTCAGCTACTCCCATGACTTGATCGATCCTGGCTTTAGAGACCAGAACCATCGGAGAGCCACACCTTCCAATGCAAGGGGGAAGCACTTTGCCATTGTGTTCTGCACCCCTCTGCTGGCTTCTATTGCCAAGGCATATGAACGAGAGAACTCTCTGAGGTCAAAGCCACCGGAGTATTTGTGCAACTTCGAGGCTTTGAACCTGGGGTCGAAGGGCACTTTCTACAAGTCCAGATGCAGTGGAGGCTCGTCGTCGAAGGATGTGTTCTCGGCTTCCTCCGGGACTCAAAGAGCTTCGGGATAATTACCAGGACCGTCGTCTTGAGGCACCTACGGAGCAGGAGTCAAGGCTTGAGGGCGACGCCTATCTATAGCCTCTTGCCTCCACCTTGCTACATCCTCCTGAAGCCTCGCTACATGGGTAGATGCGTCCTCATGAAGGTCTTAAGCTCTTTCGGAGGGGATCTCTGGGTCTTGGGAACTAGGATAATCAGTTCGAAGCACCGATGGAGCTTATTGGGGAACTCTGGGTGCTCGATGTCTGATGACCACTTCGGGACTTTGTGGAATGAGTGAGGGTCCTGCACCGTTGGTCCGAGGGCACCTTCGGGGAGGATCAGTGGCTAGGCTCCGCTTGTGAGGCATGGCTAGCGAAGTTATGGTCCAAAGACTGAAGACTTCGAATGATTTGGGAAGGCGAGAAGAGGCCTTCGAACTACACTAGGCAGCCCCTTACCGAAGGGTGCGCGGAATCTTTAGACTCCGAAACTTCCTCCGCAAGTGCTCTTCGAAGTGCAGTCAATGACGGAGAACTAGGTTTTAGAACTAAGTTCCCCACGGACGGCGCCAACTGTTGGTGTAAAAGATTACGCTAACAGGTTCTCTAAGATTAAGAACTAACAAACAAAGAGTTTGTGAAGCGAACTATCTCAAGCCTCCGAATAGGATAATAGCTCGAAGTAGTTCGAAGTTTTGTATTGAATATCTGAGTATTCGATGCCCATTACAGGGTGAGAAGGGGGTATTTATAGGTAAAAACTTTAAGGAAAAGACCTTTTTACCCCTCAGTTACAACCGACATAGTGGAAACTATTTCGTTACACCTAATAGGGCCTAAATGGCAAAAGACTAATCTAATCAAAAAGAAGATAAATCTTCTGTCCTTGCTGGCAGTTATCCAATGTGGAGATTGAGCCTTCGAAGTGTATCTTTGAAAGGGAGTCTGGACAGATCATTCGGACTTGATTATACGCCAGGCCGGAGATGGATCTTGGACTTCGGTCTAGTAAATGGTCTTTGTCTTATAAGATCCTGGGGATGAAGTATTTTCCCCCAAAAAGATCTATATCATGGAAATCATCACAATAACTAGATCGGACCTAAGTGAGGCAGTAGCTAGTCTCGATTATATGAATAATATATCAACGAATTAGGCAAACTTTATTTAGATGAACGGTATACGACATGAAAAAGATACAATAGCAAGAGATGTCAGACTAAACCGATGAAGCCTCAATCTATCAGACACAGATCACTTCAATCTAAGAGATCAAACCTAACTGATGCAGCCTTAGACCTAGCCAAATACACTGAGAACAACCAGCGACCGTACTGTTTCACCGTTCTCCTCCAAAGATCAAACTGAACCGATGCAGCCATGAGGATACTAACCTACCTGGTTCGGACATCGGTGGTGGTGGCACTCACCTCTTCACTAGAGATCAAGATGATGCAGCCTAGTTTGAGTGCTCGAGTCCCACTAGATAACCTTGGGGCTCAAGGGTGGTGATGCGCTGATTGATTGATTGAACGAGAGTTACCTAATATAATCTAAGGGATACATATTTATAGTCCGTAGACTTGTCGTCCAAGTAACTTATCCAGCCGATTCCGGATGAATCTGTACCACAACAGGATATGCAAGGCTTTGTAGAGTCCATTGTAGAGACACCAACCCCACGATGGTACAAAAGGGTGAGTCACGCGACAGAGCAGTTCATGTTTTTAACCACTCGGCAAAGCGACGTGTTGTTGTTAGACAACGACGAGCCCAAAACCTATGCTGCACAGTGATGGGACCAGACTCTGTAGGACCGAAACGGGCGACTAGAGTGGAGTGAATAGATGCCTCAACAAATTCTTTTGAATTGATGGCCTTTTCTAAACATCTGTCACACCTCAAAAGGAAAAAAATAGAGACAAATAAACTTTCACAGCAAAATCCTAGATAAAGCTAGTGCTATCACTCTCCTATCATATATGATATGATGCAATAGTCTGAGAGATCACATTCACTGAAAATAATCTAGCCTTCAAAAACTAATCAATGTCCTGATCTAGAAGACACCAGTACAAAGCACACAAGGTGGATTAATAATCATTAATATACTAGAGAGACAAATCATCAAGTGCTAGGAATCTTTCCATCAATCACGTGTTGGTAACCAAACCACGGTACAACAGAGAATAAGCCATGTTAACTATGAATTTTCGCAAACACTAGATAATCATCCAAATATACTTGATATGCACAAAGTAAATATTACTCTCAATAAAGCAAAAATATCCTCCTGAAAAATATGGGATCAACGAGAGAGAGAAAAATATACGCACCTAACTTACCTATGGAAACATGTGGCTGCTTGAAACTCTACCAGAGTGAAGATGTACGGACTACGGCTGAGGGAGCTGCTTCGCGCTCGCGCGCACGCCAAGATGAAAGATCAGGCACCACGACAGTACACGGAAAGTAGAAAAAACCAGGCTTCTAAAGAAGGCCAATCCCTGTGCGCGCCTCGCATGATCAGGCGAATAAAAAACAGCGTTGTGCTGGTGGTAATAATAGAAGGTAGTAGGAATATTGGCTGCAGACTCCATAGGAGGAAACCGGTGGGAGGGAAAAAACCAAACTAGCTCGATGAAGCTCTATTGGCGACGATGAACAGTGATGAACAAGAGTAATGTTTAGAATTTTTGTTAAAGTGAACTCTAATTTGAAAAGTGGAGGAGTTGATAGAAATCCTAGGACTACAAGGCCTTTTATAGGTAGTTCAAAAACTAGAAAAGACCAAAATACCTAGGAGTATTTTACACACGGACTCGAAATTACACACACGGGCCCAACAGGAAAAATAGTAAAATCCTATCTAAGGTTAGTTTGTCCTGATATTTGAAGCTTTCATAGCAGCAGCAGCTTCTCTTCAAATCGCTTTCATCTCGATCCGATGGTTTGAGCTGAAACTTACAAAGCCCTCTAGATCTTTGACACGTTTCACCAAACCGTGAACTCGACCGCCAACAAATCTCTCCCGCTCTCGATCCCTCGAGATGCCTTGTCACTTGCACTGGTATCCCTTTCGCCAACTTGGTCAACACACTATCTCAGTCATCCGTCCGTCCATGTCTTGCTTCATATCCACGTGCACGCCTGACATCTTCCTTAATTTCACCCGATCTCGTTGATTGTGGCATCAAGCTCCCCGCTTGACCCTGATCACCCGCCATTAATAGTTGACTTGCATCTCAACTCTGCGCAACATGAGACAAGCAAAACATGAATCTGCACTTAAAACACACACTTATCCCTCTAGTAAACTCAAACAGGAAATAATAAGTCCAAACCTAGAACCATGCAACCTTGTCAATCACTCATCACCAAGATAAAACCATAGTGCAAACCCGCTTGGTTTCTCAATCTCCTCCTTGATGAATGCATTAACAACTATCAAAAGAAACAAGATGAATTTTGAAGTTCAGCACACAAGTGACAATAAAAATTCAGAAAAGAGCAAAAACATGTCACTTGAATTTTAAAATTCCCCCTTTTGACAAAAGAATTCGCCCCCTTGACAAAAGATTCTCCCTTTGGCAGAAGCAAGAAATGAATTCTCCCCCTTTGGCAATGCAAGCATTAAGGTGATAACAAATAATGCAAAGAGAGGTGTGAGGGCAAATGTATATGCAAGCTTCTAAAACATGATTAGCAGCAATTTAAGTACAAAACAAGCATTTTCCTTGAATTTTGCCTAAAAGTACTACATGATAAGCTCAAATGAATCATATCCAAAGAAAATCAAGAGCAAGCATTTTCAGGATTTAGCAAACAAACACTACTACAAATTGCTACTATAGTGGCATTGGAGTTTTCCACTATAGTGGCGGGCCATTAGATGCCCGCCACTAGAGTTGCTGGTGCTGACGGCAGCACCAGCGCCCGCCACTAGAGTTGCTGGTGCTAACGGCAGCACCAGCGCCCACCACTACTATTGGTAAATAGTGGCGGTCCGGGCTGACAAGTGATGTCATAAATACTTTAGTGGCGGACCTTCTTCCTTCCCGAGCTCTACCGGAGTTCGCATTTAATTTTGTCCGTACAATGGCGACAAAAATCTAGATAAAGAGGGGGAGGCTTTGTTTTCGTTTCTTTTGAAGGATTTCATTCTAGGAGGTAAATCCATGTCGAATCTCACATTTATTTTGTATTTAATCATGTATATAATGAGTTATTAGCGTTTTACTAATTTAGGGTTTGTGAATAGAAATTTTCAAATAATCTTCCATTTATAGTGTTTCTTTCTCCCAAATGAACAAATATGACCCTCCTCACAATTATTCATCACTTGTATAAATTTTTACGTCGTTTTAATCTCTTTTTTAATTTGATTTATGATTATAGATCTAGAGTTATGTTGTTTGGAGGGACAAACCAATGTACGTAGTTAATTTATTTAATAATTTTTTCTACTTAATACATAGTTGTTGTATTAAAGCATTTTTAATTAATGTTGTCATGAGCGATAATAATTCAATATATTTTCAATTTGTAAATTACTAAAAGTAACAATAATGAATTTATTAATATTTTTTCAAATAATATATGTTTTAGAGGGAGCACAGGTCCTGGATGTACTCGTCCAACGGCAGAGATGTGGTGGCATATTTTAACAGAGTAACTAAATTTACCGAAGCGGCCGCACAATATGCTTCCCGTCAGAGTGAAGCGGCAATATATTGTCCTTGTAAAGTTTGTAAAAATGAAGTGATGTATCCGTGTTTGTGTGAAGAACTATTATATATGGACGAAACACGGTGAGATGGGCCAAAACCTTCCTGAAGATTGTGATGTGTCGCAAGATGCTCGCCAACATAGAAGGGGTTGTGATCATACATTCGATGTAATACATAATGTTGATCAACATGATGATGATGACGCCTTTGATGTGGAGGAACTGATGCGAATTGTTGTGCCTGAGGTGCTATTGCAGAGAACTACAACCAAAGGATACGATAACTTTGAAGCACTTGACAAGGCATCAAAAAACATTCTTTATGAGGAACGCCACGGATACGATAAGCAGTATATTGTGTTGTACACAATTCTTTATGGATGGTCTAACACTAGTTTTTCAGATCTTTTACAACTCCTAAAAAAGGTTTTGTCGAAACCCAATGGTATACCATCTGATACGTACCAAGCAAAGAAGATGATTTGTCCGTTGACTTTGGGCGTTCAGAAGATTCATGAATGCCCAAACCACTGCATCCTATATCGAAAAGAGTATGGATTGTTAGAGAGATGTCCACAGTGCAACGCAAGTCAATACAAATGTCCAAATGACTATGTGGAGGACTACAATGACCACCAGAAGAAGAATAAGAGGTTGCAGAAGAGGAAGAAAAATGTTATTACACACCATCATGGATATAAGATGGAGAGGAAAGTTCTAGCCTTAGTAATGTGATACCTGTCGGTGATTGATCGCTTGAAACGTATGTTCTCTAATCCTAGAGATGCTGAACTATTAATCTGGCATTTTGCTGGGCGAAAGAAGGATGAAAAACTTTGGCACCTTGCGGATGCTAGGTAGTGGATATCATTTTACCTGGCCCATCCAGATTTCTCGGACGATCCCAGAAATATCAGGATTGGACTTAGCACGGATGGAATGAATCTCTTCAGTAAGATGAGGAACCCACACAGTACGTGGTTGGTCTTTCTATGCTTGTTCAACATTCCATCATGGTTGTGCCATAAAAGAAAATACCTTATGCTCACTACTATAATTTCCGGACCAAAACAACCTGGCAATGACATTGATATCTTTCTAGAACCTTTGATGGAGGATATGAAATGTCTGTGGGAACATGGTGTCTATGTGTGGCATGAGCACAAGAAAGAGCACTTCAATCTAAGAGCCATGATCTTTTGCACCATAGCTGACAACCCAGGACGTATGTCCCTAACAGGACAGGTTAAAGGAAAGACAACATGTGTAGTGTGTGTGGACCAGACAGAATCTATGCATCTTCCATAATTCGTTAAGACGATATATATGCGACACCGCAGATTTTTACAAAAAAACCACAAATATCAAAGAAATAGGACCCATTTCGATGGTACAATCGAGCTTGGACAGCCTCCACGACATCGAGATGGCAAATTTCTATTCGAAATGGTAAAGAATATCAAAGTTGTTTTCGGAAAGAAGAGGAAGAAATCTGAAAAAATTTCAAACCAGTCAATCTTCTTTAGATATTTGCCCTGTTGGAAGGAGTTGGAGTTTGGTCATGCTATCGATACAATGCACATTGAGAAGAATGTCTTCGAAAGCACCATCAATATTTTGTTAGACATATCGGGCAAATCAAAAGATGGACTCAAAGTACGAAGGGACCTTCAAACTCTCGAAATTAGACTCGAGCTTCACCCACAGGAAAGGGCCAATGGAAAATTTTTCCTTCCGGCTGCTAGCTATAACCTCACAATTGACGAGAAAAGATCAATCTGCAGGTGTCTAAATGGAATTAGAGTTCCAACAGGATTCTCAATGAATATAAAGAATATTGTCTCTGTAGCAGATTTGAGGATGAGCGGCTACAACACTTATGATTGTCATGTTATGCTCGGGCTATTCCTCGCCATCGCAGTAAGAGGAATCAAACATTCATTTCTGAAGATGGTGATAACACGCATGTGTCAGCTTGAGATGTGCTTTCCTCCTTCATATTTTGATATTATGGAGCACTACATGATACATATAGCAGACCAAATCTTTTTTCTCGGTCCAACATACCTGCACAATATGTATGCGTACGAGCGTCTAATGGTTATCTTCAAGGGTTACATACGGAATCATGCTTATCTAGAGGGTTCCATGATAGAGGACTACACAACTGAGGAAGTCATTGAGTGCTACGTAGATTACATAAGAGATGGAAAACCAATAGGAGTTCCTGTGTCCCAGCACCATGGAAGACTCACCGGTAAAGGAACTAAAGGCAGGAAAATCATACGAGACAATAGCTACCAAATAATTAGAGAATCACATTACACTGTAATGCATCAGTTGACGATTATAAGACCATATGTTGAACAACACCTGCAAGAGCTTCGTGAAAAGAATGAAAATCGTGATGAACAATGGATTATAAAAGAACACAAAATTCATTTCACATCATGGCTAAGGGATCTAAACCTTTCGATTGGAGAAACCGACGAAGAGATTATGATAAATAAATTGTCTTACGGTCCATTGAGCATGGTTAAAACATGGAAAGCATATGACATCAATGTTTTCACATTCTATACCAAAGCAAAGGATCAAAAGAGTCAGCGCCAAAATAGTGGTGTCAGAGCAGATGCAGAAGATAGCATTGGACAAAAGAATGCTTACTATGGATACATCGAAGAAATATGGGAACTTAAATACGGGAACTCTATAGAAATCCATGTATTTAAGTGCTAGTGGGTCAAACATCCAGAAGGTGTGGAGGTAGATGATTACGGGTTTACAATAGTTGACGTTAATAAGGTGGCTTATAAAGATGACCCTTGGATACTCGCTCAATCCGTGGCACAAGTATTTTACATACTTGATAATAAAGACGAGAAAAAATACATCGTTTCTCTAGGAAAACAAAGAATTGTTGGAGTTCATGGAGCCAAGACGAAGAAGAATATAATCAGTTTGATGAGGTGTCGTTTTTCATTGACATCAAGGATCAATGTGGTTGAAGCAAAATTGTCATTTGGCGGTGTGATTCCTTATCTATGCACCAATGGCGATGGAAAATTAGTGCAGGGCTATATCATTTATGTTTAGCGTGCGTATTTGTAAAAAGAATTATGTCATTTTGTTTAAGATATTAGTAATATAGGTTATTATTTAATTATAGTTAATACATGTCTAACGTAAAATGAATAAGCTATGATGTATTTTTACTGTTAAAACAAATTCAAGTTCAAAGGAGGATTTAAACATAAATAAAAAAGTGTTGAAAATTTTTATTGTTTGGGGCCAAGCAGCAAGGTTCAAACCTCAAGCCGCCTGCCGGCAGCAAGGTTCGAACATCGAACCGCATGGCCCCAAGCAAGACCCCGCACCACTGCAATACAAAGTCTTTCTCGATAATGTAGGCAGTGTATGCTAGATATATAATACCTACTCCTATTAGTAGTGGCGGACATGCTGACGTCATCGGCCCGCCGATACAAAGTGAAAATAGCAGTGGCGGGCTGTGATGTCATCATGCCCGCCACTACTAATACACATATATTTTTATTGAGATAAAAAATATTTTATCTATGTGCCGCACATGACGCCTCAATCCCCAATCCCCAATCCCCAATCCCCAACTATTCGCCTCCTCGCCGACCTCAACTGCGACCTCCACCCTCATCACCGACCCCCAACCTCGACGACAGCACCCTCCACCCTCATCGTCGACCCCCAACCTCGATGACAGCGCCCTCCTCGCCTGTTCACGATGGCTCCTCCTAAGATTGAACCAAATAGTGGATCCTCAGACTCTACATCAAGTGGCGTGTGTGAGGTTTGCAAATGCGGTAAAATTAAGGTACATAGTACAGTTTGCAGTTGCTTGGCGAAGAAAGTGATTCTCATATTGGACTCTGACTCAGAGGATGACTCGTGATCGCCGCAACCAGTTAGGGTAAGTGCTGGCAAATGGAAGAATGATGAGGCAACTGGTGGTAGAGGGAAACATGTCGTGGCTAGCGGTGGAAAAGGGAAGCATGCAAAGCAATGCGGCATTTACATTGTTGTATGTATGATAAGTTGTTCTCACTATCTCCGCTGCATGTATTTTCTTGTTCAGGAACATGGAGAGCAGTTCAGACTGCTTGATGATGCCGAGTTGGTTGAGGATTGGCAAGTTGAGGCTTTTCATCTGTTTAACAAAAAATAGGTTGGGTTTGTGCCGAGGAAGAAGAAGCTCCAAACCATATCTTTCTTTTGGGTTTGGACAGGAAGTGCCTTTTAGTTTGGTGTGCGGTTCGATGTGTAAGCTGGTTTCCCCAGCCTAGACTTGTGTTTGTTTAGTTGCTTTCAAATAAACGTGGTGTCATGTTTGGAACCTCGAACCGCATGGCCCCAAGCGAGCCCTCGCACCACTGCGCTACAAAGTCTCGATCATATTGTAACAACATGACAAGTCTTGTCTTTTTTAGACTTTATTTGATTTTTTGAGCATTAAAAAACTATAAAGATACATGTTGTCGATCGAGTGTTGTGGCAACCTATATTTTTTATGATGGTTTTAAATTTATTGGATAATAACTAATAATAGAGTCAAAAACATTAATATGGTTTTTCTATAAATTTTGGTTAATTATTTCATGTCTTGTAGTTCAAATTTAACTTATTTTGACTTTGATCATAAAAACACACTTAATGAAATAAAAAACAGTAAACTGAGAAAGAAAAATACCAATTTTTTTAATACATGTCTAACGTAAACCGAGGCAGAAAAATACCAATTTTAAAAAAATTTATAAGTTATGATGTATTTTTATTGTTAAAAAAATTCAAGTTCAAATGAGGATTTAAACATCAATAAAAAATGTGCTGAGAATTAGAACAGAAATGAAAAAAATGTTTGGAAGCCAGCAGCAAGGTTCCAACCTCAAACCGCCTGCCGGCAACAAGGTTCAAACCTCGAACCGCAATGCCCCAAGAGAGCCCCCGCACCACTACGCTACAAAGTCTTTCTCGACAAGGTAGGCAGTGTATGCTAGATAATCCCTACTACCCCTATTAGTAGTGGCGGGCACGTGTAATCAATGGTGGGCATGCTAACATCACCAGCCCACCACTGCTATTCCTTTTAGTAGTGGTGGTCACATGACATCATCGGCCCGCCACTACTAAGTCGAGTAATGTAAACTGAGGCAGAAAAATACCAATTTTTTAAATTCGATAAGTTATGATGTATTTTTATTGTTAAAAAAATTCAAGTTCAAACGAGGATTTAAACATCAATAAAAAAGTGCTAAAATTTTTAAAAAGTACATTAACAGAATTAAAAATGTTGTTTTGGACGCCAACAGCAAGGTTCGAACCTAAAACCGCCTACCGGCAGCAAGGTTCGAACCTCGAACCGCATGGCACCAAAGCAACCCGCGCACCATTGCGCTACAAAGTCTTTCTCGGCAATGTCGGCAATGTATGCTAGATAATCCCTACCGCTACCAGGACTTATTTGCATTTAAATACCAATTTCTGTTAATGAAAAATACCAATTTTTGCAATTAGAATATTGGTGTTGTATTTTTATTGTACAAAAAATTTCAAGTTCAAAGGAAGAATCAACTATAGATTTTGCTTTCAAACCTGAGTCATTTCGTCTCTAAACCCTAATTCGTCCCTAGAGAATCTGAGGTTTCATCATGCCCTACATGATTATTTTCTTGAAATAATTTTATTTTTTATGAAAACATCTATGGATCGATCATATCGTAACAACATGACAAGTCTCATCTTTTTTAGACTTTATTTTATTTTTTGAGGATTAAAAAACTATAAAAATAAAGGTTGTCGATCGAGTGTTGTGGAAACCTACATTTTTTATGATGGTTTTAAATTTATTGGATAATAACTAATAATAGAGTCAAAAACATGAATATGGTTTTTCTATAAATTTTTGTTAATTATTTCATGTCTTGTAGTTCAAATTGAACTTATTTTGACTTTGATCATAAAAAAACACTTAATGAAATAAAAACAGTAAACTGAGGTAGAAAAATACCAATTTTTGCAATTAGAATAGTTGTGTTGTTTTTTTATTGTACAAAAAGTTTCAAGTTCAAAGGAAGAATCAACTATAGATTTTGCTTTCAAACCTCATTCATTTCATCTCTAAACCCTAATTCATCCCCGGAGAATCTCAGGTTTCTTAATGAAATAAAAAAAGTAAAGTAAGGCAGAAAAATACCAATTTTTTAAATTTGATAAGTTATGATGTATTTTTATTGTTAAAAAAAATCAAGTTCAAACTAGAATTTAAACATCAATAAAAAAAGTGATGAAAATAAGAACAGAAATGAAAAAATATGTTTGGATGCTGCCAAGCAGCAAGGTTCAAACCTCAAACCGCCTGTCGGCAGCAAGGTTCAAACCTCGAACCGCATGACACCAAAGCAACCCCCGCAACACTGCGCAACAAAGTGTTTCTCGAAATGTAAGCACAACGTATATTAGATAATCCCTACCTCTATTAGTACTGGCGGTCGGGTATAATCAGTGGCGGGCATGCTGACGTCACCAGCCCGCCACTGCTATTCCTTTTAGTAGTGGCGGTCGGTGACGTAAGCGGCCCGCCACTACTAAGTCGAGCACTAGTGGCGGGCGTATTAGTAGTGGTGGGCTGGTGACGTCATCGCCCGCCACTACTAAGAGAAAATAGCAGTGGCGAGCAGGATGACATCAACATGCCCGCCACTGCTAATCTGCCTATATAAATTTTTTGCTCCCGCCGTCTGAAAAATACTTTTCATTTCTAAACCCTAAACTCCTCCCGCCCGTTGCTGCTGCTCCCGGATCCCGCGCCACCACCCTGGAAGCCCGTCGTTGTCGTCCCCGAAGCTCGTCGCCGCCGTCTTAGAGCCGTTGGTGTCCCTAAACCCCTCATCGCCGCCTCGGAGCCGTCGTAGTCATGCTCGAAGCCCATCACCGGAGCCCGCATCAGTGTCCTCGGACCCCTCGCCAATGCCTCGGAGCCGTCGCTACCATCCCCATCCCCGAGCACACGCCGCCATCCCCATCCCGGAGCTCGCGCCGCCGCCCTCAGAGCCCGTCGCCGTCGTCCCTGAAGCCCGTCGCCGCCGTCACCCCGAACTCCGCCTGTCACCGGTGCCCGCGTCGCTGTCCCCGGACCCCGCACCACCATCTTGGAGCCGTTGCCACCGTCCTCATCCCTGAGCGCACGCCACCGTCCCCGTTCAGGTTGATAATAATTTCCCCTTATCAATCCTTTTTTAGTATAAGAAAGAAAAAGAAAGAAAAGATGTATCTACAATGAAATTAATGCTACTGTTCATGTTTTATTGAAATCTACAGTGAATTATTGAAATCTGTTTTTAGATTTAAATACTATTGTTCAGATTAGATATATCCTCTGAATTTTCTTGTCAGTTTCAGTTCCAATTTTCTCTGAAATTAATGCCCTGATTAAGAAATTCAATTTCAGTTTGAGGTTATTGTTTGAGGTTTTCCTTGAATTCATTGCAAGGTGTTTAGATGATTAAGTTTGTTTAAATTCTAAGTTCTTGATCAGAAATAAATATTAAATAGCAAGTTTGTGATATAGTCTTTAATTTGACTCATTGGAGCTAAATCTGTGATTTTAGTTGTATCAAGTAGAAGTTTAAAACTCCAGGTTGTTTTGTGTTGATAGTTTAAAATTTGAATCTGAAACTTTGGAGGAGCGTTGGGTGTTTTGAAAATGCCATCTAATTCAAAAGAATTTTGTTGAGGCACCTATTCACCCCCCTCTAGTTCTTGAGTGTTCTTATGTTCTTGATTGTATTCTTGAGAGAGGTATGCCAACACAAGCTTAGTTAGGTTTTTAGGGTTTATTGTCCTTAGAGCATCTCCATTGTACTTGCTAAATGTGAATTGCTATTCAAATGGAGCTATATTTAATCAATTTATATACAATGGAGATGCTCTTACATTTGTTGATAGTTATCATTTGTAGAATCACTGTATACTACTTTGTTACACCTATTTTGGCATTGATTAATGGAAATGTACGATTCACCCAATATATATTATTCTAATTTTGGGTGAAGTCTTCTATATCTAAGTTATGCCATGAGAAATATTGCATACAACATTACCACTTTTTTAGAACAACTTTTAGAGGCCTATGATGCAAAGTGTAGTTTAGTTATCTCATGTATGTCATCAAGCCGTGGGACACGTCCATTCCCATCAAAAACTTCTTCTTTCTCGTGTTGCTGACAAGGAATGGATGTGCTCACGGTTCCATGGCAGCCATGAACATATTTGAAAAACAACACAAAATATGTTGAGGCCTCAACAACACTAGAGAGAGAGAACAACACAATCTCCTAACTTGAGAATTAATATAGTAGCTTCAGAAGTAATAGATGACTACTGTAGCCAAGAAGAGTTTTCATACATTTCCCACCTTTGACACTGTGATCAGTTTACTACTGCTATTACTTCTGAGGCTACTATACTAATCCCCAAGTTCATCCGGCTGAAGACCAACATTAGATTCTTCGATTCCTTTTAGAGTCCTATGATGCAAATTGTTATTGAGTTATCTCATGTATGTCATCAAGCCATGTGACACATCCATTCCCTTCAATAGCTTCTTCTTTCTTGTGCTGCTGGCAGGGAATGGATGTGCTCATGGTTCCATGGCAGCCATGAACATATTTGAAAAACAACACAAAATATGATGAGGCCTCAACAACACTAGAGAGAGAGAACAACACAATCTCCTAACTTGAGGATTAATATAGTAGTTTTAAAAGTAATAGCTGACAACAAAATTCTGATACATTACCTCTTAACTATGAATAGTTCATCTATAGCAGAAGAAGGACGTCCTGTCGAGGATCTCATCTATGAGTCTCCCTCCAAAACAAATAAAGAGGGTTCATCTGAAGGATCCTCCGACAGTGAATCTTCGTACCACTCTTCAGAGAATTAACATCCAATGGAGCCTAGGAAAAAGTGAACGAGAGAAGACACCGATGAGGATTACATTCCTGAAGCTCAAGCGAAGGTAATTATTGCGTTAGTAACAAGTTAGAGCAGCTTCTAACTGAGGATTATTCCTGAAGCTCATATTGTCTATCGTTGTAGGATCGTCGAAAGTGAGGAAGCAAGCGTCGATTATTCCAAGTCGAGAAAAGAACATCTATTGTCCCAGCTGTTGAGTCATCCGAGCCAACAGATGTTGAACCCGCTGCCACTACATCCTCTGCAAATTCGAAGAGGAGAGGGAAACGGGAGAAGAACAAGCTGCATACAGCTATCTATGAGGTTGAAGAAGTGCATGTTGATGGGGCTCCAAAGAAGCCAAAAGAAATCACAGCTAAGTGGCGTAACGACTGTGGATGTCTCACCAGGGAGCGGTGTAAGATAGTTTGGAAAAACTGGAATAGTGTCCCTGAAGCTACAAAGAATGAATTGTGGCGGCATATAAAAGCGCATTATAAATTCCAGGAAGATCGCTTAGAAGACGCTAAAGCTGCCACATTGAATACTATCGGGAAGTCTCTCCGTACATTTAGGACTAAACTGAACACACAATACCTTCAGCAAGGAGAGTCCCACTCAACGACTACGACTTTATAACGCCAAATGAGTGGAACGAATTCAAATTGCAACATTGCTCGGAAGAAGCCAAACAAGAGAGCATCATGTTCAAAGAACTTAATAAGAAAAATAAGTTCCAACATAAACTTGGGCCAGGTTGATATAAGGCCAAGAAGGATGAGTGGAGTAGAAAGGAGGAGGACCGTACGGCTGGGTTACCTGAACAGTTTTTAGGTGCTGATCAGCGCACTAAGAGATGGCTCCTAGGTCGAGCTAAAAAAACACCTAAGGCCCAATATATGCTCTCGACTCAGGGACTAGTGCACTATTTCAAAAAGCACAGGAAATCGCTATGTTGGAGAAGGCTGAAAAGTTCAAACCCGAGGGATGTAATGACCAGCTTACATCTTCTCTCGGAAACGAGGAACATCGATGGCGCACCCGAGGTGTCTCTTCTATAGCACCCTGGAAAAATACTTTCAAGAAACAGGAGGGTGCTACATACAAGAAGCACCAAGCACACACAGACGACGCCGCAGAGCGCCATGCAGAGTGGGAGCGACACTTTTTTGCATTTATTAATGAGAATCCCAACATATTGCAGGCTGCAGCTGGACAAATAATTGTGCTAGAGGGACGACTTGACGTACCTAGCAGTGTTGGCTTAGTACAAGAAAAATTTGTTATAAATTATATTAAAGAGGACACACCATGCAGCTTGCATGTACCGATAGGGTGCAAAGGGCATTCCCAAGAGGCTGCACGAGGCATTGCTATTGTCTCAGAGTAAATCGCCTATTGTCTCATCACAATCCCACACATATCTTTCATCTAAGGATGTGCAAAATATAGAATCTTTATCATCTGTTGATGAGCGTGAGATAGAGGAAGAGGCAGAGAAAGAGCCAGTGCCCGATAAAGTGGAAGAAGTGACAGAACCGAAAGTGGCCGAGCCTGATCAAGTGAAAGATTCAGTTTGAGCCGAGCCAAATCAAATGCCGTTGCCAGTTCCGGCCGAGCCTGAAGTGACAGATCTAGTGCTAGTGCTTGAGCCCAACACAAAAGTGCTAGAGCTTGATCAAATTCTAGTATTGGATGCACGCCCAAAGCCAGCAATCCACAAGACAATTGTTCAAGCTGGGTAGTGTTCTGCACAGAAATCTGAGATGCTTAATTTTTTACTACTGTTGGGCAAACACGTTCTACGCCCGAAGCGGCTCCCATAAAGGCTCCAGTACAAAACCAGGCGGGCTCACTTTATGTTGATAAATGGACCTACGGAGACAAGGATTATATCGAATATGAACCATTCAAACCATTATTACCCCAACGAGTACTTAAGAGTATATGTGTTGGTGGATGAGAATATTTCATGACTGGTACCTCGAAGCGTCTTCCTTAGGAGTTACACAAATAGAACTGAAGGTTCCAAAAGAAATATTCAACTGCCAGAGTTTACTCTTGCATTATTTTTCGACGACTTCCATCGGATGTTCCGTCTGCAGCGAACCGACATAACAAGCATGATGCTCTAGTGCATGTAAGTACTTTTTACTTTGTCAATACAAAGCAAAAAACAATCATGTCTTATATTGACTATTGTTTCATAACATATGTAGTTTGAATTCATGTTGTGACACGTCTAATAAATATGGGTACTTGAACCCATCATTCATAAGCCAAAGTGCACTGAATCCGGCACTAAACCGGAACGATGACAAGTACTGGACCGCACGTCAGAAAAATTTTCAAAGTAAGATGTTCAATAAAGACCAAGACGCACTTAAGAGTAAAAGGAATTGTGCCGAGTTGTACATTGCGCGGTGCATGTTTCAATGGAAAGACAGAGAAATGATAAGTGGGGCATATATCTTTAAGTAAGTATACCAACTATATCCACTTAATCACGTTTTATCGATTATGAAACTAACATAATCATATATTCGTTCTTGCGATAGTGATCATTGGATTGCACTTCTAATATACCCGAAGTACTCAAGGGTTTATGTG
Organism: Zizania palustris; assembly: GCA_019279435.1. Taxonomy (NCBI): domain Eukaryota; kingdom Viridiplantae; phylum Streptophyta; class Magnoliopsida; order Poales; family Poaceae; genus Zizania; species Zizania palustris. Next base: position 3,069,954 of record JAAALK010000085.1, read on the forward strand.
CTCGACTCTCTCGACAAACCGAAAAAAGAATATCAAGATATATTAAATGTTATTCAGAGTGCATACAAATACTACATGGAAAGGTTAGGTGGCCCACATGATCCACAGAGGTCGAAAGATATGCTTATCAGAACCAACTATCCGGTAATATTATATTTTGAAATTTATTAATTCAATTGATAAAGCCAAACTATATATCGTTCTAACTTTGTATATTTTGAAGTGTCACAAACAATCTCCTGGTTCGGTGCATTGTGACTATTATACTTGTGATTTCATGAGCAATAACTTAGGAAAGTTTGCGCAAACATCATCTGCCCGCCACTGCTATGGCTAACAGCAGTGGCTGGTAGACGATGTCAGTGTGCCCGCCACGGTTGTTGACACAGCGGTGGCAGCACTCTGCCCGCCACTGCTAACTAGGGTTAGCAGTGGCGGATTGGATGCCCGCCACTACAAGTAATTTTTGCTCACCGCTACTGTGTCGCTTTGTAGTAGTGAAAAGTATCACCACTCAGACTAGCATACTAGATAAGATAAAGCATGTAATGCAAAAGCTAGCAGATACGACCCAAATATGCATGTCCAAAACATAGAGCTTCAACAAACTTGTTATGCAATATTTTCAAGTGTTTTGTTTCCTTTTTATTTTTGATTTTAGTGCTAGGGGATTTTTACATGTCAACCTTATGCTGACCGACCAATCTAAGCCTAGGTCAAACAAAGACATTAAAAGCTTAAAGCATTGGCCTTGGCAAACACTGCAGTGTCCCAGTTAATACCAAAGTGCTATGGTAGGCAGTCTAGAACAATGTAGTGCGACAAAGCAATCTCACCTAGATCTTTTTAATTGCAGCGTAAGAGGCATGGATATAAATTTAATTTTTATCAATTTTCAGCACAAGATTTCCATGAAAAGCATAAAAATATTCAAGTTGCATGTTTTCATCCAAGTGAAAAAAAGACTTAGCGACCAGGCATGTAAAAGATAGCAAAAGCACTCTGCCTACTCATGCTAGTTACCAGACTAAGCGGTGATTATATTTTACACTTTACAAATTAAAAGAAATGCTCATGACAGATATCATACATAATCAATAGACCAAAATCAACATGATTAAAGACAATAATTCAAAGGAATATATAGGCAAGTGCATGTAAAAGAAGTTAATCATATGACAAAAGCTTATGCAATGACACACAACTCCCCCTCACAAAATGCCATAAGGATGATAAACACAAAGCTCTCCTCTCAAAAATGCAAATCGAGAAGCATCAAGAGGCTTGGTAAAAATGTCAGCAAGTTAGTTCTGGGTATCAATGTATCTCAATTCAATATCACCCTTCTCATTGTGGTCTCTCAAAAAATGATAACACACATCAATATGTTTAGTTCTATAATGTTGAACTAGCTTGTTGGCTAAGCTAATGGCACTAGTGCTATCACAAAGAAGTGGACACCCTTAAAATCCAACCAAAAAACCCACAAAGTAGAAACCATCCAAAAAATCTAAGAACAATAGCTAGTAACAACTACATATTCAACCTTAGCTGTAGACTATGCAATGCTATACTGTTTGCGAGAAGACCAACAAACAAGAGAAAAACCCAAAAAATGACAAGTACTAGAAATACTTTTCCTATCAATACTACAACCAGCAAAATCGGCATAGGAAAAACCTTTAAGGCACAATGATGATGATGCAGAATACCAAATTCTGAATTTAAGAGTGTATTTGAGGTACCTTAGTATACGCTTAACCGCTTGAGGAACTAATGTAGATGATGGGTTGCCCAATCTTTCGGTGAGAGGAGGAGATGATAAGATAACTTCGATTGGACAGAGACTATGTTGATGACCTGACTACAACCATACAAGACGTTCGTGTTGCGCCTTAGCGATCGATACACCAACTCCAAGGGTTGTTGATCTTATCGGTGATCAACCTTATTCCTACAAGCAATAGAAGAATGAGCAAGAACAACATAAAGGAGCAACTAGTATTGTTGGATGTGAAAGACGCACATGGATAATTGGGGTTCTGAAACGTGAAACCGGTGATCTAACCGATCACGGGTTTACACGGACAAGTAGCATTGGCTAAACTTTTATCTAATCAAAACCCCCAAGTTGGTGCAGCAACCTTTTCTCAAATATGTAAAATATAAATCGAATATAGTAAGCATGCACCTTTATTTTTATTATATTTATATCCCAGCCGGTGATGTCCTCATCATTCTCTCCTTCTTGGCAGCAAACCGTCCTCGGTTTGTTCTTGTGTTCATCATCAATGCAACTCCTAGCAAAAGAACCATTATTGAGCAGTATCTCTTGTTCTTTAAACATGTGGTGAATTGAAGAAAACCAACTCACCAAATCCTTTGCTTGAACAAATTACATCGAATCTATACTTTTAGATATTGGAGTAGGAATTGTGGCATTGCTAAGCAGCCCACAAGGCTCTCCTTCTTGAAAACAAACTTGTGTATTTAAATCAAAACAAGAGACTCTCGAGATAATATGATTAGTTAAAGCACCTTGGTCAAGACTATTATTTTCATAATTTACATGTTGTTTCAAATCTGAACATATGTAAACTCTGTGCACAAAGTATACTCCTTGATCATTGTATTTTCCAATTACATGAAAACTCATTTGATCAGGACATGGCAAATCAGGTCTAGTGAGTAATTTCTCATTTAAAGTACTAAGTTCACAAAGATCATCAAGTTCAATATAACCCCAAGTATTTAAAGAAGATAACAATTTCTGTTCTTCCTTTTCACTTGCAATGTGAACAACATGTATCAAATCACTTAAAGGTTCGGCAACAAAGTCAACCTGTTCATTAACTAGTTGTGGCATGTATATAAGTGAACTATTAACACACAACTCTTCTTTATTACAAGGAGTGTCAAGCAAATCATCTGGTAACAAAGCAATTTCAGCAAAAGATTCTACTAACGGTGGCTCTATAATAGCAGGAATGGTGGACAATTGTGTTTTATCAGGAGTACACTCACCTTGATCAATTTCAGCACATATATTACATTGCAAAACCTTTTCCGATGATGTAAGTGCATTTTTATTCTCCTTTTCTTGTTCAATGTTAGTAGTACTAGCATGCACACAAAATGGTGTTTCCTCTAAATCAATGGCAATCTGAATTTCAGCTCGACATGCAAGTTCAAACAATTGAGAGAGAGAATTATATGTTTCATGAAGAAGCATTTCCTGAATTTCCTTGTTAAGCCCACGTAAAAACCTTTGTTCTATAGCTTCTTCACATTCATCTATAGCACAACGTAATAAACAAACATGCATATCATGATAATATGAGGCAACACTTTTGCTGTCTTGTTTTAAACATTGTAGTTTCTTTAATAGAATATCGGCATAATATGGAGTAACAAAAGCATCTCTCAAATATTTCTTTAAGTCTTTCCAAGATTGAGGTATTTTATCATGTCTACAAAGATGTTTCCAATGATATGCAGCATCTTTAACTAACACTTTAGAGGCAGCCATAACCTTTTCTCTTTTAGACAAGTTATACTTTTTAAATTCATTATCTACAGCTAGCTCCCATTGAATATATGTGCATGAGGATCATAATTTCCTTCAAAATAAGATATTGTACATTTGAACCTAGCTAGAATTTCATCACATACCTCATATTTATCGTGTTGATCTCTCATGTGTCGATGAAGATGTCGATATTGAGCTTCACTATATCCTATTGTAGGACCGAAAGTAGCGACCAGAGGGGGGTGAATGGGCGCCTAAAAAAATTCTTTCGAATCTATGGCCTGCTCCCAACACCCAACGCACCTCAACAGACTAAGCAGCAAAAACATAAACATATCACCGAAGCCTAAAAGTATCTAGCCTAGTAACGACCGGTGTCCTAAACAAAGAAACACCAATACAATGCTAAAAGGCAGATAAACAAAACATTCAAAACATTGGCAGATCAAAGTTCATCACTACAATTTAAATTGAGGGCACGTGAACGATTAGAGGTTACTGTTCAAAGTTATCTCCAGTAAGGTACTTGATGAAGCCTGCTTCGCAGTGTCGAAGCCTGATCGGAGGTGTCGTGCGAAGTCAGATGCTGTCGGAGTCTGTTCGAAGTATGAAGTACCAGAGCTTTTGTGGGTGTCGAGCCGAAGTGTGCTTCGAAGATGTTGTGCGAAGGTGTATACTGCAAAGCTAGCTTTGATAAACTTGATCGAAGCCTGCAGTCGAAGTACCTTAAAAAGCAAAACATTGGTGCCTATTCTCCGAACAGAGAACTTCGAACAAAAACTCACAGAGAAACAAGCTTCGAAAGGAAAACATAGCCACATACTGTCAGCAGCAAAAACAAATCGAGTGTCATGCTCCGAAGCTATTCATACTTCGAACCGAAGTCTAAAAGCGATAGCTCTGCAGCAATCTTCGAAAAATTGTAAACTCCTAAACCAAGCTAACAGCACGCACACTTCGTACACTCTGCTCAAAACAGCCTTCGTGCTAGGTGCTCGAAGCCTGCCTCTAGAACAGAAAGGCTTCGAACCAGGATTAACAACAAAGTTCGAACCTTCGCAAGAACCTTCAAGAAATGTGCATAGTCCCTTTTCTCGATCAGAGAGCTATGTCAGGAAAATACCAATAAAGAACTCTCTGTAGCCTATACGCACAAGAACAGGGGCACACAGAACCTAGCTGCCAGGCTAAAAATAATTGCTACAGATATTCATCTCTTCAACACACTGCACAAGAGACCAAAAAGCATTGTATAGAAAATATTTTCTCTCGGTCAGAACGTGTGCAGTGAATCACAAAACTGAGATCTTCTCAGTCTTCGCCGAAGAACAGAAAACACAGAAGAAAACGAAACAAGCATGCGACGGTGGAAATCGAATGATCGATGAATAAACCAGGCACGCAAAGCAAGGCGGTAAATAAATAAATTTTGTTGTGATCTTTGATCGAAGAACCTGAGAACTTGAAGAACAGGAGACCGATGAAGATGGCGGTGCACACAGGAGACGGAATAGGAACAAGACAAAAATGTGACCCAATCTCTTGATTAAAAAAATGATTTCAGAAAGAGTGACCTAACCCTAGGGATTGGGGCCCTATTTATAGGCAGCCCAATAGCTAGGAATATTCCACCAGCCCCTTATGGTTTTTTACAGACGTTGAAATAAAAGGAAAAGACCCAACTGCCCTTAGGATATTTTTACAAACTCGACTGACTGACTATGGGCCTAAGGACAAAATAGTAAACTCCTATTTACAGATGACTTATCCGGAAGCTAAGCTTTCATAGCGACTACGGCTTCTCTTCAGGATAGTCCGATGCGAGATCAGCGGTCGTCAGTTTTGCGCCGAAACTGACAAAGCGTCCACCGACTTTGCACCAGGTACCCGGATTGGGCCGGCCCGATTCCGCAGCTCTCTCAGCCCGACAATCACTCACCGCCCGTGTACCTGAGTCAATCCTGGTCAAAAGCCCAGTGGATCCTCTGCTGCTCCTAGCCCATGTACCCAGATTGGGCCAGCCCGACTTCGCGGCCCTTCTGCCCGACAGTCGCTCACTGCTGTGTACCTGAGTCACACGCGGCCCAGACGTAGCAGATCTTCTCTCTCTTTTCAGTCCTCTTTGACTACCGTTGACAATGACTCATCACATATGAAGCCATGAGGCCCACGCTATTCAGCATGGCTCCTCAATCTCCCCGTTGATGAGTGCATTGTCAACACTTCTCTTCTTCAGCTCTTCAGTTCCTGTGAACACATGTGGAAACACGAAAACAAAACACAAGAAAACAGAGAAAAAGAAAGTAAAGTAAAAGTTTAACCCTAATGACCAAAAGTCGAACATAAGCAAGAAACGGTCATTATGGTTAACCCAAAGTAAAAGCTCAAAACAAGTGCAATCTCAGAATTATCAACAAGGATATCAAAAGAGTAAGGACAACCAGGACAAAAACTCCCCCTGAAACAAATCCCAGAGAAAGCCAAAACTCCCCCTTAAACTCTTCTCTCAAAATTTCTCCCTTGTTGACAACTGAACTCATCAAGTGAGACTAAATGCACTCTTAAAGAGACACAGACTCCCTTGAAGAGCAACTCCCCCTCAAAATATGCAATGAAGGCAACTGGGGTGCAGGTGGAGTGTAGAAAGCATGCTTCTCAGATATGATTGACTGCAATTACAACATCTAACAAGTATAGCAAAAGACATACTGTCTAAGACACATGGCATGATCGTGCAACAAATGATATCTAAAGAAAGTCATTAGCACGTATTTTTTAGTTTTTGCAAACAAAAGCATCACCACATTTCCCAGTTGACAAGCAAGGTAAAGCATGAGATGCAGAAGCTAACTGATATCTACCAAGATAAGCATTGCCCAAAACAAAGTGCTTCAGCAAACTTGTTATCTTTTTAATTTTTAGGCTTTTTCTTTTCCTTTTTCATTTTTGCCAAGGGTTATTTGCAAGTCAAACCTTATGCTGACCGACCAAGTCAAGCCTAGGCCAGAACTGGACCATCAGAAGCTTAAGACATTGGTCTTGGCATACATTACACTGTCCTAGTTCATACCAAAGTGCTATGGTAAGCAGTCCAGAACAATGCAATGCGACAAAGCAAACCCACCTGGATCTTTTTAACTCAAGCATAAAAAGGCATGGAATTTTCATTTTTCTGATTGTTCATTGTTTTTATAGCACATTTTCCATGTTAAAAGCATAAAGATGTCCAAGTTGCATATTTGCAGCTAAGTCAGGAACTAGCTACAAGGCATGTAACAGATAGCAAGAGCATACAACCTACGCATGCTAGTTACCAGAAGCAATGGTGATCATTTTTCAAGTTTAAAGCATAAAAGTCATGCATATGACAGATATCAGACATATCAAGTGAACTGAACCAAAGCATGATCATTCACAAGTAATCAAAAGCATGTACCAGCTAGAATAAGTAAAGCAGTTCAATCATATAACAAAAGCAACTCAAAAGTGTGATATGTGAATATGTATGATATGACCACACACAAAAAGACTCAAGAAAAGAGTAAAGAAGAAAGAAAACTGACGCAAAATATCCTAAAAAGGATACACAACACCCAAATCCCCTCGTAAACGCTCAAAAGTAGACTGATCTAGGGGTTTGGTGAAAATGTCAGCCAACTGATGATGGGTATCAACATGAACAAGGTCAATGACACCTTTCTCATTTTGATCGCACAGAAAGTGAAAGCGCACATCAATGTTTTTGGTTTTTGAATGGAGACAAGGGTTTTTTCCTACACTAATAGCACTAGTGCTGTCGCAAAACAAAGGAACTCTGGTAGGAAAAAACAACCCAAAATCTCGTAAAGTGGAAATCATCCAAACTAACTGTGAGCAGCAGCTAGCAGCAGCTACATACTCAGCCTCAGTGGTTGAAAGAGCAACTCCAGATTGCTTTCGAGAAGACCAAGAAACATGAGACGAACCAAGAAACTAGCAAGTACCGGAAGTCGACTTGCGATCCAACCGACACCCACCAAAATCAGCGTCCGAAAAGCCAGATAAATCAAGAGATGATGATGCTGAGTAATAAAGACCGAGATCGGGCGCATAGGTGAGATACCTGAAAATGCACTTGACAGCCTGCCGATGAGACGCGCGTGGTCAAGACTAGAAGCGCGCACACAGCCCCACGGCGAACTGTATGTCCGGTCTTGTCACCGTCAAGTATAGCAATGAACCAATCATCCCTCGAAACTCTCTCTCGTTGACCTTGATGCCGCTCTCGTCCTTGTCCAGGCCCCAGATGTTCCCATTGGGGTCATCTGAGGCTTCAGCTCTCCACAAAAGTCAAATTTTTTCAACATGTCTCGAGTTTATTTACCCTGGTGGATGAAGGTGACGTCCTTGGTCTGCTTGATCTGGAGCCCTAAGAAGTACTTGAGCTCACCCATGAGGCTCATCTCAAACTCACTGTGCATCTGCTCAGAAAACTTGGACACAAGAGAGTTAGTAGTACCGCCAAAGATAATATCGTCCACGTAAATCTGAGCGACTAGAAAATCTGAAGCATCTCTGAGCAAGAAGAGAGTTTTATCCACAGAACCCATCACAAAGCCCTTCCCCAACAAAAATTGCTTCAACCGGTCATACCAAGCCCTAGGGGCTTCCTTCAACCCGTATAAAGCCTTTTGAAACTTAAAAACATGTCGAGGAAACTTGGGGTTCTCAAAACTGGGGGGCTGCCTAACATAAACCTCCTCCTCTATGTACCCGTTCAGAAAAGCACTCTTGACGTCCATTTGAAAAAACTAAAAACCCTTCGAAGCGGCAAAAGCTAAGAGAATGCGAATGGACTCAAGACGGGCAATAGGGGCAAAAGTTTCTTCAAAATCAATACCTTCCTTCTGGCAAAAACCCTGGGCAACCAGTCGAGCTTTGTTGTGCACCACAACCCCATCTTCACCTTGCTTGTTCTTGAACACCCACTTGGTGCCAATGGGGTTGCATCATGGTGGCAGCTCAACTAGTGTCCAAACCCGATTGCGAACAAAATTCTCAAGCTCTTCTTGCATGGCATTAATCCAATTGGAGTCAGAAAGAGCATAAGAAACATCTCTGGGCTCAAAAGATGCAACAAAAGCAGATTCAGCAAACACAGCAAGAGAGTCAACAGATGAACACAAAGTTCTCTCAGTCAAATCACCAATGATGAGCTCTGAGGGGTGATCACGCTGAACTGCTCGGGATCCCTGGTGATCTGAAGTGACCTCACCGGAGTCAGCAGCTGGCACCTCTGGACTCGACTGAGGGGGCTCGATCGAAGTGGAAGAAGTGATCAGAGGTCCGCCCTCGTCCTCAGTCGAAGTCTCAGAAGGTGTGGGTTCTGCAGGCTGTATAGAAGGCCCACCCTCATCAGCAGCTGGAGTGTCCTCATCTTCCTCGAAGATGGACTCTCCTAGCTCACCATCTCGAGGAAGATCAAAAGAAGGAGTCAAAGAAGGCAAGGACTCATCAAAAGAAACCTCACAAGTCTCGACAAGCTGCTGGGAGTCGAGGTTCCAAACACGGAAGCCTCGAGAATGCAAAGCATAGCCAAGAAAAACTCCATCCCAGCAACGAGACTCAAACTTGTCCAAATGCCCTCCCTTCTTGAGCAGAAAGCACTTGCAGCCAAACGCAAGCAACTGGCTCACCTTGGGTTTTCTGCCAAACCGCAACGCATATGAAGTATTACCTAGGTAAGCTCTAAGAAAAATGCGGTTGGCCAGATAGCAAGCCCTGTTCATGGCTTCAGCCCATAAGCGCCTAGGAGTCCTGTGCTCACCGAGCATTGTCCTGGCCATCTCGACTAGCGTGCGGTTCTTTCGTTCCACAACGCCGTTCTGTGGGGGAGTGTAAGGAGCAGAAAACTGATGATCTAGACCCTGATCACTACAGAAGCTGACGAACTGAGAGTTCTTGAACTTAGAGCTATTGTCAGAGTGAATTGCTCGCATCGGACCATTGTTATCATTCCTCAGCTTCAAAATCAGGTCATGAACAAAATGAAAAGTCTCATCCTTAGACTCCAAAAAGAAAACCCACGAGAATCGAGAAAAATGGTCAAAAATCACAAGCGCGTACCACCTCCCACCGACTGAGCGTACCCGAGCTGGACCAACAGTGTCCATGTGTAACAGTTCCCCCAGATACGAAGTCATCACCTGAGTCACAGGTGAGTGAGAAGCGGCAACCATTTTCCCATGACAACAGGGATGGGAAACTAGATCCTTCTCCATTTTAAGCTTGGGCAATCCTCGGATGAGGTCCATAGAGGTCAACCTGACTAGCAGATCAAAACTCAAATAACCTAACCTCCTATGCCACTTCCAGAGCTCCGAGGAGGATCCAGCAATCAAACAGCGAGAAGGGCCAAAAGAACTAGAGAAGTCAATCCGAAAAACCTTACCAAAAGGTAAGATCTGTCAAATCAAAGACCCTCTAGAATCAATCACAGAAGAACTGCCCTTCTTAAAACGGACATCCAAACCATCCTCAAGAAGTTGCGAAACAGAAATGAAATTAAAGTTCAAATTTCAAACCAAAGCAACGTTCTTCAAAGAGAAATGGTCAGAGATGCGAATTGAGTCAATGTCGTGTACCTTCCCTTGACCAATGTTCCCGAATGTGATGTACTCTTTGGAGCTCGGGGGAGTGAGACTGGAGAACCATCTGTGATGTCCCGTCATGTGGCGAGAGCATCCTGAGTCCATGATCCAAACGTCCTCCAGTCCCCGATCCTGCACAATCAGTGGTTGTAAGGAGGAGCAAATGGTCGGGCACCAGGTTTAGAAAAAGAGCTAAACCAGTGTCGAGCCATCTGCTCAAAAGACAGAAAGCAGAAATCATCGTAAGAGTTCGGACCAACACACGGCTCAAAGCGCTGTCCTCGGTTCTGCCTAAAGCCTCGGCCACGAGGTCCAGGACCGTAGCCAAAACGGCCTGGAGCTCTGCCAGAATGAACACCACCATCTGGAGCACGGGCATGAAAGCCCTCTCCTCTACCACCACCTACACGACGCGGCCTGGCCTCCAGCCTCTCCCCGCGTCGAGGAACCCTCAATCTACCACCCTGCTGGTAGAACTGCTCCTGACCACCACGAGCTCTCTCTGCTCTCTCAACCCACTTCCTCCTGAAGCAAAACTCCACAAGATGCCCATCTCTCTGACAATACTCACAATGATAGGTGGGCTTCTTGGGATGTGGTTGAGGCTTGGGGTTCTTGGGCTTAGTGGTGTTTGGTGTAGTCCTCTTGGGTTGAGATTGTCCAGGAAGAGAGTCAAGAGAAGTGTGGAGGTGTTTGGGCTTTGGAACCCAGATGGTCTCCTTGGGTGGAGCTCTGGGCTGTTCTTGGAACACTCCATCCTTGGGCTGACTAGCCTAGAAAGACTCAGTGGAGTGAGTCTTGGGGTATCTCTGTTCAGGAGTCATTTTACTCCACTCCACTGCTCGGCTAATGGCACTCTCAAAGTCAGCCTTGGTGTAGGTGTAGCCTACCCCAAACCCATCCTGCCTCTTAAACTGCTGGATCATCATGCCGAGCTGTGGCTCTCTGGCACTGATCCAACTCAGGATTGAACGGAGGTAAAAGTTCTCATTTTGAGTATCAGCTAGCTCCTCTCTCAAGGAAGCTAGAACATCCACCTAAGACAAGCAGGTCTCACACTCTCTATCTACTTGGACAGACTTCTCGGCTTTTAGCTTAATCAACTCCAGTCAAAGAGACAAGAAGTTCTCACAGACAGTGGGTGAAACTGATAGTGTCTCAAGCTCTAGCCTAGTCTGCGCCAGCTCAGCTCTCACTCTCTAAATCACCCAAATGCTCATCGCCCTTGGCTTTCAGCTCAGCTAAACTGGCTAGATGAGATAGGCAATCAGCACAGGGTACGACGATAGTGGCTTGACCATCTTTCAGCTCCAGCTGAGTGCTTTCAAGCTCAGTGGCCAAAGTGTCCCTCTCATCAACCCTTTCTGTGTACCTAGACTTCAGAGTCGACAGGTCACACAGAAGCACCTCACACTTTGGGCATTCACTGCTATCACCCAAGCAAGGGGAAGAAGATAGACACTCAATTCTGCCATTGGCCATGGCAAGCTCACTCTCTAATTCATCTATCCTCTTCTTAGCCCCTCTAAGCAGTTTTTCCCGATATTTTAACTCCCGACGATTGCTTTCTAGTAAATCAACGATTTCACGTTCATAAGATGATACCTTTTCGTTGTTGTCGTCGTCTGAGTCATCGGAGGAGCCCTTCTCTTCCTTATCTCCAAGAGCCATTGAGCAGAAGCTCTTGCGGGATCTTCGGCATCGATGTGAGTGGCTCTTCGGCCTGTCCCCGAAGGCAATGAAGCAGAGGCCCGCCAGATCGTCCTTGTCCTTCCCCTTCCTGATGACAATCTCCTCATCGCTTGAGCTCGATGAAGAGGAAGAAGACGTGGAACGCTTGGAGTAGATCTTCTCCATCTCGGCGAAGAAGGCCTTGTCACACTTCTTGTTCTCACACTGGTAGTCCTTCAGGGTCTTTATGAAGAATCTGGTCTTTGGCTTGCCCCTGTTGAAGGAGGAGCTGTCGTGCTTGCCAGAGTCATGGAAGCCAGCACCGGTGCCCTTCTTGTGGCCATTGCGCTTGGGGCAGTCGACGATGAAGTGTCTTGGGTCACCACACTTAAAGCACCCGGATTTCGTGCCATTTCTTTTGAACATTCTCTTGTCATAAACATGACGCACCCGGTTGTTAAAAAGACACAGGTCATCATCCCCCAAAAGACTCAAGCTGGTCCTCGGTGATAGACATCAAAGAGAACCCAGCACAGCTCACAGAAGAGAAATCAACAGAAGATGTAGCAAGGGCCAGAGACTTTGATCCAGAGCCAGTGAGATTTGATCTCAACTGGGTATCAACCTCGGTGGCCTTCAGCTTGCTAAACAACTCAGAAATGGTCAAGGTATCATAAGATGTGCTCTCAATGATAGAGGATACCTTGATCTCCCAGATCTTAGGGTCCAAGGTATGAAGAACCTTGAGCGCCTGCTCATGATCTGAGACTAACTGAACACCCTCAGCCTTGTTATCCCGAAGCTTGTTTATGATCGATTGAAAACGACCAAACAACGCTTCAACAGTTTCACCTGGCTTTTGTGTTAAGTTCTCATATTCACACCAGTAGGTCTGATAGAGCCGAGCCTTGACCTGGGCTGTCCCCTCATGGTGTGCCTGGAGGGTAGCCCAGATCTCTCTCGCAGTGGGGAGATGGCTCACACGCTCAAATTCAGTGGGACCTAAACCAGAAAACAGAATATTCACAGCTTTATTGTTGTTCTGATGATGGGCAACAATATCTGGAGTAGTGCGCTCAGCAACAGGCAACACAGTGAAAGTAGCGTGACTACAAATGTCCCAGATGTCCGAGCTTTGGCTCATGAGATAGGCTCGCATGCGAGTCTTCCAATAATTATAGCCATAAGCTTCCAAGGACGGGACCTTTCCAGGAGACGTCATGATCACTACTGGGTTTTAGAACCGATTAAGGTATGGAAAAAACCTAACCAGGCTCTGATACCACTTGTAGGACCAAAAGTAGCAACCGGAGGGGGGGGTGAATGGGCGCCTAAAAAAATTCTTTCGAATCTATGGCCTGCTCCCAACACCCAACGCACCTCAAAAGACTAAGCAGTAAAAATGTAAACATATCACCGAAGCCTAAAAGTATCTAGCCTAGTAACGACCGGTGTCCTAATGAAAGAAACACCAATACAGTGCTAAAAGTCAGATAAACAAAACATTCAAAACATTGGCAGATCAAAGTTCATCACTGCAATTTAAACTGAGGGCACGTGAATAGTGATGAGAGGTTACTGCTCAAAGTTATCTCCAATAAGGTACTTGACGAAGCCTGCTTCGCAGTGTCGAAGCCTGATCGGAGGTGTCGTGCGAAGTCGGATGCTGTTGGAGTCTGTTCGAAGTATGAAGTACCAGAGCTTTTGTGGGTGTCGAGCCGGAGTGTGCTTCGAAGATGTTGTGCGAAGGTGTATACTGCAAAGCTAGCTTCGATAAACTTGATCGAAGCCTACAGTAGAAGTACCTTCGAAAGCAAAACTTTGGTGCCTATTATCCGAACAGAGAACTTCGAACAAAAACTCACAGTGAAACAAGCTTCGAAAGGAAAGCGTAGCCAAATACTATCAGCAGCAAAAACAAATCGAGTGTCATGCTCCGAAGCTATTCATACTTCGAACCGAAGTCTAAAAGCCATAGCTCCGCAGCAATCTTCGAAAAACTGTAAACTCCTAAACCAAGCTAACAGCACGCACACTTCGTACATTCTGCTCATAATAGCCTTCGTGCTAGGTGCTCGAAGCCTGCCTCCAGAACAGACAAGCTTCGAACTAGGATTAACAACAGAGTTCGAACCTTCGCAAGAACCTTCAAGAAACGTGCATAGTCCCTTTTCTCGATGAGAGAGCTATGTCAGGAAAATACCAATAAAGAACTCTCTGCAGCCTATACGCACAAGAACAGAGGCACACAGAACCTAGCTGCCAGGCTAAAAACAATTGCTACAGATATTCATCTCTTCAACACACTGCACAAGAGACCAAAAAGCAGTGTATAGAAAATATTTTCTCTCCGTAAGAACGTGTGAAGTGAATCACACAACTGAGATCTTCTCAGTCTTCACCGAAGAACACAAAACACAGAAGAAAACAAAACAAGCATGCGACGGTGGAAATCGAACGATCGATGAATAAACTAGGCACGCAAAGCAAGGCGGTCAATAAATAAAATCTGATGTGATCTTTGATCGAAGAACCTGAGAACTTGAAGAACAGGAGACCGATGAAGATGGCGGTGCACATAGGAGAGAGAACAGGAATAAGACAAAAATGTGACCCAATATCTTGATTAAAAAATGATTTCAGAAAGGGTGACCTAACCCTAGGGATTGGGGCCCTATTTATAGCCAGCCCAATAGCTAGGAATATTCCACCAGCCCCTTAGGGTTTTTTACAAACGCTGAAATAAAAGGAAAAGACCCAACTGCCCTTAGGATATTTTTATAGACTCAACTGACTAACTGTGGGCCTAAGGACAAAATAGTAAACTCCTATTTACAGATGACTTATCCGGAAGTTAAGCTTTCATAGTGACTACGACTTCTCTTCAGGACAGTCCGATGCGAGATCAGCGGTCGTCAGTTTTGCGCCAAAACTGACAAAGCGTCCACCGAATTTGCAACAGGTACCCGGATTGCGCCGCCCCGATTCCGCAGCTCTCTTAGCCCAGCAATCACTCGCCGCCCGTGTACCTGAGTCAATCCTGATCAAAAGCCCAGTGGATCCTCTGCTGCTCCTAGCCCATGTTCCCGGATTGGGCCAGCCCGACTTCGCGGCCCTTCTGCCTGACAGTCGCTCGCTGCCCGTGTACCTGAGTCACACGCGGCCTAGACGTAGCAGATCTTCTCTCTCTTTTCAGTCCTCTTTGACTACCGTTGACAATGACTGATCACATCTGGAGGCATGAGGCCCACGCTATTCAGCATGGCTCCTCACCTATCTCCTTGTGTATACCTACCATGATTAGTAGTAGACAAGAAACATACAAATATTATGTACGGTTCTATTAACTACAAATAATATGCACAACATCACAGTCGCTCAATCCTGTATCAAGCTCTTACAAGTTCTTACCAATGCAAGCATGAAGGTGTTGTACATCGACTTAATCACAAAGACCACGGAGATTAGATGTATCGATGCTTTGGAAAACATTTGGTTGTACAAGTTGTAGTCAAATTTGTGGAGCTCTAGGTAGGCTGAAATATGTAGCAAGGAAAACTAGAACCACATTAGCATTAGCAAATTGAGTAGTTGTTCAACATCGGTATTGTGCTGATCCTAGGCTTGAACGTATTAGAGACGCGAGCCTTTTTTTCCTCCTCTTTTGTCACAAGTATTCTTTCTCCACTTTTTTTTCACTTTTTTTGGTGTGACTCTTCTTTTTTTTCTTTAGCACCTTTCTGCCTTTTTTCCTTTTTTTCTCTCCTTTTTTTAAAGAACAGCAAATGACAAGGTGACTCTTAGTACGGGACTCCCGAACCTTGTACGTTCCAAAACAGAAAGCAAATGATTGAATATGAAGATGACTCTAGAAGGAAAAATAAAGATCCTCTTGTAAGCTTTCCAAAAAGTATTAAAACTTTCTAATCCGAGTTTGCATGTGTGATATATGATAGTTTTAGTAACACCTGCATAGCCTGCCCAAATTCCACCTGAATTCCAGAATAACAAACCGACTAAACAGACCAAAACGCTGTGGTAAAAACGTGACAAGAACTCAAAACTCTAAACAAACTAAACGCTAAGACCAGTAACTTCACACGACAATGCAACCAAAAACTCAAAAAGCCGATACTAAGAAAAACTAGTAATAGGCTCAAAGAGGTTTGGATCTCGGGTAATTTTTTTGTGTGGCTTTTTCTAGACTGTAGGAAAAAATAAAAACTCACAGATCAACGAAAGCTCTTATACCACCTGATGGAGATGATGGGTGGCCCGATCTTGCGGTGAGAGGAGGAGATGATAAGATAACTTAGATTGGATGGAGACGACGTTGACGACCCGACTACAACCATACGAGACGTTCGTGTTGCGCCTTAGCGATCGATACACCAACTCCAAGGGTTGTTGATCTTATCGGTGATCAACCTTGTTCCTGCAAGCATTTGAAGAACAAGCAAAAACAAGATAAAGGAGCAACTAGTATTGCTGGATATGAAAGACGCACATGGATAGTTGGGGTTCTGAAACGTGAAACGGGCGATCTAACCGATCACGGGTTTACACGGACAAGTAGCATTGGCTAAACTTTTATCTAATCAAAACCCCCCAACATGGTGCAGTAACCTTTTCTCAAATATGTAAAATATAAATCGAATATAGAAAACATGCACCTTTATTTTTATTATATTTATATCTCAGCCGGTGATGTCCTCATTAGGAACATAGTGAGGTGTGTCACTAGTGTTCAAGGGAATGACGAGTGATTGACATGGTGAATTCATGAGTTGAGTCTGGATGTTCTAGATATGGTTTGTGTGTCTGTTTTTGTCTCGTGTGTGCAGGCTTGAGTTACTCGTCAACTTTCGATGGCACAGGATCAGGGTTAGACGGGGAGTCTAATGCCAGATGGTCGAGGGTGTCAGTCGAAGTCGAGAGTGGACTCTGATGTACGCATGGAGGTCGAACGGGACATTGAGTTGAACATTGATCGAGACGAAGCATCGATCGAGTCAGCGAAAGGGAAGCCAGTTCAAGTGACAAGGCAGATCGAGGGATCGAGAGCGGGAGAGACTTGCTGGTGGTTGAGTTCACGGACTGACGACAGGCGTCGACGATCAGGAGAGGCTTTGTTGGTTTTTGCTGAAAACCGTCGAAACTTTACTAATTTAATAAAATTGTGTCATGTATTAGGTTAAGTTTTTAGTTTCATAGTGTGTTCTTTTTATTGTATTTATGGAATGTATCTATTCTAAAAATATACTAAAGAGGGGTCTGTTGGTATTTTGTCTTTTACGGTCTAATAGTTTTTATTTCAGAATTGTATTTTTAGTTTTATCTAGGTGGCAATTTGTAAAAGTGAGCCTTCTAGAAACATGGGCAGGTGGGATATTTATCCCCTGGTGGCTGAACAGAATAGATCACCTAATCAAATAATTTCTTAGCTTTTTCCACAAAGATCAGAAAAATTATCAAGGTTCTGGAGGCTTGAGGTGAACAGGAGATCGAGAGGAGTTTCGGACCTGCTACAGCTGTTTCGGCAAGAACTATTCATCGTCGAGGAGTTTAAACATTCAGCGAGAGTTCTTGTGAGTTCTTCATTGATTTTTCTGCAAAGTCTTGATGATCTGATCTGTTTTCTTGAGTTATTACAACTGGATATGATTGATATACTTGATGATTAGTGTTGATTCTTGAATTAGTTCAGATTCCACATGTTTTCATGTTTTGGATCCTGAAAATTTGTGATCAAAAGTTTATCAGTTCTAGTTGTGTGGAGTTAAAATCTAAGCATGACTGCTTGATTAGCTATTAAATTGAAAGTGCAACCAGGTTAGTTCTAGTCTTGTTAGATCAACCTTTCCTCCTATTTTTTGAATCATGCTATGAAGTCTTCTTCTCCTGTTTAAGAACTGATTTGTTTATGTTGAATGTGTGTGTTAGTCTGAGATGATCTTTTGGTCTTTACTATGTATAAGGGCTCATGTTATGTGATCAACATTTTGAACTGATTGGCAATGATCTGTTTCAAGTTTATTTGGTCAATTCATCCCTGCTCAAGTAATCTACCTTGGAGTTGTTTAGAATAATCTGATTTGTGAGTTGTGTCTGTTCTAGTTTATATAGAATTAGTGTCATACTCATTTGGATGATTGTATCACTGAGTTAACTCCTTCTAAGTCAATCTTGAACCAAATATGCACTATTTACTTTCATGAAAGTTTCAGGCACAACCAGTTTAGTATTCTGTTATGTTTTCAAAAAAATTCTGAATCATTGTTACATATGTTTGAAATCTGAGTAATCTTCTGAAATCAGTTTGTGCAAAATCTTTTCAATGCTGTTATACAAATTCAGATACAGTGGATTATGTGTGCTGTTTGGTTCCTAGAGTATTCCCATTAGTATATGTTTTGTCACAGCTCTAGAATTCAGTAAGTTTTGATTGTTTAAACTCCTCGATTTCTAGACTAGTGTTCTCTGAATCAGTTTTGTACTGATGTTTCATAACTTGTGTTGAGATTCAAACCTTGTTCAGTTTAGCATTTCCAATTTAATTGCTTGAGATATATATTGTGAAGTGAATTACTTGTTCTGTAACAGTAAGTACTGGAGTTTGTCGGATTTGGTCAGATTTACCGTGTCTGTTGCATTGCAGGGTTTCTGTTATAGCTGTTCAACATACTGAAAATTCTGAATTCAGCATGTTTGACAAGTTTTGGGATATTGTGTGCTGAATATTGAGAGAAGGTTAGAATCACTTTGTGCTCATGTCTATAAACAGTGTTGGCTGAATTGTTTCGGATTTGCAACAGTTCAGTTTATATGGTTTGATGTTTTCAGCAAATACTTCTCCCTAGTACTGAACTGTTTCACATGTGCTGATATTACATTTGTTCTGATTTTGAAGCTTGCAAACTGAATCTCAACATGAATAATGAACATTAGTGAAAAACACTTTTACTATTCATCGTCCGACAAATTTCAAAAGTACAGGGATTTCATTTGAGATTGAAATTATACAAGCTGATTCACTATTACAAACATGAATTGATTTCCTGTGTGAGGTTTTGATATTTGTCGATTAAAAATTTTGAAACAATGCTGATTGGTGGTTTTCAATCTTGTGGAGCTCAATTTTTGTACTGTTATGATTAAAACTTGAAACTGAGTTTTCAGAGGCGCGTTGGGTGATTTGATTAGGCCATCACATTCGAAAGAAAGTGTTGAGGCGCCTATTCGCCCCCCTCTAGTCGCCATTCCGATCCCACAATTGGTATCAGAGCCAGTTAGATCACCAGTTGACCTTAACAGGTTTGTGATCCTTGTGGCGACATGTATAAGAACACCAAGATCCCGATGTTTGATGGTCGAGATTATGCCTATTGGAAGGTGCGCATGGAGGCTTATTTGCTTAGCCAAGGAAGTGTGATATGGAACATTGTTGCATCCCAGTATGTGATTCCTGACATTCGTACCTCAGAGACTGAGAAGGCTCAATATGAATGTAATAGCAAGGCTTGAAACATTCTTTTTATCAGTCTGAGTCGCAACAAGTTCGACAGGGTCCAGCACCTTCGCACTACTCGTGAAATCTGGTCAACCTTGAGTACTTTTCATGAGGGCACATCGTAGATTAAGGCTAGGAGGCAGAGCACGTATAATCAAGAATACCAAATGTTCATGCAAGGCCCTATCAAATCTGTTGATGCTTTGTTTGCTCGCTTTGATGGAATTGTTAGTAACTTGCGCTCCACGGGGACGCTAGTTTACTCTGATCATGACCGAGTGATCAAACATCTCTATGCTCTGGATTGTAGCATATGGGAAGTAAAGATCTCAGGCATTGAAGAGTCTGTGAGTTTCGATACTTTGACATGCGATGAACTTTTCAGTAAGCTTAAGTCCACCGAGATCGCCAAGGCATCTCTTTCTGGGATTGGGAGCTCTTTGCCACAATCCATGGCACTAGTTTCCGGTTCCGGCAGTGGCACCTCATCTGGAGGTAGCATGTCTGGTGTGTGTGCTTTGTCTGGGGGTTTTGCCTTGTCTTCTTTGGTCTTTATCACAAAGGAGCAAGTGGACACATTGGACAATGAAGAGCTTGCTCTCATAGTCAAAAAGTTCACTAGGTTCTACAATGATATAAGAGATCAGTGGAGAGGAGGCTCTCGAGGGTGTTTTGAGTGCGGTGACCTAAATCACATTAAAGCCAATTTCCCAAAACTGAAAGACAAAAATGAACATGAACAAAAATATCAGAAAAGAGATAAAAAAACCGTTCTACAAAGGCAAAAGAGGAAAAGTGGCAAAAAGGATGGCTAGAGCTTTTGTGGTAGCACTCAGCGACATCGACAACACCTCGAGTGAATAACCCAGTTTTGATGAAGATAAACCAGGCAAGAATGAAGAGAAGAAGGAAAAGACGAAGGACTTCAACAGCCTCTGCTTCATGGCCAACGGCAAGCAAAGCAGCGATGAGCAGGACTTCAAAACGATGAATTACATGATGCAATCATTTCACACGATAGACTGCTTAAACTTGCTGCTAAAGAACGAAAAGAACAAAAGCTTAAAATTGAATCTCTTTCTACTGAACTTGCTTTGTTGAAGTCTAAATATGAAACTACTGATTGTGAGTCGTGTCTTGTCATGATGGATGAGCTTGCTCAGTTACATCTGATTCATGCTCAAAACATAGAAAAACTTGAAAATGTTCAGAAGCAACTCATGGTGATGGAGTCTAGTCCTCATGCCATCGATGAATGCTTCAATTGCACTTTACTGATTGAGAGCGTTAGTCTGAGAGATAAGCATATCAATGAGCTCAAGGCTAGATTGTAGAGTGCTGAGTGTTCTAAGGATGTGCAGCCGGCTTGTCCCACTTGCATCACCCTTAAGGACCAACTTAGCTTTGCTAGAGAGCAAGTAGAAAAGCTGAAGTGTGAGAACGATTATCTGCCTTCCATGATAGACAAATGCACTAAGGGGAAAGGGAAAATGGATTTGCTTTTGGATAAAACAAAAATGTGTGCTGACAGGGCAGGGTTAGCTCTTGGGTTAGGTTATGAGAGGACTTCATCGATTACCCCGAGCCAAACGGTGTTCACTCTACCTACTACCCTTGAGAAAGAGAGAGCCCAGTTAGATACACCTCAAAAAGCCAAAAATCCTACCCAACCCAAAAAGATAATTGTTGGGGGAAATTACTCCATTTCCAGGGCTTAAAGATTAATCCTTCAAAGGCTGAGAAGGACTCCGAAGCTAGTGAGCTATTGTTCGGAGTATGCGTCGCCACGCCGAAGGATGCAGCGGTGCGAAGCCCTGGAGAACCCTCCGAATGGAAGGTGGAGGCCTCGAAGCCTGAAGACATGATTGATTGGATGTCCAGCTTATCCATCTACCTTGTAGTATTTTACCTTATATAACCTTGTTTATGGTACCGAATAGTTTCCACTATGTCGGTTGTAATCTAGGGGTAAATAGGTCTTTTCCTTATGCTTTTTCCCCTATAAATACCCCCCTTTGTACCTTGTAAAAAAGGATCCAGAACAAGTTTTTCATTACACTCATTCGGACCACTCGAGTTATTATCCTATTCGGAGGCTCGAAGTAGTCCTAAAACACAAACTCCTCGTTTGTCCGTTCTTGATCTCAGAGAACCTGTTGGCGTAACATTTGCGCCAACAGTTGGCGCCGTCCATGGGGAACCAAGTTCTAAAAGCTTGTTCTCTGCTACTGACTACACTTCGAAGAGTACTTACGGAGGGAGCCTCGGAGTCTCAAGATTTCGCGCACCCTTCAGTTAAGGGCTTGTTAGTGCAGCCCGAAGGCCTTCGCTCGACCCCTCGAGTCGTTCGAAGTCCGTCTCCAAGACCTCTTCGTGGCTAGCTATGCCTCCGAAGCGAAGTCAGGCTTCTGGTCCTCTCCGAAGGTCCCCTCGGACCACAGGAGCCGGACCCTCGGCTAATCTGGCGATTCCCGCCGAGACTGCTGGGCGTCGAGCGCCCCGGGGCCCTCAGGCTCCTCCTACGGTGCTTCAGACCGACCACGTCAGCTCCCGATACCCGGAGGTGCCCTCCGACGAAGACGAAGGCCCTCCCGAAACCGAGGCTATGCAACTAGCCAGGCTTCAGGAGGAGGTATCCAGGTGGAGGCAAGAGGCCGCCGATCGCCTCCGCACGCAAGCTTCCACCGAAACTCCAGGAGGGCCTCAAGACGGTGGTACCCACAATCTCCCAGAAGTTATCCAAGTCCGGGAGGAAGCCGAGAATGCATCCTTCGATGACGAGTCTCCATTACATTCGGATTTGCAGAGAGTGCCTTTCGACCCCAGATTCAAGGCCTCGAAACTGCACAAGTACTCCGGGGGGGTCGGACCCCGGAGAGTTCGCCAGCTCTTACGCCCTGGCAATAGAAGCGAGTGGAGGGGTGCGAAGCACTATGGCAAAATGCTTCCCCCTCGCCCTCGAAGGCATGGCACTTCGCTGGTTCTGGTCCCTAAAGCCAGGATCGATCAGTTCCTAGGAACAGCTGAAGAAGAAATTTGTGAGCAACTTCCAAGGCACCTTCGTGGCCCCGATGTCCACAGGAAGCTTGTTCCAGGTGAAGCAGCGGGTGGGAGAAACCCTCCGGGAGTACTTCACGCGCTTCGCCCACACCAAATCACAGATCAAGGGCCTATATACCTCTTCGGTAGTTGATGCTGCCCGCGAAGGGGTGCTGAACCCCGACCTCCTCAGCAAACTCCATCGAAAGTCGGTGACGTCTGTGGCACAGCTCATGGCATACTTCGAACAGTATGCCAAGGCGGAGAAAGGCTGTCTTCGGCGAGCTGAAGCACCATCGCCCACCCTCTGAGAAGTCAAAAGGGAGCCCGAAGCCTCCGCTCCCCTGCAACCTCCACAAGACTACCGCTTCAACGAGTACAAGCGGGGGAAGAAGCATTTCCGTTCAGAGGTGCTAAGCATTGCACCGTCCGTCCCGAAGGCACCTGCCAATTTCCAACAGGCGGAGAACTTCAGGGCTGGAGCACCGAAGCCTCAAGAGAGAGTGCCTGGCAGGCGCCAGAGTTTTTTCTGCTGCGTGCATGGCGATAATAGGAGCCATGACACGAAGGACTGCAAGTCGGTGTTAACCCTTCGGGGTGAATACTTAGGGCAAAGTATGGGGCAGGGTGCTTCGGACCGAGACCCACCATCGGCACGCTCAGAGCCTGTACAAGCTGTAGCCCGAGCCGGTGCCCCTGAAGCCCCCATTCGGCTGCCGGTGGCCAACATTATGCCACCACCAAAGCAAGAAGACCCGCAGGACCGTGGCAAGAGAGTAGTTCTGCCCATCTCTGGAGGGGGGACCCTTGGAAGCATGTCCAAAAGGCAGCGGCGTGAGTACGTCCGCGAGGTCGGGCACATTGGGACCTCGAGTTCCGCCGAAGGGATGCCAGAGTGGTCCCACGTGCCCATCTCGTTTACCGCCAGTGATGAGGTGGGGGTGAAGTTCCCTCATGCTGACCCATTGGTCATTTCTGCTGATATAGCAGGAGTGGAGGTCCGAAGGATCCTGTTAGATGGCGGGAGCTCCTTGGACATACTCTTTGCCCAGGCCTTCGATCAGATGTGCATACCCCGGAAGCATCTACTTCCAGCAGCCCGGCCGCTTCAAGGGTTCTCAGGACCGCCTCTCGATGCCCTCGGCCAAATAGGCCTCGAGGTTGCCTTCGGAGAGGGGCCTTTGGCCCGGATAGAAGAGGTGATCTTCGACGTGGTTGACGCCCCATACACTTACAATGCTATCTTCGGCCGAGGGATGTTGAACCAGTTCGGGGCTATAGCACACCATAATTACCTTTGTCTCAAAATGCCCACGCAAGGTGGAGTACTTACTATTTCAGGAGACCAAGCTGTAGCCCGGAGGATGGAGTATGGCCATGGGCAGCCGTTGGACCCCCGGCAAGTACATAATGTGGTGGAAAGCATCGAAGCGACAATGAAGGGTCTTCGAGGAGTTTAAACATTCAGCGAGAGTTCTTGTGAGTTCTTCATTGATTTTTCTGCAAACTCTTGATGATCTGATCTGTTTTCTTGAGTGATTACAACTGGATATGATTGATATACTTGATGATTAGTGTTGATTCTTGAATTAGTTCAGATTCCACATGTTTTCATGTTTTGGATCCTGAAAATTTGTGATCAAAAGTTTATCAGTTCTAGTTGTGTGGAGTTAAAATCTAAGCATGACTGCTTGATTAGCTATTAAATTGAAAGTGCAACCAGGTTAGTTCTAGTCTTGTTAGATCAACCTTTCCTCCTATTTTTTGAATCATGCTATGAAGTCTTCTTCTCCTGTTTAAGAACTGATTTGTTTATGTTGAATGTGTGTGTTAGTCTAAGATGATCTTTTGGTCTTTACTATGTATAAGGGCTCATGTTATGTGATCAACATTTTGAACTGATGCGCAATGATATGTTTCAAGTGTATTTGGTCAATTCATCCCTGCTCAAGTAATCTGCCTTGGAGTTGTTTAGAATAATCTGATTTGTGAGTTGTGTCTGTTCTAGTTTATATAGAATTAGTGTCATACTCATTTGGATGATTTTATCACTGAGTTAACTCCTTCTAAGTCAATCTTGAACCAAATATGCACTATTTACTTTCATGAAAGTTTCAGGCACAACCAGTTTAGTATTCTGTTATGTTTTCAAAACAATTCTGAATCATTGTTACATATGTTTGAAATCTGAGTAATCTTCTGAAATCAGTTTGTGCAAAATCTTTTCAATGCTGTTATACAAATTCAGATATAGTGGATTATGTGTGCTGTTTGGTTCCTAGAGTATTCCCATGAGTATCTGTTTTGTCACAGCTCTAGAATTCAGTCAGTTTTGATTGTTTAAACTCCTTGATTTCTAGACTAGTGTTCTCTGAATCAGTTTTGTACTGATGTTTCATAACTTGTGTTGAGATTCAAACCTTGTTCAGTTTAGCATTTCCAATTTAATTGCTTGATATGTATATTGTGAAGTGAATTACTTGTTCTGTAACAGTAAGTACTGGAGTTTGTCGGATTTGGTCAGATTTGCCGTGTCTGTTGCATTGCAGGGTTTCTGTTATAGCTGTTCAACATACTGAAAATTCTGAATTCAGGAAGTTTGACAAGTTTTGGGATATTGTGTGCTGAATATTGAGAGAAGGTTAGAATCACTTTGTGCTCATGTCTATAAACAGTGTTGGCTGAATTGTTTCGGATTTGCTACAGTTCAGTTTATATAGTTTCGCGTTTTCAGCAAATACTTCTCCCTAGTACTGCACTGTTTCACATGTGCTGATATTACATTTGTTCTGATTTTGAAGCTTGCAAATTGAATCTCAACATGAATGATGAACATTAGTGAAAAACACTTTTACTATTCATCGTCCGACAAATTTCAGAAGTACAGGGATTTTTTTTGAGATTGAAATTATACAAGCTGATTCACTATTACAAACATGAATTGATTTCTTGTGTGAGGTTTTGATATTTGTCGATTAAAAATTTTGAAACAACGCTGATTGGTGGTTTTCAATCTTGTGGAGCTCAATTTTTGTACTGTTATGATTAAAACTTGAAACTGAGTTTTCAGAGGCGCGTTGGGTGATTTGATTAGGCCATCACATTCAAAAGAAAATGTTGAGGCGCCTATTTGATTAGGCCATCACATTAAGAAAAGAACTTTTAATATCTATTTGATAAAGCTTGAAATAACAAGAAGATGCAGAAGAAAGAAAAATCCTAATGGCCTCGAGTCGAGCTACTAGAGAAAAGGTCTCTCTAAAATCAACTCCCTCAACTTGAGAGTAACCCCGAGTAAAAAGCCTAGATTTGTTTCTCACAACAGACCCATCCACCCCCCGTTTGTTTTTGAAAATCCATTTTGTGCCAATGATATGAATATTCGGAGGTGGATCTACAAGAACCCATACTTGGTTTCTATCAAAAGTTTTTAACTCTTCATGCATGGTATTGATCCAACTCGAATCAGATAAAACATGACTAACATCAAGAGGATCAAAAGAATCGACAAATGTAGAATCAGTTAAATGACCATGAGATTGAATTACCCTTTCATCTAGCTCACTGATGATCTGCTCAGGAGGTTGATGTCGCTGATTCCTAAGAGGACCTTCTCGTTCAGAGAGACTCTCCCCCTCAACACTTGCCGGAGTGAGCTCGATGCTTGCTGAAGTCGATGCTTTAGGCCATCTTGCTGAAGTAGACGATGCAAGATCTGCTTCAGTTGTTGCTGTACCGGGAGGTAAGGGATCATCGTCACACTCTTTGAAGTTTGATGGATCTTCTTCTTCAAAGATGGATTTATCCATATCCTGCTTACTAGAAAGCTCAAAATAAGTACTAACACGGGGAGAAGACTCATCAAAAGTCACATCACATGACTGGATGACAGTGTTAGTATCATGGTTAAAAACACGATATGAATGAACAGGAAGATAATATCCCAAAAGATACCATCAGAAGAACATGACTCAAATTTGTCAAGATTACCACGTTTTAGAATGAAGCACCGACATCCAAACAATCTCAAATGAGTAACTTTGGGCTTCCTTCCAAAACACACCTCATAAGATGTGAAATTCAAAACTGAGGGCAAGAAAATCTGGTTAGAGATGTAGCAAGCAGTGCTCATGGCCACAACCCAAAATCTTCGAGGAGTCTTATGCTCGTTAAGCATCTTCCTAGCCATCTCCACTAGAGTGCAATTCTTTCTACCAATAAGACCATTTTGTTGAGGAACACGCAGAGCAGAAAACTGATGTTCAATATCATGCTCATGGTAAAAGTCAACAAAGAAACTATTCTTAAACACTGTGCCATTATCACTTCCGATTTCTTTCAATGCAACAGTGAGTTTAGTGAATAGTCTCAAATATAAGCTCCGAAAGTGTGAAAACACTTCATCCATGCTTGCAAGAAAGAAGACCCAAGAATACTTGGTGTAGTCATCCACCACGATAAGGACATACCATTTGCCATCGAAAGAACTAACACGAGATTGACCTACAGTGTCTATATGAAGAACTTCTAAAGGTTGTTCTATCATCACCACATTGATTGGTGAATGAGAGGAGGATACTATCTTTCCATGTCAACAAGGAGCACTAAAAAGATTCTTTTCAATCTTAAGCTTCGGAAATCCTTAGATCAGGCCTAGGGAACTCAGTCGAGCGAGCAAGTCAAAGATCATATGCCCTAGTCCGCTATGCCACAACTAAAGCTCAGAAGAAGGTTTAGCAATTAGGCAATTAGAAGAACCAAAAGACTCAGAAAAATCAGCTCCAAAAACCCTCTCAATTCTTGAAATCTTACAAACTAAAGTGCTAGAAGAATCGAGAACTTATGAAGTATCGCATCTAAAACGCGCTTCCAAGAACTCATCAAGTAACCAAGGTACACATAGCAAATTGTATACCAAATCCTCAACCAAAGCGGCATCTTTGAGAATGAAATTTTCATTAATTCTTATCATACCTTTACCTTTGACTCTACTCCTTTGATTGTTGCCGAAGGTAATATACTCATGTCGTTGGGTCGAGGTGAAGCTGAAGAACAATGATGTCTTCCCTATCATGTGGCGGGAACAACCGAAATCCATGATCCACTTGTTCTCTAGTCCTCTGTGTGCCATCTACACATGAAGAAATTGTCTCAAGTTTTCAGTGTTTGGGTAAGTGAAAAACTTTCTAGGAATCCAGCATTGAGAAACTCGAGGGGCATAAGTAAAAGCAGTAGACTGTACATCAGTGGAATGCAAATCTCGATAAAAACATGCGGTCTACCACCCTGATAAAAACTAGAATCATAAAGAGGCCTCCCAACATGTCAAGGATCTAATACTCTTACCCATGGTCTACCACCATATGAACCATGGTGAAAACCACGCTAGGCAAATCCTATAGAGTAAAAACATGCAGCCTCATGAAGGCGAGAAAGAGAATGTGAGGCAGGCTCATGTATACCAACAGGTGGCTGATACATGTCTGGTGCACTCATCTCCCAAAATCATCATTCATCCTTCATGCAACGAAAGCAAACGCCAAACAACTGACCCACCCTCGGATAATTTGAACAATGAAATATCCTCTTTGGGGCTGGGGCACTGAAAACTTGAGATTTTCTCACACGCTCTCTTAGTTTTGTCTTAGCAGCTCTCTTGGGTGGAGGAGGTACTTTATTGGAAGGCAGGATGGGGTTCATGGGTTACTGTGGAGTGTTAACTTGGCTCTCTCTTCCTTAAGGGTAATAGGTAGAGTGAACATAGTTTTGCCCTTACTGTTTGAAGTGGTTCTCTCATAACCCAACACTAGAGCTAACCCAGCCTTGTCAGCACACATCTTGGTCTTGGCCAAGAGCAAATATCTCCTATCATTTCCCTTAGTACACTTGTTGGGGGGGGAATATTTCATCCTCCAAAAGCCAAGGACATTTTCATGTCGACACTAGTAGAAGAAACAAAGTCAGGAACCATAATCTCCAAGGACTCCAAAAGCAACGAGGCTCCGTCTATTCAGAGCTTTTACTAGCAAAAACCTCTGTGAAGTCTTCGGCACAATGAAGCCTTACGAAGCCTCTTCACCCAAAGGGGGGTTGCCAGCAAGGACAAAAGATTTATCTTCTCACTAATTAGATTAACTTTTACTCTTTTACCCCTACGAAGAATACTAAACAATATCTTCATAGTCGGTTGTAATTAGAGGGTAAAGAAGTCTTTTCCCATGTATTCAGTCTATAAATACCCCTCTTCACTCTATAAACGGTATCAAATACTCAGATATTCAATACACACTTCGAACTATCTCAAGCTATTATCCATCTCGGAGGCTTGGAATAGTTTACATAAACAAACACTTCGTTTGTCAAACACTTAGTTTTCTAAACTTATTAGTGTAATCTTTTATGCAACAGTTGGCGCCTTCCGTGGGGAACCTATTATACAAATTTCGTTCTCTGCCAATCCTTTCCTAGAGCCATGCCTCCTAAGTGGACCCTAGGCACTAGTCCCCTCCGGAGGTCTTCTCGGACCTCTAGGTTGAAATCTTCGAACACTATCAAAGTCGGAGGACCTTCCGTGGTCCCCCCACCTAAGACTCCCCAAACAAATACACTTCCTCGAACATACGAAGCCCCTCTCGGGACTCTGTCTATGCTTTGAACTAACGAAGCCTCTCTTGCGGCTCCAACTATGCTCGGAACTGACTTGTTCACTTCTCAAGACCTAGAGGTCCCCTCCGGAAAAAATGAAGATCGTCCTGACGATGTGGCAACCCAGATGGCCCGCCTTTAGGTTGTGCTAATGAGGTGGAGGCAGGAAGTTGCGGATAGGCTTTGTCCTCAAGCTAACCCTGTTATCTTGGAGGTGCCCCAAGATGATGACCTCGTCGCTTATCCCGAAGCCTCTAAGATTCTATGAAGCACTGAGAATGCCTCTTTTGATGATGAATCTCTGTTACACACCGACTTGCAGAAGGTGTGCTTCGACCCTATGTTTAGAACTTCGAAGCACTGTAAATATTCCAGAGATCAAGATCTAGTGGAATTTTCCCGCTCATATGCTTTAGCAATCGAGGCCAGCGGAGGGGTCTGAGATACAATGGAAAAATGCTTCCCCCTTGCGCTCGAAGGAGTTACTCTGTGTTGGTTCTGGTCTTTGAAACCAGGATCAATTAAGTCTTGGGAACAGTTAAGGAAGAAGTGCATAAGCAACTTCCAAGGTACATTTGTGCCCCCTATGTCCACTAGAAGTGTTTTTCAGGTGAAGCAGCAACCTAGAGAAACTTTGCGGCAGTTTTTTAAGCGCTTCGCTCATACAAAGTCACAAATAAGAGGGTTGTCCGCATCATCTATGGTTGATGCAGCTCGGGAAGGAGTCACAAATGCAGGCCTCCTCAACAAGCTTCACCGGAAGCATATTTCGTTAGTAGCACAATTAATGGCTTGTTTTGAGGAATATGCTAGGTCGGAGAAAGGATGGCCCCGAAGGATGGCTTCGTCTCCACCAACCATCCAAGAATTTAATCTTGAAGTAAAAACTTCAACTACTTCACAAGGGTACCACTTTGACAATTAGCATGCTAGACGAAGAGGGCAAAAGCATCATCGCTCCGATGTTTTGAACATTGCCCCCTCTTCGCCAAAATTTCCCCCTAAGAATCCACAAGCTTCGGGAAGAAAGGTCAGCGGCTGGAGGCCACCAGGGAAACTGGATGGCAAAGGCCAGGCCTTCTTCTGCTATGTCCACGACGAGAACCGAAGCCATGCTATCGATGCATGTAATTCTATACTAGCCATGAGGAGCGAGTACCTCGAGAGGAACTCTGGTCGAGGCACAACTGACCAAGCCCCTCCCGAGGCACGTCTGGAGCCAGTACAAATCGTCGGATGTGTAAACAGCTTTGAAGCCCTGTTGGCGTAAAAGATTACGCTAACAGGTTTCTGTAGAAAAGAAACTAACAAACGACGTGTTTGCGAAGCAAACTGTTCCAAGCCTCCAAAAGGATAATAGCTTAGAATAGTTCGAAAGTGTGTATTGATTCACTTGTAATCGGTCCCCATTACAGGGTGAAATGGGGGGTATTTATAGGCCCAAACATTAAGGAAAAGACCTATTTACCCCTCTATTACAACCGACATTAAGGAAACTATTTGGTTTCCTTAATAGGGCTAAAATGGTAAAAGACTAATCTAATAGGATAGAAGATAAGTCTTCCATCTTAGCTGGCAGAAAAGATCCTGGAAGGCTTTGGTTCGAAGATATACTTCGAACCAATGCTAGTCTTCGGACTCCGAACGAGGTTCCAAGCCACCTTCGAAAATGACCTTCGGACTATCTTCGAACTGGTTGGCTGTCTTCATGTTGCTTTGGCAATAACCCCGAAGATGGGATATTTTCCCCCAACAGTAGCCCCTCGAATACGCTTCTCCGTTCGACCTGTAACGTTAGGAGAGCAGTATACGGAAAGAAAAGATAACCAATCATAGGGGTTATTGATTTTTGTTTTATCTCCGAAATACATGAAGATATGAACTTCGAATCAGTCATAAGATAATTACTTTTCGAACTACCTTAGAACTGACTCAGGAAGTTCGAAAGTCTTTTTAGACTTAGAAAATATAACCGTTAGTTTCTGTTTCTAACGGAGTTATACGAGGCGTTATTTTCAGAGGAAAATAACAGGCGGGAATGCGAAAGGGCAGAGCCCAAACGGTAACAAACGGAAAGTTTTAGGTTATAAATAAAGAATTCTGGAACTTACTCGATTACCTTTTCACCGCTCGCTCCCAGTCAAAAGCCTTTTGAGTTCTTGAGTTCTTGAGTTCTTGAGCCCTAACTTTCGAGTTCTTGAGCCCTAGTTCCCATTCTCTCAAGTTGATCCGGCAATCGCGATGGTGAAGACCAAAGGATCTGCGCCGCCTTCGACCTTGGCTCGGCAGCAGGCAGCCGCAGCAGCAGCGGCGGCAACATTGGCGGCGGCACCCTCGATGCAGGCGGCAATGTCCATGGCGGCAGGGGGAAGAAATCCCCAAATCCCCGATGACCAAGGTCTGTGCCCTCCATCGACCAAATATTTGGATCAGTCCTTTGAATTGGGACCTTCGACCTGCAAAAGAGAGTCCTTGGCAATCACAGCAGGGGGTAAGATTAGCAATGGGGTAATGGTTCGGAAACCAGGCAAAGAGGCAATCCCATCACCAAGACCCGGAGAAGTCGTAGTGTTCGAAGCTTTTTTCGAAGCAGGCTTGGGCCTCCCTGCTGTAGATTTCTTGGCCGAAGTCCTTGACTTGTTTCACGTAACCCTCCCCCAGCTGTCTCCGAATGCTGTAGCCAGACTAGCCATCTTCGAGTGGGCACTGAGAGCCGAAGGTTGTGAGGGGAGGGCTGAAATCTTCGCTGCGTTGCATAGAGCGACTTGTCAGCCGAAGACCTTCGTAGGCTCCGGAGGTGAGAAGGTGGTAGTTTCTTTTGGAAGCATTAATTTTAGGCTTCGTGATGAATATGCACTGCAATTCCCTGCCAAGGCCATCAATGCTAGATGGTACACCGATTGGGTTCTAAGGTGGTTTTATGCTGAAGTTGGAGTGGGTAGTCCTCTGGCTGGTCCTCTCAAGGAAATCCAGTTCCGGAAGGAAGCCTTAGTGCAACCTGACGAAGGTCAACTCGAAGCTCGCCTCAACTTGCTTCAGAAAATCAGCAAAAGGTTGAGCATGCGGGACTTAGCCGAAGAGTTCATCGGACTTCAAATTTCTCCGTTGATGGCCAACTGGCCTATCGCCTTCGAAGATGACTCGGAAGGCGGTCTTCGCAAGATAAACTATACTTCGAGCCCTGCAGGTAACTTCGAAACCAACATGCATAATACATATTTACTTCGAAGAAAGATTAACTTGAGTTATTTTTTAGCTTCTTCAGCCCCTATTACTTCAGAGCAAATTATAAGGGCTTCGGAGAAGATCTTGGGTGCTCCAACTCCGTCAGAAAAGGAATGGCGAATCAAATTAGTCGGAAGTTGGGAGCGATTTAACAGAGTATGGGGAATGTTGGAGTTAACTCCGCCCCCTCTGATGGACTGGGTGCCTCAAGAGAAAGGACCCAAGAAAAGAGTAGCCGAAGCTGGAGCCTCTAGCTCCGCAAGGACTCCGACGAAGAAGGTGGCTCGGAAGCCGAAAAACCTCGCACCTTCGAGCTCAAAAGCTTCGGTTTCTAGCTCTAAAGAAGACGAAGGTACTTTACTAGTAAGATTAATTGACGAAGATGCAGCTCAACGAAGTATTCTCATTGAAGACACTGCAGGTATTCCGGAGCCTCAAACCAACATCGAAGAAGTAAGAGCTCCGGATACCCAGGGAGAACAAATCGAAGCCCCTATGGGTGTGAATGAGGCCGAAGTGCCTGCGAACATGCCGGAGTCTGGAGACAATGTTGATCAACCAATGACTTCGGTAGTTCAGGAAGACACAACTCAGGCCGTTCCAGTGGATGAAGGGGGAGTCGAAGTCACTATGGCTTCGATTCTCGAAGAAGTAACGAGGGTTCTTCAGGACGATGCTCCTGTAGCCCAAGATTTAACGGCTGATTCGGATGAGGACTACACTTATAATCCTCCGATCAGCCCGGTGCTCTATATTCCAGAGAATATCGAAGGTAAATTTTGCTTAATTCTTATCAATTTTTGCAAAGTTATACAGTGTGTAATATTTTTGGTTTTTCAGAGCCTCCTGTTGTCGAAGTATCCCTCGAAGATACAACTCTAAGACCTTCGACAACCTCGGGGCCGCAACCGGGAGTTGCTCTACCGGGGCCTGGAAAAGGAAAAAGACACATCGAGCCCCTCCCAGCTCAAGGATCGACTTCATCTGAGTCAACGGACGAAAGTGAATCGACTGAGGGGGGGCCATCTTCTGAAGTTCCAAGGGCCTCGGAAGAAACCTCCGGACCTTCGCTAAGCAGGGCTGACCAGAAAGCTTCGAAACTGCTTCCTCTCATAACTCCTTTTTTGGAGGAGAAAACCGGACTTGGGACTTTGGTTAAACCTTTGGGTAAAGCCAGTCGCCAAGTCGGGGAAACAGAACTGGTAGCCCGCTTAAGCAGAGTGAAGGGTTCGGAGCTTAACCTTGCTGTGGAAAGAGCAGCTTATCAGGTATAAAGCATCTTCGAACCAAATAATGAATTATATATGAATAATTTCTTATTCTAGTTTTTCTTTTTCTTAGCAAGCAGTCTTAGCCCGCGCTGCAGCTTTGTCGAATGAAAACGAAATTGCTCAACTTCGGGAAGAGAACGAAACTCTTCAAAGAAATCTTAACTTCTCCGAAGGTCGAGTATCTCAAATGGACAATGTGATAATAGCAGAGCGAAGGGCTAGGCAAAGTTTGGAAGCTGCAAGGAAAGAGCTCGAAGCAGAAAGAGTTGTGCTTCGAGCGGAGATTGAAAGACTGCGGACGGAGGATGCTGCGAAGGACTCCGCACTTGTAAGGCTACAAGAAGAGGCTGGCCAACTCCGAATTCAAAAGAATGCTTTGACTACGGAGAACGCTCGAATCTCCGGAGTTTTAGCTGAAACAACTTCGGCCAAGGATATACTTATTGAAGAAAAGGTTAAGTCGGAGAAGGTGGCTTCGGAGGTCATTGAACAAATGTTAGGTGTCTTGGAGTACTTCGGTACTATTGGATCACTACCTTCGGATGACAATGTAACTCTGCTGCGCCGGCTAAAGAGGATCCAAGGAGCAGCGAAGCAAATGAAGACGGCAGGCATTCGTTATGGAGAACTCTCCGGACAAGTGTCTGCCCTTGGAATACTTCGCTACTACGAGGATTTGGGCCGATCAATCACTCCGAGCGCACAGGGCTCCATCATCTTCGACGACGACCGACTTTTAAAACCTTCCGAAGGTGTAGCTGTTGCTTGGCGAGCCTTCCAGACTTCATGGAGAGCCGAAGGTCGATCTGCGATCAAGGCTTGGATTGACGAAGGCCAACGCCAAAAGCAAGTTCGGAGCCAAGCTTCGAGCAGTCAGCCTCCTCCGAACCCGCAGGTTTAGGATTATTTAGGATTTTTTGATTATGTAAAGCTGATGCTTGTAAATATTTATCAATGAAAATCTTGTTTGTCATATTTTTAGGCTTTGCCTCTTATGGAAGATATCGAAGTGTTAGAGCTTAACAGCGAACTTCGCTCACTGTGGAACACCTTCGAACTTCTAAAGAGTTATAAGCGTCCTCGATTTCTTATCCCTCGAGATGACTCCGGCGTTATTGCGCC
Source organism: Zizania palustris (assembly GCA_019279435.1). NCBI lineage: Eukaryota > Viridiplantae > Streptophyta > Magnoliopsida > Poales > Poaceae > Zizania > Zizania palustris. The sequence continues at coordinate 3,104,595 of JAAALK010000085.1, forward strand.
CGAAGTAATCAAAGACATATTGTCTTATATTAAAGAGGAAGATAAAGAGAGCGACGCAAACACCTCGTCTTCTGAAGACACTAATTGGTCCGAAGACGAAGGTGAAGCCCAAAATAAAAGATCTGAAGATCTTAGAAGCTGGGAGAGAAGCCCCGAGCGGCTTCGAACTTGGGCCGAGCTTCAACAAGAACAGAAGGATTTTAGAGCTTCGAAGGGGAGGAAGAGAGTTAAACGTAAAGTTCTTAGAACTTCCGATGTTGGAACTAGTCGTTCCACCCCTAGCTCTCGGGACCGAAGAGGTCTCCGATTCCTTCTTGGTATAGATACCAATTTTTCATAATGTAATCTGTAAACACATATGTTTCAATAATGAATGCCGATTTTAAAATTGTCTCCATATTTACTAGCCCCTCTTTGGGCATAAGCAACTTCGAACTGTATTCAAAGATGGTTATGGGCAAAGAAAAAACTTCGGAGTACAATTTTGTGGGGGTTCGGAGCCCCTCTGTCATTTAAAGATCTTTTGAAATCTTATGAAATATCTTCGACCTTTGTAGTCAGAAGAATGGTAACTTCGTACCTTTATTTGCTTTACGAAAGAAATCAATTAAGATAACTTCGATGACACTTTAGTGTCTTAAAAAGTTTTTTGTCACTTTGGACGCATATGAACAGTCATTCGAAGCTCATGGCTTAAATGCTGTTTTGCTTTAGCCACCTTCGGCTGTTTTTTGCGGAAATCCACCAGCCGGAGCTTGGATTTCGCAGAAATTGTAGCCACCTTCGGCTATTTTTGTAGAAGTCTACCAGCCGGAGCTTGGACTTCGCAGAATTTGTAGCCACCTTCGGCTATTTTTGCAGAAGTCTACCAGCCGGAGCTTGGACTTCGCAGAATTTGTAGCCACCTTCGGCTATTTTTGCAGAAGTCTACCAGCCGGAGCTTGGACTTCGCAGAATTTGTAGCCACCTTCGGCTATTTTTGCAGAAGTCTACCAGCCGGAGCTTGGACTTCGCAGAATTTGTAGCCACCTTCGGCTATTTTTGCAGAAGTCTACCAGCCGGAGCTTGGACTTCGCAGAATTTGGCCACCTTCGGCTCTTTTTACGGAAGTCTGACAAGCTGCAGCTTGGACTCCGCAGATTTTGGCCACCTTCGGCTCTTTTTACGGAAGTCTACCAGCCGAAGCTTGGACTCCGTAGAATGTGGTATTGGCTCTTTTACGGATGCCTACAAGGTATCAGCTTGGGCTCCGGATGGATTTCAGCCACCACACCGGAGGCTTCGACTTTAAGGGTTCGAAGTCCGGAAATACAACCCAGCTTAATGACACTTCCCTCTCGATCGACTTCTGTCCCAGCGCGTCCGCTCGGGAAACTAGGAGTGTCAAGGGGAAGGCAACCATCAGGGTGTATGCTTTATTAATTTAGAGGTGATTACAAGCGAATTACAAGGAGCCCTTATGCGAAGTATCGCTTTAGGTGCTCCGCATGCCAAGTGTGTGCTAACTCTTCACCTTCGAAATTAGCTAATTTAAATGAACCAGGGCGCCCCGAGCGGACGATTAGATATGGACCTTCCCATTTATTGCCTAACTTGCCTGGTGCTATAATGCTTCGTAGAACAAGATGACCCGGTCTTAACTCGCTGAGCTTAACCTTCGGGTCATACCAAGTCTTCGTCTGCTGATGATACTTTGATAAATTGGCTACAGCTCGAAGCCTTGTTTCTTCTGACAAATCTAACGAAGCTTGTCTTTCTTCTTCGATGTCTGGTTCGGTGCTGCGAAGTGATCCTCCTTTGAGCTCCGTTGGAGTCATAGCTTCATCTCCGAATAGCAGTCTGAACGGAGTAAAACCTGTGGACCTTGTTTGTGTAGTCCGAATGGACCACAGAATCTTCGGAAGTTCTTCGGTCCACAGTCCTTTTGATAATCCTACTATTCTTCGATTTAGCCCTGATAAGATATTTCCATTGGCTCGCTCAACTGCTCCATTTGACTGAGGATGTCTCACTGCAGCAAAACATAATTGAATGCCTAAGTCTTCGCAAAACTTCCTGAAGGGTTCTGCGTCGAACTGTGTTCCATTATCAACTGTGAGATATCTAGGCACTCCGAACCTGCAAATAATGTTTTTCCAGAAGAATTTCTGTACATTATTCGAAGTGATAGCTGTTAAGGGCTCTGCTTCGACCCACTTAGAAAAATATTCGATAGCTACCACTGCGAATTTCAGATTTCCCTTTGCTAACGGAAAGGGACCAATTAGATCCATACCCCATCTGGCCATAGGCCATACCGGAGCAATGACTTGAAGAGCTGTTGGTGGGCGATGACTCCGTCGACCCATCCACTGGCATCCTTGACAAGTGCGGACCAAGCTCTCCGCATCAGCTGTTATTGTGGGCCAATAAAGCCCCTGGCGAAGTGTTTTTCCTGCCAGAGCTCTAGGGGCTAAATGACTTCCACAAAGGCCTTCGTGAATTTCACGAAGAATTTCTTGGCCTTCGGCTTGAGATATACATCGGAGTAGAGGGGAACATACTCCGGCCTTGTATAATATACCGTTGATTAACTGATAGTTTCTTGCTCTGAGCTTTAATCTTGATAATTGGGGCTCTTCGGGCAAATTTGTTCCTCCTTGCAAGAGTTCTATGATTGAATCCTTCCAATCTGCACTAGGAATGCAGAGAATCTCTGCAGAAGCAACTTGTGGCACCGAAGGTATATTGAGCTCCTCATAGAAAGCTTCGTCAGGCACATCCACAGCTCCGGCAGCAGCCTTCGCTAAAATGTCCGCTTGCACGTTTTCAGCTCTTGGTATACTCCGAATGGAAATACCCTTGAAATGTGCTTCGATCTTGCGAATTTCTTCTAAGTACTTTGCAAGCTGTGGATGTCGGACTTGAAAACTTTTGTCTACGTGCCCTGCTACTATCTGAGAATCTGTTTTTATAATTATCCTTGTAGCCCCTAGAGCACGTGCTTTCCGGAGTCCCAATAATATTCCTTCGTACTCCGCTATATTATTGGTAGACTTAAAGTTGAGTCTTGCGGAGTACATTGCTCTTTGACCTGACGGAGAAATTAATACTGCCCCAATACCTGCTCCGGATGCTTGGAAAGCCCCATCGGAGTAAATAGTCCATACTCCGTCATCTGATTTCTCCGGAGTCAACTTCGCAGGTGGAGTCCACTCTGCTACGAAGTCTGCTAGGACTTGGGATTTGATAGCTGTCCTTGCCAGGAAAGATATGCCGAAGGGTGCTAGCTCTACTGCCCACTTTCCAATCCTTCCAGTGGAATCTTTGCTTCGGAGCATATCTCCTAAAGGATACGAAGTTGGTACAATTACATTGTGAGCCAAAAAATAATGTCTTAGCTTCCTCGAAGCCATTATCAGAGCATAAACGAATTTCTCAAGTTCGGAGTATCTTGTCTTCGCTCCTGACAATGCTTCGGATACAAAATAGACAGGATTTTGGACCAACTTCCCATTGATATCAGCTTCTCTGACAAGGACTGCGCTGACTGCTGAGCCTGTGGCTGCAAGATACAGAAGTAGGGTTTCGTCCGCAATAGGCACCGTAAGTGTAGCAAGATTGCTGAGATAATCTTTAATATCTTCGAAGCTTTTCTGACACTCCGGTGTCCATGCAAAATCTTCGGACCCTTTCAAGGCTTTAAAGATTGGCAAGCTCCTCTCCGCAGATCTTGATAAAAACCTGCTAAGTGCGGCTAGACGTCCAGTCAGCTTTTGCACTTGCTTTAAATTCTCCGGAGGAGCCATCTTCTGCAGCGCAGTTATTTGAGTAGGGCTAGCTTCAATTCCCCTGCTTGAAACTAAGTACCCTAACAACTTTCCAGCCTTAGCTCCGAATATACATTTTTCGGGGTTAAGGCGGATCCCACATGCCCGAAGGCTGTTGAATGTTTCTGCTAAGTCTAGGCTATGTTGGTGCTTTAAAACACTCTTTATTACAATATCATCCATATAGGCCTCCACATTGCGACCTAGTTGATGACCTAGAGCCTTAGCAACTAATCTTGAAAAAGTAGCCCCGGCATTTCTTAGGCCAAAGGGCATTCTTACATAGCAAAAGACTCCCGAAGGAGTTACAAAGCTCGTCTTGATTTCATCTTCGCGCTTCAACCATATTTGATGATATCCGGAATACGCGTCGAGGAAGCTTAGTAACTCCGAACCTGCAGTGGAGTCAACTAGTTGATCAATTCGGGGCATGGGGTAGGGGTCACGTGGGCACGCTTTATTCAAAGATGTGAAATCAATGCACATGCGCCACTTTCCGGAGGACTTCTTCCTGACGAAGACTGGGTTGGCTAGCCATTCTGTATGGGCCACTTCTCTGATAATCCTAGCCTTCAACAGTTTTTCAACTTCGTCCTTAGCTAGAGCAGCTCTCTCTGCGGACATCTTCCGGAGCCCTTGTCGAACAGGCCGGGCCTTCGGGTTTACAAGCAAGCTGTGCTCAATAATATCCCGATCGACTCCGGTGATATCTTCGTCAGAAAAGGCGAAGACATCCAAATTTTCTCCTACAACCTTTTCCAAGGAAGTTGCAACTTCGGGAGGTAAATCTTTACCAAACTGAAAAGTGTATTCTTTACCATCTTTGACAATGATCTTCGTTGCAATCTCTCCTTCGGGACTTGGTCTTGGAAACGATTTCTTCGAAGCTTCGGAGGAGGCTGAAAAAATTTCTCCATTTTCTTGGACACTGTTTACTTGCCTCGGATCAAGAGGAGGACCATGACCATATTCTGCTCTCTGAGCTATGGCTTGATCTCCGAACACTGTCAGAACTCCTGATTGTGTGGGCATCTTCATGCACAAGTAATTGTGATGCGCCACAGCTCCGAACTGATTCAACATGCCTCGGCCAAAGATAACATTATAAGCATACGGGGCATCCACCACATCAAAGATAACTTCTTCAGTTCGGGCTAGTAAACCTTCTCCGAAGGTTACTTCCAGACCTATCTGGCCAAGTGCATCTAGCGGAGGTCCTGCAAAACCTTGCAGAGGACGAACCGCTGGGAGAAGATGCTTCCGGGAAATGCATAACTGATCGAAGGCTTGTACAAATATGATATCTGCCGAGCTACCTCCGTCGATTAGCACCCTTCGGACTTCAGTTCCGGCAATATCAGCAGTGATAACCAATGGATCTGCATGCGGGAACTTGATACCAGCTGCATCCTCCGCAGAGAAAGATATTGGAACATGAGACCACTCCGGCATTGCAGCTGCAGATGACGAAGTCCCAATGTGGCCTACTTCTCGGACGTACTCTCTTCGCTGTCTCTTGGACATGCTTCCGAGGGTACCTCCTCCGGAGATAGGGAGAACTACTCTCTTCCCTCTATCTTGCCCTTCTTCTTGCTTCGGAGGTGGCATAACATTGGCCACCGGAGGATGTCTTGCAGCATCAAAATTTTCTATTCGCACTACAGCCTGGACCGGCTCCGAGCGCACTGCTGCTGCTGGACTTCGGTCGGTACTACCTCGACCCGAAGTTCTCTCCAAGTATTCTCCCCGAAGGGTAAGAATAGCCTTGCAGGTGTCAGTTGCATGGCTTCGGTTCTCTCCATGAATACAGCAAAAAAGGGTCTGGCCTTTGCCAGCCGTTTTCCCTGGCGGCCTCCAGCCGCTGGACTTGTTCCCTGCAGACTGTAGAGGAGCTCTTGGTGCAAACTTCTGCGGGGGTGCAATGTTTAAGACCTCAGAACGAGGGTGCTTTTGCCCTCTTCTTCTATCATGTTGCACTTCGGGGACTGGCTCTTGCGGCGGAGCCGAAGTCTTCACTTCTGCTTTAACTTCTGTCAACACTGTCGAAGTGGCAGTAGTTCTCCGAAGCCAACCTTCTTCCGACTTCGAGTACTCCTCGAAGTACGACATCAACTGCGATATTGTGGTGATGCTCTTCCGATGCAATTTATCCAGAAGGCCTTTATGACTGACGCCTTCCCGAGCCGCATCAACCACCGAGGATGTGGACAACCCCCGAATTTGCGACTTCGTGTGAGCGAAGCGCTTGAAGTATTGCCTCAATGTTTCTCCGGGGAGCTGTTTCACTTGGAAAAGGCTTCCTGTAGACATGGGGGGCACGAAGGTACCCTGGAAGTTACTTATGAACTTCTTCTTCAACTGTAACCATGTCGTGATTGATCCTGGTTTTAAAGACCAGAACCATCTCAACGCCACTCCTTCAAGGGCTAACGGGAAGCACTTCGCCATAGTTTCTCTGTCTCCGCCACTAGCCTCGATTGCTAGGGCATAAGAACGCGCAAACTCACTGGGATCTTCGTCTCCGGCATACTTGCTAAGCTTCGAAGCTTTGAACCTTGGATCGAAGCGAACCTTCTGAAGCTCGGGATGCAACGGAGATTCATTGTCGTAAGAGGCGTTCTCCGGGGCTTCGGGATAGTCAAGATCGTCGTCTTCGTGCACTTCGGGGATAGCTGGGGTGGCTTGAGGGTGAAGCCTGCTCGCAGCCTCCTGTCGCCACCTCGCTACCTCGGCTTGAAGATTGGCCATTTGAGTGGCCATGTCTCCAAGGCTATCTTCATCTCCTCCGGAAGGACCTTCCGGGTCTTGAGAACTGGTATGATCAGTTCCGATCGGAATGGAGGGTGGCAGAGTGGCTCCGGGCGGTCGGAGTGTAGAAGGGGTTGGTGGAGAGGTTTCGTATCCTCGAGGGATAGAAGCCCCTTGCGGAGTTTGAGGTGGAGGGATAGTCGAAGACCCTCCGACTTCAACTGTGTCGAAGGGAATCTCTCCGGAGATCCGAGAGGACCTCCGAGTGGGATTGCGAGGTGCACTCCGCTTAGGAGGCATGATGCAAGAGGTTGGTAGAGAACGAAGTTTTTTGGACTAGGTTCCCCACGGACGGCGCCAACTGTTGGCGTAAAAGATTACGCTAACAGGTTTCTGTAGAAAAGAAACTAACAAACGACGTGTTTGCGAAGCAAACTGTTCCAAGCCTCCAAAAGGATAATAGCTTAGAATAGTTCGAAAGTGTGTATTGATTCACTTGTAATCGGTCCCCATTACAGGGTGAAATGGGGGGTATTTATAGGCCCAAACATTAAGGAAAAGACCTATTTACCCCTCTATTACAACCGACATTAAGGAAACTATTTGGTTTCCTTAATAGGGCTAAAATGGTAAAAGACTAATCTAATAGGATAGAAGATAAGTCTTCCATCTTAGCTGGCAGAAAAGATCCTGGAAGGCTTTGGTTCGAAGATATACTTCGAACCAATGCTAGTCTTCGGACTCCGAACGAGGTTCCAAGCCACCTTCGAAAATGACCTTCGGACTATCTTCGAACTGGTTGGCTGTCTTCATGTTGCTTTGGCAATAACCCCGAAGATGGGATATTTTCCCCCAACAAGCCCCAAGACAGCCTTTGGTGACTAGTGTTATGCCACCTCCGAAGCAAGAAGATACACAAGACCACGGCAAAAAGGTGGTTCTTCCCATCTCTGGAGGAGGAACCCTAGGCGGCATGTCAAAAAGGCAAAGGAGGGAATATGTCCGTGAAGTAGGGCATATTGGGACCTCTTCGTCGGCTACTGAAATGCCCGAATGGTCTCATGTGCCTATATCTTTCTCTTCAGCCGATGCAGTGGGTATAAAATTTCCTCTTGCGGACCCCCTTTTTATCACTGCTGATATTGCAGGAATGGAAGTCCAAAGAGTACTGGTTGATGGTGGAAGCTCCGCGGATATTATCTTTGTTCAGGCCTTCGACCAGCTTTGTATCCTGCAGAAACATCTCCTCCTAGCAGCTCGACCACTTCTAGGCTTCGCAGGACCTCTCGATGCCCTCGGCCAAATAGGCCTCGAGGTTGCCTTCGGAGAGGTGATTTTCGACGTAGTTGATGCCCCTTATGCCTATAGTGTCATCTTCAGAACAAGCATGTTGATGCCCCTTATGCCTATAGTATCCATGTCTCAAGATGCCCACGCAAGGAGGAGTGCTCACGGTTTTCAGTTACCAAGCTGCAGCACGAAGGGTAGAGTACGGCCATGGTCCACCTCTTGACCCTCAGCAAATAAATAATGTGTAAGACCATTCGGAGGATATTCCTGTGTCAAGTGAATTCTCAAATATGTCCTCCCCTGGGCCAAGCACCGAAGTAGAAATTGTTACAAAAATCATTGTAAATGATAACAAAAATTATCCTATCCACTTTGGCAAGGAATTGCCTCCGGAAATTGCTACTTCGTTAGAAGAACTAGTTAGAGAAAAATTGGATGTCTTTGCCTAGTCCGATGAAGACATTCCTGGAGTTGACCGAAGTATCATTGAGCACAGCCTACTCATCAACCCAAGGGTTTGACCTATTCACTAGGGGCTCCGCAAATTGTCAACGGAGTGGGCAAACCTTGCTAAAATATAAGTAGAAAAATTATTGAAGGCCGGGATCATTAGAGAAATGTCCCCACTACTAGAAAACTCCCCTTGTAGCTACGCCAGAATTAGGGTATAGACATGCTTTATTTCAACTCTATGTTAATATAGACACGCGTTCATAAAGCGCGTTAGAAGCGTCTTCGTACGTACCGCGTTAGACCTTGTAGAGATGAATTATTTATGCGTTGCTATGAAAGAAAGAGACAGTCTATAAATACGTTATTTGCATATCTATAAAGTTAGATACAATTTAGTAGACACATGTATAAAACGTCTGTAGTGGTTTAGTTACGTAGTATTGTGACATTTCATTCATGTTAATAAATGTAGATACAATTTATAGATACATATACAAATCATGTCTAATAATATAGATGTGTTTTATAAGGACGCCTTATTGCGCAGTAATAAGTATAGAGACGAATTTGTAGAGCGTGGAACATGACGTGGCACGTGACGTGGCTAGGGATGAAAATTAATCGGATAGTTTCCGTCCAAATCAAAAAAAATCTTATCCGGATATCCGAAATCAATATGGTTATCTATAGAAAATAATCATAAAATAAATCATTACTTAATATGTGTATCAAACTTCAAACATAATTTTATTTCTTGACATAATACTAATGCAAAATGCCTTAGATTTGTGCTGCTAAGGTGTGCCCTTCGCCCTGCTTTTATAGGCAGCCCACCACTCACACTGCTTCAAACTAGCGAGGTGGGACTAAAGAGCGAGGCGCGGTTACAAACAATTGTTTGATATGCTTTAAAATGTGTCAAGAGGATAATAACACTTCAAAGCGTGTTTATGTCCGTGTTATTTTCTATTGTTGGTTATTTGATACGATTTACGACTAATCTACATGCTATTCACAGAATGACAGCATGTTAAACTTTGTATCAATTCAATACGCTTTTCTAATCAAGTTAGAAAGCATCTATACCTAGCTATAAACAAATGTTTGATACACTTCACAACGTCTCTGTGTGATAATGACGCTTCAAATCGTGTCTAACGTCGTGTCATTTTCAGATGACTTCAATAGCGTGTCAAAAAATGTCTTTGCATGATTCGTAACAGTATAAGCGTGTGTATTATCGTAACAATCTGACATGCTTTCAAAATCGTGTCAACAAGCATCTTTATATGTGGATGTAGAGATGCTTTTACATGGCGTTACTACTATGGCGTAGCTACAGGGGGGTTTTCTAGTAGTGCTCGTACGGAGTGGTTAGCCAACCCAGTCTTCGTCAAGAAGAAGGCCTCCGACAAGTGGCGCATGTGTATTTGAATAAAGCATGCCCACGAGACCCCTACCCCATGCCCCGCATTGATCAATTAGTCGACTCCACTGCTAGTTCCGAGCTCTTGAGCTTCCTTGACGCGTACTCCAGATATCATCAAATATGGTTAAAACACGAAGATGAAGCCAAGAAAAGCTTTGTAACTCCTTCGGGAGTCTTTTTGTATGTAAGAATGCCGTTCGGCTCGAGAAATGTCGGGGAAATTTTTTCAATATTAATTGCTAAAGCTCAAGGTCACCAAATAGGCCATAATGTCGAAGCCTATATGGATGACATTGTAATAAAGAGTGATTTAAAGCACCAATATAGTCTAGACTTAGCAGAAACTTTTGAGAGCCTCCGAGCATGTGGAGTTTGCCTCAACCCCAAAAAATGTATCTTTAGGGCTCAAGCTGGGAAATTGTTAGGATATTTAGTTTTGAGTAGGGGAATCGAAGCTAGCCCAACCTAGTAGCCGAAAAATTTGAAGCAAGTTCAGAAGCTTGTCGGACGCTTTGTAGCTCTTATTAGATTCCTGGCAAGGTCCGGGTAGCGGAGCCCGCCAATATTCAAAGCCTTGATACATGGACACCGGAGTGCCAAAAGAGTTTTGATTATATTAAAGATTATCTCAACAACCTTGCAACACACACTGTACCCATTGCTGATGAAACTCTTCTCCTTTATCTTGTAGCTACGGGCTCCGCTGTGAGTGCAGTCCTTGTTTGAGAAATGGATTTCAATGGGAAGTTGGTGCAAAATACAATATATTTTGTATCAGAAGCTTTATCTGGAGCAAAAACTAGATACTTCGAATTGGAAAAAATCACTTATGCTCTAGTGATGGCTTCAAGGAAATTACGACATTATTTTCTAGCATATAATGTAATTGTACCAACTTCTTATCCTTTAGGAGATATGCTCTGAAGCAAAGATTCCACCGGAAGAATTGGAAAATGGGCCATCAAGCTAGCACCCTTCGGCATCTACTTTATAGCAAGAACAACAATCAAGTCACAGGTGGTGGCTGATTTTGTAGCAGAATGGACTCCGTCTGCAGTATGGGCTTCAGAAGAATCAAGCGAAGGAATATGGACCATATACTCCGATGGAGCTTTTCAAGTGTCCGGAGCAAGTGTCGGAGCGGTGATAATTTCACCTTCACGATAGAAAGCAATGTTCTCTGCAAGGGTTAACTTTAAGTCCAATAATATTGCGGAGTGTGATGCAATTTTGCTATGTCTTCGCAAGGCACGTTCCCTTGGTGGTACAAAAGTTGTTATAAAAACAGATTCCCAAATTGTAGCACAGCACATTGATAAAAGTTTCCAAGTTCGACATCCGGAACTTTCTAAATATCTAGAAGAAATCTGTAAGATTGAAGCAGCATTTAAAGGGATTTCTGTTCGAAGCATCCCAAGAGCCGACAATGCGCATGCCGATATCTTGGCAAAGGCTGCAGCCCGAGCCATAGATATTCTGAAAGGTGCTTTTTATGAAGAGCTTGCCTCTCCTTCGCTGCCCCAACTGCCTCCTGCCGAGGTCCTTTGCATACCGAACACCGACTAGCGGAGTTCAATTATGGAATTATTGCAAGGCGAAGCTAATTTGCCTGAAGGCCCGAAGCTATCAAGATTACAGTTAAGAATCTAGAATTATCATATTATCAACGGTATTGTATACAAGGCTAGAGTATGTTATCATCTACTCCGATGTATTTCCCAAGCTGAGGGCCAAGATATACTCTAAGAAATTCATGAAGGCTTTATTGGCCTGCAATAGTAGCTGATGCGGAGGCTTTGGTCTGCACTTGCCAAGGCTGTCAATGGATGGGAAGATGGAGTCATCGTCCGCCAACCCCCCTTCAAGTTATTGCTCCGGTGTGGCCAATGGCCCAGTGGGGTATGGATCTGATTGGCCCCTTCCCAATGGCAAAAGGAAGCTTAAAATTCGCAATGGTAGCAATTGAATATTATTCTACGTGGGTTGAAGTAGAGCCCCTCATAACTATCACTTCGAAGAATGTACAAAAAAATTTCTGGTAGAATATTATATGCAGGTTCGTAGTGCCTCGACAACTGACAATCGACAGTGGCACCCAATTCGATGTCGAACTGTTCAGAGAGTTCTGTGAAGGTCTTGGCATTGAAATGTGTTTTGCAGCTATCCATCATGCTCAATCTAATGGAGTCGTCAAGTGAGCTAATGGTAATATTTTATCAGGCCTGAATCGAAGGATAGTAGGATTAGCAAAGGGGTTGTGGACCGAAGAACTTCTGAAGATTTTATGGTCCATTCAGACCACTCAAGCAAGGTCCACATGCTATACCCCTTTCAGGTTACTATTCGGAGATGAAGCCATGACACCGACGGAGATTAAAGGAGGATCTCTTCGCACCATCGAACCTGAAATAGAAGATGAAAGACAAGCTTCGCTGGACTTAACGGAAGAAACAAGGCTTCGAGCTGTTGCTAAGCTAACGAAGCATCAACATCAGCCGAAGAGGTATAATCTAAAAATTAAACATGATAAACTTAAACCGGGTCATTTATTTTTGCGAAGCATTATTGTACCAGGCAAATTAGGAAATAAATGGGAAGGTCCATATATCATCCTTCGTCCAGGACGCCCTAGATCTTTTAAATTAGCTAATTTAGAAGGTGAAGAATTAAAGCATGCACTACTACAAAGCGACACTGTAGCGGCGGGCAAAATCGACCTATAGTGGCGGGCATCCAGTCCGCCACTGCTCTAACGCCACTGCTATCGCTGGTTAGCAGTGGCGGTCAGAGCGCCCGCCACCACTATGTCAACAGCAGTGGCGGGCAGATGATGTCAGCACGCCCGCCACCACTATGTCAACAGCAGTGGCGGGCGCGCTGACCTCATCTGCCCGCCACTGCCGTTATCAATAGCAGTGGCGGGCAGATGATGTCAGCACGCCCGCCACTGCTGTGTATAAGCCATAACACAGAATGCTGTGATCCCACAAACCAAAACACAGAAATTATATGCTTCACACAGCCATCCACATACACAGCAGCAAAACATCCACATATCCACATACACAGCAGCAAAACATCCACATATCCACATACACAGCAGCAAAACATCCACATATCCACATACACATCCACAACAACAACACATCAACACAACAACCATCAATCTCATCAATTTTCAAAAATTCACAATATTTACATTCTTCCGGTTTTTGTTTCGCAATAACCATCCATCAACACAATTCATTGTTTCACAAATACATGCTCATGCGGTTTATGTTTTCTTGGAAGGCTAACTCATATCTTAATTGGTTCGCCTTTTCATTCTTCCGGCCCAATCATACAAAGTTGGATGCTTGGCCACTTCACTCTCAGGATCGAAAAATACTCCAAGCTCATGAAGAATCTCATGCATCGTGAAGCGGCACATCCTTGATACGATTTCGTACATTTGTAATTCAGAGAGTTGGCTCTTCTCGGCAACGGTTGATGGACCTGACGCCTGCATACGTAAAATATAAGTAAATACGCTGCAAGTTATATTAGATTAACACACAAGAAATCAACTTACTTCTTTAGTATCCTCAGATACTGTCCGCCCAAACTTTCCTAAGTTATTGCTCATGAAATCACAAGTATAGTAGCCACAATGCACGGAACCAAGAGATTGTTTGTGACACTTCAAAATAGACAAAGTTAGAACGATATATAGTTTGGCTTTATCAATTGAATTAACAAATTTAAAAATATAATATTACCGGAAAGTTGGTTCTGATAAGCATTTCTTTCGGCCTCTGTGGATCATGTGGGCCACCTAACTTTTCCACGTAGTATCTATGTGCACTCTGAATAACATTTAATATATCTTGATATTCTTTTTTGGGTTTGTCGAGCGAGTCGAGCACATAAACCCTTGAGCTTTTTGGGTATATCAGAAGTGCAATCCAATGATCACTATCGAAAGAAGTAATATATGATTATGTTAGTTTCATAATCGATAAAACGTGTTTAAGTGGATATAGTGGGTATACTTACTTAAAGTTATATGCCCCACATATAATTTCTCTGTCCTTCCATTGATACATGCACCGCGCAATATACAACGCGGCACAACTCCTTTTGTTCTTCTTAAGTTTGTCTTCGTCTTTATTGAACATTTTTCTTTGAAATTTTTTCTTACCCGCAGTCCAGTACTTGCTATCATTCTGGTTTAGTGTCGGGTTCAGCACACTTTGGCTTATTAATGACGGGTTTAGGTACCCATACAATTTAGACTCGTCACCGCGTGAATTACAACTGCATATGTTATAAAACAATAGTCAATATAAGACATTATTTATTTTTTCTTTGTATTGACAAAGTATAAAGTACTTACATGCACCAGAGCATCATGCTTGTGATGTCGGTTCGCTTCAGACGAAACATCCGATGGAAGTCGTCGAAAAATAGTGCAAGCTTAAACTCTGGGCAATTGAATATTTCTTGTGGAACCGTCAGTTCTATTTGTGTTACACCTAACGAAGACGCTTCGAGGTACCAGTCATGAAATGTTTTCATCGCCCAAGGCATACAATTAAGTACTCCTTGGGGTAATAATGGTTTGCCTGGTTCGTATTCGATATAATCCTCGTCTCCGTAGGTCCTCTTATCAACAGAAAGTGAGCCCGCATGCTTTTGTACTGGAGCCTTTATGGGAGCCGCTTCGGGCATAGAACGTGTTTGCCCCAAAGTATTAAAAAATTTATGCATTTCAGATTTCAGCGCAGAACACTGCCCAGCTTGAACAGTTATCTTGTGGATTGCTGGCTTTGGGCATGCATCTTGTTTTTCAGGCTCGGCAGCAACTAGCACTGGCACTTGAGGATCAGCCGGAACTGGCACTTGAGGCTCAGTCGGAACTAGCACTGGCATTTGATCTGGCTCTGGCACATTTGTGTTGGGCTCATCAGTGGGCTCAAGCACTGGCACTAGCTTTGTCACTTGAGGATCAGAAGTCACTTTCGATTCTATCACTTCTGCCACTTTATTGGGCACTGGCTCTTCCTCTGCCTTTTCCTCTATTTCACGCTCATCAACAGGTGATAATGATCCTATATTTTGCACATCCTGAGATGAAAGATATGCGGGGGATTGTGATGAGACAATAGGTGATTTACTCTGAGAACTTGTCTGCAGTAATTTGATATCTCGGCTCGCCCATAGGACAAAGTTATTTAGAGCATCTCCGATTGTCTCAATCCCCTCATCAGGCATTGGAAGATCCAAGGGGTCATTAATAAATCTGTCGTTGGTGATCTCATTGACCTGAACCTTGGTATAGTCAGCAGGAATAGGCCGATTGTGAAATAAATCCCCAGGCATAGCAATGCCTCGTGCAGCCTCTTGGGAATGCCCTTTGCGCCCTATCGGTACATGCAGGCTGCAGGGTGTGTCCTCTTTAATATAATTTACAGGAAATTTGTCTTGTACTGAGCCAACACTGCTTGGTACGTCGAGTCGTACCTCTGGCACAATTATTTGTCCAGCTGCAGCCTGCATTATGTTTGGATTCTCGTTAATAAATTCAAAAAAATGTCGCTCCCACTCTGCACGGCGCTCTGCGGCGTCGTCTGTGCGTGCTTGACGCTTCTTGTATGTGGCACCCTCCTGTTTCTTGAAAGTATTTTTCCAGGGTGCTATAGAAGAGACACCTCGGGTGCGCCCTCGATGTTCCTCGTTTCCGAGAGCAGATGTAAGCTGGTCATTACATCCCTCGGGCTTGAACTTTCCAGTCTTCTCCAACTCAGCGATTTCCTGTGCTTTCTGGAATACTTCACTAGTCCGTGAGTCGGAGAGCATATATTGGCCCTCGGGTGTTTTTTTAGCTCGACCTAGGAGCCATCTCTTAGTGCGCTGATCAGCACCTGAAAACTGTTCAGGTAACCCAGCCGCACGGTCCTCCTCCTCCTTTTTACTCCACTCATCCTCCTTAGCCTTATATCCACCTGGCCCAAGTTTATGGGGGAACTTATTCTTCTTATTAAGTTCTTTGAACATTATGCTCTCTTGTTTGGCTTCTTCGGAGCAATGCTGCATTTTGAATTCATTCCATTCATTTGGCGTTATAAAGCCGTAGTCGTTGAGTGGCGACTCATCTTTCTGAAGGTATTGTGTGTTCAGTTTAGTCCTAAATGTACGGAGAGCCTTCCCGATAGTCTTCAATGTGGCAGCTTTAGCGTCTTCTAAGCGGTCTTCCGGGAATTTATAATGCGCTTTTATATGCTGCCACAATTCGTTCTTTGTAGCTTCAGGGACAGTCTTCCAATTTTTCCAAACTATCTTACATCGCTCCCTGGCGAGACATCCACAGTCGTTACGCCACTTCGCTGTGATTTCTTTTGGCTTCTTTGGAGCCCCATCAACATGCACTTCTTCAACCTCATAGATAGCTGTATGTAGCTTGTTCTTCTCCCGTTTCCCTCTCCTCTTCGCATTTGCAGACGATGTTGTGGCAGCGGGCTCAACATCTGTTCGCTCAGCTGACTCAATAGCTGGGACAATAGTTGTTCTTTTCTCGCTTTGGAATAATCGACGCTTGCTTCCTCGCTTTGGACGATCCTACGATGATAGACAATGTGAGCTTCAGGAATGTAATCCTCGGTTAGAAGCTGCTCTGACTTGTTACTAACGTAATAATTACCTCCGCTTGAGCTTCAGGAATGTAATCCTCATCGGCGTCTTCTCTCGTTCTCTTCTTCCTAGGCTCCATTGGATGTTCATTCTCCGGAGAGTGGTACGAAGATTCGCTATCGGAGGATCCTTCAGATGAACCCTCTTTATTTGTTTTTGCGGGAGACTCGTAGATGAGCTCCTCGATGGAACGTCCTTCTTCCGCCATAGATAAACTATTCATATGAAGATGCTAATGTATCAGAATTTTGGTTATGCAAAAAAGGTCTGATGTCATATTAATCCTAAAGTTAGGATGTTGTGTTGTTTTCTCTCTCTAGTGTTGTTGAGGCCTCAGCATATTTTGTGTTGTTTTTCAAAATGTTCATGTCTGCCATGGAACCATGTTCACGCCCATTCCCTGTCAGCAACACGAGAAAGAAGTTGTTGATAGGAATGGACGTGTCACATGGTTTGATGACATACATGAGATAACTCAATAACAATTTGCATCATAGGCCCCTAAAAGGAATTGCAGAATCTAATGTTGGCCTTCAGCCAGATGCATGAACTTGAGGATTAGTATATAGTAGCCTTAGAAATAATAGCGGTAGTAAACTAGTCACAGTGTTGTTTAGGCCTCAGCATATTTTGTGTAGCTTTTCAAAATGTTCATGGCTGCCATGGAACCATGAGCACATCCATTCCCTGTCAGCAACACGAGAAAGAAGTTGTTGATAGGAATGGATGTGTCACATGGTTTGATGACATACATTAGATAACTAAATAACAATTTGCATCATAGGCCTCTAAAAGGAATTGCAGAATCTAATGTTGGTCTTCAACCGGATGCATGAACTTGAGGATTAGTATATAGTAGCCTTAGAAATAATAGCAGTAGTAAACTGAACACAATGTTGTTGAGGCCTCAGCATATTTTGTGTAGCTTTTCAAAATGTTCATGTCTGCCATGGAACCATGAACACATCCATTCCCTGTCAGCAACACGAGAAAGAAGTTGTTGATAGGAATGGATGTATCTCATGGCTTGATGACATACATGAGATAACTCAATAACAATTTGCATCATAGGCCCCTAAAAAGAATTGCAGAATCTAATGTTGGCCTTCAGCCAGATGCATGAACTTGAGGATTAGTATATAGTAGCCTTAGAAATAATAGCGGTAGTAAACTGGTCACAGTGTTGTTTAGGCCTCAGCATATTTGTGTAGCTTTTCAAAATGTTCATGTCTGCCATGGAACCATGTTCACGCCCATTCCCTGTCAGCAACACGAGAAAGAAGTTGTTGATAGGAATGGACGTGTCCCATGGCTTGATGACATACATGAGATAACTAAATAACAATTTGCATCATAGGCCTCTAAAAGAAATTGCAGAATCTAATGTTGGTCTTCAACCGGATGCATGAACTTGAGGATTAGTATATAGTAGCCTTAGAAATAATAGCGGTAGTAAACTGATCACAATGTCGTTGAGGCCTCAGCATATTTTGTTGCCATGGAACATTAGAGGGAAAAACAACACAAAATATGCTGAGGTATCAACAAAACTAAAGAGAGAGAACAACACAATCTCCTAGCTTGAGAATTAATATAGTGGCTTCGGAAGTAATAGCTGACTACTGTAGCCAAGAAGATTTTTCATACATTTCCCACCTTTGACACTGTGATCAGTTTACTACTGTAGCCTCAGAAATAATAGCAGTAGTAAACTGATCACAGTGTCAAAGGTGGAAAATGTATGAACACTCTTCTTGGCTACAATAGTGAGCTATTACTTCTGAAGCTACTATATTAATCCTCAAGTTAGGAGATTGTGTTGTTCTCTCTCTCTTGTGTTGTTGAGGCCTCAGCATATTTTGTGTTGTCTTTCAAATATGTTCATGGCTGCCATGGAACCGTGAGCACATCCATTCCCTGTCAGCAACACGAGAAAGAAGAAGTTGTTGAACGGAATGGATGTGTCACACGGCTTGATGACATACATGAGATAACTCAATTACAATTTGCATCATAGGCCCCTAAAAAGAATTGCAGAATCTAATGTTGGCCTTCAGCCAGATGCATGAACTTGAGGATTAGTATATAGTAGCCTTAGAAATAATAGCGGTAGTAAACTGGTCACAGTGTTGTTTAGGCCTCAGCATATTTTGTGTAGCTTTTCAAAATGTTCATGGCTGCCATGGAACCGTGTGCACATCCATTCCCTGTCAGCAACACGAGAAAGAAGTTGTTGATAGGAATGGATGTGTCTCACGGCTTGATGACATACATGAGATAACTCAATAACAATTTGCATCATAGGCCCCTAAAAAGAATTGCAGAATCTAATGTTGGCCTTCAGCCAGATGCATTAACTTGAGGATTAGTATATAGTAGCCTTAGAAATAATAGCGGTAGTAAACTGGTCACAGTGTTGTTTAGGCCTCAGCATATTTTGTGTAGCTTTTCAAAATGTTCATGGATGCCATGGAACCGTGAGCACATCCATTCCCTGTCAGCAACACGAGAAAGAAGAAGTTGTTGATAGGAATGGATGTGTCACACGGCTTGATGACATACAAGAGATAACTCAATTATTATTTGCATCATAGGCCTCTAAAAGTTATTCTAAAAAAGTGGAGTTCGGCGGCGACGGGCTTCGGCGACGACGGCGATGGGCTTTGAGGGTGTCGCGGGCTCCGGGAGTTGCGGCAACTGGCGGACGACGGCACGAGAGTTAGAAATGAAACTAGGTTTTCGGACGGCGGGAGCGAAAATTTTATATAGGAGGATTAGTAGTGGCGGGCATGGTGATGTCATCCTGCCCACCACTGCTATTTTCTCTTAGTAGTGGCGGGCATAGTTATCTTTGAAGCCTTTGTCCATACAACACTGCATAATTGAACGAAAACACTGCATCTATAGTTGATTTTGAGGATAAGCTCTAAGCGTGCTCATAATTCATAATAATGTAATTAACACTTTATTAGGAAAATAATGTTATTAACACTATCTTCAAAAATTAACATGTGCTTCATGTTTGATCAACTTTGATTTGATATATCCTTGATTTTCACAACATATAGGAAGATCGATGAGACACTCGATCGATGAAGTCAGCTATCAATAGGGTATATGTGTATGCAGCGAAATAGGACAGGGCGCAACAAGGGCACATGCACAAGTATATATATCCATCCATCCAAAAAAATTGATTATTTGCCACTCTAAAGATGTCTTCTTCAATTACAATGTCATTATTAAGACTAACATGTAGACTCATTTATATCAATAAATATAGATCCATGTGACAAAAATATAAAGCCACTTCTCAGTGGTAAATTATCAAATATCTCGTAAGCATTCATAGGCAGACCCATGACCTAATTAACACATGTGAATTGATGTTTAAAAGGGCACTAGCTGACCTTTTTTCAGCACGGTGGCGACGAGTGGAGGGCGGCGACACGGGCTCCGGATGGTGGTGATGTGTGGAGGGCGGCAGTGCGAGATCCGGGACGGCGGCGTGGGCTCGGGGATGAAGGAGACGGGCTCCAGGGACGGTGGCGGCGCGTGCTCTGGGACGACGGCGACGGGCTTCGGGGATGGCGGCGATGGCTCCAGGAGCGACGAGCGGAGTTCGGTGGCGACGGGCCCCGAGGGTGGCGTGGGCTGTGGGAGCGATGTGCGGAGTTTGGTGGCGACGGCCTTCGGGGACGACGACGACGGGCTCCGAGGGCGGCGTGGGCTCCGGGAGCGGCGGCAATGGGTAGAGTTCGGCGCACGGGAGTTAGAAATGAAACTAGGTTTTCGGACGGCGGGAGCAAAAACTTTTATATAGTTGGATTAGTAGTGGCGGGCACACGCTGATGTCAGCATGCCCGCCACTGATATTGATCGTAGTAGTGGCGGGCAAAGACATAGTAGTGGCGGGCCGCTGACGTCACCGACCGCCACTACTAGGGTTTAGTCTGGGCGGGTGGAAAAAAGTATAGTAGTGGCGGGCATATGCTGACGTCAGGATGCCCGCCACTACTAAAAGGATAACGGTGGCGGCTGGTGACGTCATCCTGCCCGCCACTACTAATCCGACGCTGGTGGGGTTATCTAGCATACGTTGCCACTCAAGTCGAGAAAGAATTAGTAGCGCAGTGGTGCGGGGGTTGCTTTGGTGCCATGCGGTTCGAGGTTCGAACCTTGCTGCCTGCAGGCGGTTTGAGGTTCGAACCTTGCTGCTAGCATCCAAACATTTTTTTTTACAATTCTATTCTAATTTTCATGACTTTTTTATTCATAATTAAATTCTAGTTTGAACTTGTTTTTTTAACAATAAAAATACATCATAACTTATCAAATTAGAAAATATGTATTTTTATGCCTCACTTTACTTTTTTTTTCATTAATAAACATGTACAATAAAAATACATCATAACTTATCTATAGTTTATTCTTCCTTTGAAATTGAAACTTTTTGTACAATAAAAATACAACACCAATATTCTAATTGCAAAAATTGGTATTTTTCTCCCTTAGTTTACTGTTTTTATTATTAAGTGTGTTTTTATTACATGTTGTTACGATATGATCGAGACTTTTGTAGCGCGGTGGTGCGGGGGCTCGCTTTTGACACATCATGTTTATTTGAAACCAAGTAAACAAACACAAGTCCAGGCTGGGGAAACCAGCTTACACATCGAAACGCACTACTGGTCAAACCCAAAGGAAAGATATGGTTTGGAGCTTCTTCTTCTTCCTCGGCACAAACCCAACCTATTTCTGGTTAAACAGATTAAAAGCCTCAACTTGCCAATCCTCAACCAACTCGGCATCATCAGGCAGTCTAAACTTCTCTCCATGTTCCTGAACAAGAAAATACACGCGGCGACGATAGTGAGAACAACTTATTATCAATGATTGAATTGGATGATAAAAATATAAAATTTGCATAAAAAGAGGATCTTGCCTCCTTCATCCTCTTGCTGCCGCATTGCTCTACATGCTTCCCTTTTCCACCGCTAGCCTCGACATGTTTCCCTCTACCACCGGTTGTCTCATCATTCTTCCGTAGCACAACACTTACCCTATCTGGTTGCGGCGATCGCGAGTCGTCCTCCGAGTCGGAGTCCATTATGAGAATCACTTTCTTCGCCAAACAACTGCAAACTATACCATCATGTACCTTATGTTTACCGCATTTGCAAACCTCACACACGCCACTTGATGTAGAGTCTGAGGATCGACTGTTTGTTGGTTCAATCTTAGGAGGAGCCATCTGCATTTTTTTGTCACATTGATATTATAACATTAAAAAACCCTAAGCTAGTAATATTATAGTACATTAAAAAACATTATTGTTATAGTGGAAATTTGTTTTCTCAGATATTTTTTATAGTACATTAAAAAAATTATTGTTATAGTGGAAATTTTTTTCTCAGAAATTTTTTACAGTACATTAAAAAAATTATTGTTATAGTGGAAATTATTGTTAGTGCATTCTACTAGTAATATTATACTAAATTATATTACCACGCATAAATTAATATAACAATCCTCCATCATTTTAACCCTAAGCTCGAATAAAATAAGACCAAATAAAGAAGTAGGTTAATAATTATTTACTGATCGACTGGATGGCGGCGACGACGGGCGGCGCCGACGGGCTCCGAGGAATTAAGGCGGCGACGGGCGGAGGGCAGCGGCGACGTGCTCCGGGACGTCGACGGCGGCGACGGGAGGAGGGGGGCGAGTTTAGGGTTTAGAAAATGAAACTAGGTTTTCGGACGGCTGGAGTGGAAAGTATATATAGGTGTCTTAGTAGTGGCGGGCATGATGACGTCAGCATGCCCGCCACTACTAAAAGGATAACGGTGGCGGCTGGTGACGTCATCCTGCCCGCCACTACTAATCCGACGCTGGTGGGGTTATCTAGCATACGTTGCCACTCAAGTCGAGAAAGACTTAGTAGCGCAGTGGTGCGGGGGTTTCTTTGGTGCCATGCGGTTCGAGGTTCGAACCTTGCTGCCTGCAGGCGGTTTGAGGTTCGAACCTTGCTGCTAGCATCCAAACATTTTTTTTACATTTCTATT
Source organism: Zizania palustris (assembly GCA_019279435.1). Taxonomy (NCBI): domain Eukaryota; kingdom Viridiplantae; phylum Streptophyta; class Magnoliopsida; order Poales; family Poaceae; genus Zizania; species Zizania palustris. The sequence goes on from JAAALK010000085.1 coordinate 3,127,061, forward strand.
CTAATTTTCATGACTTTTTTATTCATAATTAAATTCTAGTTTGAACTTGATTTTTTTAACAATAAAAATACATCATAACTTATCAAATTTAGAAAATATGTATTTTTATGCCTCACTTTACTTTTTCTCCCTTAGTGTACTGTTTTTATTTCATTAAGTATGTTTTTATGATCAAAGTCAAAAAAAGTTCAATTTGAACTACAAGACATGAAATAATTCACAACACTCAATCCTCATTTGATCTTGAAAATGTTTTAATAATAAATGACATAATTGATTTTACAACTAAACATAAATGATCTAGCCTTGAACTAATTTTCCATCGCCATTGGTGCGTAGATAAGGAATCACACTACCAAATGACAGTTTTGCTTCAACCACATTGATCCTTGATATGTCAACGAAAAACGGCACCTCATCAAACTGATTGTATTCTTCTTCGTCTTCGACTCCATCAACTCCAACAATTCTTTGTTTTCCTGGAGCAACGATGTATTTTTTCTCATCTTTAGGATCAAGTATGTAAAATACTTGTGCCACGGATTGAGCGAGTATCCAAGGGTCATCTTTATAAGCCACCTTATTAAGGTCAACTATCGTAAACCCGTAATCATCCACCTCCACACCTTCTGGATGTCTCACCCACTGACACTTAAATACAGGGATTTCTATAGAGTTCCCGTAGTTAAGTTCCCATATTTCTTCGATGTATCCATAGTAAGCATTCTTTTGTCCAGTGCTATCTTCTGCTTCTCCTCTGACACCACTATTTTGGCGCTGACTCCTTTGATCCTTTGCTTTGGTATAGAATGTGAAACCATTGATGTCATACGCTTGCCATGTTTTAACCATGCTCAATGGACCGTAAGACAATTTATTTATCATCATCTCTTCGTCGGTTTCTCCGATCGAAAGGTTTAGATCCCTCAGCCATGATGTGAAATAATTTTGTGTTCTTTCATAATCCATTGTTCATCGTGATCTTCATTCTTTTCACGAAGCTCTTGTAGGTGTTGTTCAACATATGGTCTCATAATCGCCAACTGATGCATTACACTGTAATGTGATTCTCTTATTCTTTGATAACTATTGTCTCGTATGATTTTCCTGCCTTTAGTTCCTTTACCGGTGAGTCTTCCATGGTGCCGCGACACGGGAACTCCTATTGGTCTTCCATCTCTTATGTAATCTGCATAGCACTCAATGACTTCCTCAGTCGTGTAGCCCTCTATCATGGAACCCTCTGGATAAGCACGATTTCGTACGTAACCCTTGAAGATAACCATTAGACGCTCGTACGCATACATATTGTGCAGGTACGTTGGACCGAGAACAAAGATTTGGTCTGCTATATGTATCATATAGTGCTCCATAATATCAAAATATGAAGGAGGAAAGCACATCTCAAGCTGACACATAGTCTCCCTCATTTGTTTACGTAATTCATTTAACTCTTCAGTGTCGATCACCTTCTTTGATATGACATTGAAGAAGTGACACATGCGTGTTATCACCATCTTCAGAAATGAATGTTTGACTCCTCTTACTGCGATGGCGAGGAATAGCCCAAGCATAACATGACAATCATGAGTGTTGTAGCCGCTCATCCTCAAATCTGCTACGGAGACAATATTCTTTATATTCGTTGAGAATCCTGTTGGAACTCTAATTCCATGTAGACACCTGCAGATTGATCTTTTCTCGTCAATTGTGAGGTTATAGCTAGCAGCCGGAAGGAAAAATTTTCCATTGGCCCTTTCCTGTGGGTGAAGCTCGGGTCTAATTCCGAGAGTTTGAAGGTCCCTTCGTACTTTGAGTCCATCTTTTGATTTGCCCGGTATGTCTAACAAAATACCGATAGTGCTTTCGAAGACATTCTTCTCAACGTGCATTGTATCGATAGCATGACCAATCTCCAACTCCTTCCAATAGGGCAAATATCTAAAGAAGATCGACTGCTTTTAAAATGGAGCGTCCTTTGAAATTTTTTCAGATTTCTTCCTCTTCTTTCCGAAAACAACTTTGATATTCTTTACCATTTCGAATAGAAATTTGCCATCTCGATTTCGTGGAGGCTGTCCAAGCTCGATTGTACCGTCGAAATGGTTCCTATTTCTTCGATATTTGTGGTTTTTTGGTAAAAATCTGCGGTGTCGCATATATATCGTCTTAACGAATGATGGAAGATGCATAGATTCTGTCTGGTCCACACACACTACACATGCTGTCTTTCCTTTAACCTGTCCTGTTAGGGACATGCGTCCTGGGTTGTCAGCTATGGTGCAAAAGATTATGGCTCTTAGATTGAAGTGCTCTTTCTTGTGCTCATCCCACACACAGACACCATGTTCCCATAGACGTTTCATATCCTCCATCAAAGGTTCTAGAAAGATATCAATGTCATTGCCAGGTTGTTTTGGACCAGAAATTAGAGTAGTGAGCATAAGGTATTTTCTTTTATGGCACAACCATGATGGAATGTTGAACAAGCATAGAAAGACTGGCCACGTACTATGTGGGTTCCTCATCTCACCGAAGGGATTCATTCCATCCGTGCTAAGTCCCATCCTGATATTTCTAGGATCGTCCGAGAAATCTGGATGGGCCAAGTCAAATGATTTCCACTGCCTAGCATCCGCAGGGTGCCGAAGTTTTCCGTCCTTCTTTCGCCCAGCGAAATGCCAGATTAATAGTTCAGCATCTCTAGGATTAGAGAACATACGTTTCAAGCGATCAATCACCGGTAGGTACCACATTACTAAGGCCGGAACTTTCCTCTCCATCTTTTTTCCAGGATGGTCTTCAATAACATTTTTATTCCTCTTCTGCAACCTCTTATTATTCTTCTTCTGGTGGTCATTGTAGTCCTCCGCACAGTCATTTGGACGTTTGTATCGACTCGCGTTGCACTGCGGACATCTCTCTAACAATCCATACTCTTTTCGATATAGGATACAGTGGTTCGGGCATGCATGAATCTTCTGAACGCCCAAAGTCAACGGACAAATCATCTTCTTTGCTTGGTACGTATCAGATGGTAAACCATTGGGTTTTGGCAAAACCTTTTTTAGGAGTTGTAAAAGATCTGAAAAACTGGTGTCAGACCATCCATTGCTGGCCTTCAGTTTCATAAGCTCAAGAATTGTGTACAACACAGTATACTGCTTATCGCATCCGTGGCGTTCCTCGTAAAGAAGGTTTTTTGATGCTTTGTCAAGTGCTTCAAAGTTATCGTATCCTTTTGTTGTAGTTCTCTGCAACAACACCTCAGGCGCAACATTTCGCATCAGTTCCTCCACATCAAAGGCGTCATCATCATCATGTTGATCAACATCATCATGTGTTATGTCGGATGTATGATCACAACCTCTTCTATGTTGATGAGCATCTTGCGGCACATCAGAATCTTCAGGAGGATTTTGGCCCATCTCACCGTGTTTCGTCCATATATAATAGTTCTTCACGAAACCATTTTTCAACAAGTGAAATCGTATGGTTTCACGATCAGAACACGGATACATCGCTTCGTTTTTACAAACTTTACAAGGACAATATATTGCCTCTTCACTCTGACGGGAAGCATATTGTGCGGCAGCTTCAGTAAATTCAGTTACTCTGTTAAAATATGCCACCACATCTCCGTCATTGGACGAGTACATCCAGGACCTGTGCTCCATCTAAAACATATATTATTTGAAAAAATATTAATAAAATCATTATTGTTAATTTTATTAATTTACAAATTGAAAATATATTGATTTATTATCGCTCATAACAACATTAATTAAAAATCCTCAATGCTTTAATTAAAACTACTTATTAAGCAGAAAAAATTATTAAATAAATTAACTATATTGGTTTCTCTCTCTCTCCAAACAACATAACTCTAGATCTATAATCATAAATCAAATTAAAAAGGAGATTAAAATGACGTAAATCAATATACAAGTGATGAATAATTGTGAGGAGGGTCATATTTGTTCATTTGGGAGAAGGTAACGCCGTAAATGGAAGATTATTTGAAAATTTCTATTCACAAACCCTAAATTAGAAAAACGATAATAACTCATTGTATACATGATTAAATACAAAATAAATGTGAGATTCGGAATGGATTTACCTCCTAGAATGAAATCCTTCAAAAGAAACGAAAACAAAGCCTCCCCCCTCTTTATCTAGATTTTTGTCGCCATTGTACGGACAAAATTGAATGCGAACTCCAGTAGAGCTCGGGGAGGAAGACGCTGCGCATTTATAGCTAGAATAGTAGTGGCGGTCGCAAGTGATGTCATCATTACTTTAGTGGCGGCCATCTTAGCAGCGGCGGGCAGCACCAGCGCCCGCCACTGCTATTGGTACATTAGTGGCGGTCCGGGCTGACGTCATCACCGACCGCCACTACTTTACCAGCAATAGTGGCGGGCGCTGGTGCTGCCGTCAGCACCAGCAACTCTAGTGGCGGGCATCTAATGGCCCGCCACTACAGTGGTTTTGCCCAACGCCACTACAGTGACAGTTTGTAGTAGTGATGCATGGCATGCGGAGCACCTTAAGCGGTACTTCGCATAAGGGCTCCTTGTAATCATTTGTAAACACTTTCTAAATGAATAAAGCTCATGGTTCGAGTAATGCATACTTCTCAAACCGATTGCTACTTCTAGTGGACGCACTAGGAAAACGGAGCTGATTACGGAGGTAAGTATTATTCATTCGAACCAAATTTACGGACTTCGAGCCACCGGCCCGAAGCATCCGCCAAGGTGGGAAAGTTACATAAAAAGCGGATTCCGAGCCATCGGCTTGATAGCATCCGTAAAAATAGTCCAAAGAGACCAAATGATATGGATTCCAAGCAACCAACTTGAAAGCATCTGTAAAAAGAGTCAAAGGAGACCACAAAAAGTGGATTCCGAGCCACCGGCTTGATAGTATCCGTAAAATGTCTCCAAAGGGACCAAATGATACGGACTTCGAGCAATTAGCTTGAAAATGTCCGTAAAAAGAGTTCAAAGTGACCATTATAATCGCATCCTAAAACATCCAAAAAATTGTCCAAAGCGACCACATTCAAAAAGGAGTAATAAGCTATAATTTTTAGACTTCGAACCAATGGGGTCGAAGGCATTTTCGAGGTCCCTAGTGATCATCTATTCAAATTTTGGACTAAGTCCTTTTTTCTTCTTTAATATAATTAGGGGATTCGAGGCGCCAAATATAAAAATAGTCAAATTGTACTCTTTAACGTCATAATCATAGTGCGTAACCACCTTAGATAAAAATTCGAAGGTGCTTACCCTCAAAGTGGGGCTTGAAGATAACGAGACAATTTTGAAACATCCTGGTTTATATTATTCAACAAATTTTATTACATTATGAAAATTTTGTGTCTAAGCCAAGAAGGAAGCGGAGATCACCCCTTCGATCCCTAGAGCTAGTTTCAGAGTTAGCCCGGCTCCGAAGGCGACTTGTCCCGGAGCATGGAGTCTTCAAAACTTTACGCTTAACTCTATTCCCCTCCTTTGAAGCCTGGAAATCCTTTTGCTCTTGTTGAAGCTCGGCCTAATTCCGAAGTCGTTCGGGGCTTCTCTCTGCTTGCTCCTCGCCAGTACACTCTTCTTTGGACCAATCAATGTCCTCCGAAGATGAAGATGCTATATTAATGACTTCTTCTTTTTCCTCCTCTTTAATATAAGCTAGCAATTCCTTACATATATCGGGTACAACCTCTACATAGATTCCTTGGGGAATTGAAAATCAAGGACGCTTGTGAGGCCTTAAAGCTTCGAAGGTGGCCCATTGTAGGCGGAGTTCTTCATTAATCCCTAATACTTCGAGCTCATCCAAAAAGATTGAGAAGCCTAAAAACATTTCCAAACAAGTCTTTTCATTAAAGGAGAACAAAAGATAAGTTTTTTACAATAGGCGGAGCCCTAAGGAAAACTAAACCTCCGGGTCCAAAGGAGGTTTGCTGCTTGAAGGTTGTGCTCGCGCTTGTTTTTGTCGGAGACCTTCATCGATCCACACTTTTACAGCTGACTGGCCTTCAGCTCTCCAGGATGGATAAAAAGCCTCCCAAGATGTGACCACGTGAGGCGAAGGGGTCAGAAGTCGGTCGTCGCCAAAGTTAGCGGGTGCCGCTCCAGGCACCGGTGAAACAGATAATTCAATGTTTTCATAGTAACGAAGCACTCCGAGAGCAGCTACTTCATCGAAGATCTCTCCATACCGAGTACCCACAGTCTTCATAGTCTTCATTGCTGCTTGGATCATCTTCATCTTTCATAGTAGGGAGTCATTGGCGGTTGATGAAGAGGCACAAGAAGTGCCAAAGTATTCCAAAATAACCCGAAGGGCATCCATGGTCTCGAAAGTCACACTCTCACACTTTATCCTTTCTACACCCAAGGCCTTGTTTGACTTAGTTAGATCTTCCATCAAAGAGGAGAGTTTGAATGTCTTCATCATTAAAATGCTTTTCTATCCCAGCAGTTTCTTGGCCTCCTCCGTCAAACTTAGCTGCTCCTCTCGAAGCTTGACCAGTTTAGCTCCTGCAACCGCCTGCTCTTCCCGCAGTTTTTCCACCTGAGCCCGAAGCACAACCCGCTCAACCTCAAGTTCATTCTTCGCAGCCTCCAATCTAGTTCTAGCATTGCGCTATGCAGCCACCACCTCTTCCGAGTTCGAAGTCTGACTCTCATAGACAACAAGGCTCCCTTGAAGGGTTGTCACCTTCTCTTTGAGCCGGTTACATTCTCGCTCATTTGACATAGCTGCAGCTCAACCTAGAACCACTTGCTGCAAAGGAAGAAGAGTACTATAAGTGAATTTTGTACATGTGATGAAACTAAACTTATTTTTGCAGATGCTTCGTACTTGGTAAGCCGCCCGTTCAAGAGCAGCATCTAGCTCCGACCCTTCAACCTCTCCAAGGACGGAGACCAAGTCAATCTCTCCAAAATCGCGACTATCTCGAGCCAGAGGCTCTAGCAAAGATGGAAGTCCTATCCTCCGCTCAAGGAAAGGAGCCAGGAGAGGGAGCCTTGATAAGGCATTCCGATTGTCTTCGCTAGGAGAAGGATCAGAGGGTAACGAAGCATCTTCAGAGGCCTCCGTAGACTGACCTCTGTGCGTAGATTCTGACGGAGTCCACCCTGGAATAGGAGCAGGCAAAGGCAAACCTTTACCTTTACCTTTTCTAGGGCCCGTCACCTCCTTCGAAGTTATCTCCAAAGTGGGACCCACTTGTTCTACAGTAGGAGTTTACATCGAAGCCACAGCAGGCTCCGGCGCGAGCTCTGTAGCAAGAGCCACCTCTATTGGAGCCAATCCTATACGAACCAAAGGTAAATAATGTTATTTAAATTGTGCAGATAAAAAGTGAAGAAAAGATATCAAGCTGAGGCTTACCTCCGGAATCTTGTTGCCTGATGAGTATTGGACAGCTTGGGGGCTCAAACATTTGCCCGAAGTCTTCTTTAGACTTTGGACTTTGAACTACTACGGCTATCACTTCATCCGGAGACAAGACTTGGGTATCCATAGTCTCGACTCCACCTTCTTCGGTAGCAGGATCATTCACCTGACCAGATGGGAAATTCACGTCTCTGCTTGTTCAGGGTCACCTTCAACGGTAGGTTCTACCCCTACATCATCTTTAGCGGAGACTTCAGCTCCCATTCGAGAGCATTCGTCCCCGACAAGAAGGGCATCGAATCCTCCACCTTCGCCCTGTCCACTTCTTCTTCATCTTCAGATTGTTCCGGTGACGAAACCAGAGATTTTGAGGGAGTGAGGGCCTTCGGCTTTCGGGCCAACTTCTTGGCATGTGTCTTCATTGACCCTGAAGGCCCTGCTTCGGCCTTCCTTTTCTTCAAAACTTGATCCGAAGTGGTCCAGTCTAGGAGACATGGAGGCTCAACTCCGAGCACACTCCACACCCGATTGAATCGCTCCCAACTCCCGACCAACTTAACCCTCCGCTCTTTTACAACGGGCGTAGGGGCTCCGACAACGTTCTCCGCAGCTCGGACGATTTGTTCAGGAGTGAGAGTCACACGTGGAGCTAAAAGATAATATTTCATTTCAATTAAATCATTTCTATAAAACCAGTACTGCATGCAAAATACTTTGTAGGACATATAGAAAGTTTACCTGTGGAGCTTGAAGGGATCTCTCGAAGTCCCCCCTTCGGGTTCTCCTCGAAGTTGATTGGCCAAGCAGCCAATAGAGGAGGTATCCAGAGTCCGATGAACTCCTCTGCCAAGTCATGCAACCTCATGCGATGACTTACGAAGTGCAGCAATCTGAGACGGACTTCAAGTTGACTTGGGTCCGGTTGGACCTCCGCTTCCCTCCGGTAAAAGGTGACCTCCAGAGGTCCAGCCAAGACGTAGTCCATTCCTACCTCGGCGTAGAACCAATGAAGGATCCAGTATGAATACCATCTATCATTGATGGCCTTCGCTAGGAACCGGTCTTGGAACTCTTCGCGAAGTTGAAAATTGATGCTCCCAAAGGTGACCACCATCTTCTCCCCTCCGGCTCCAGTAAAAGTCTTCAGCTGGCATGAAGCTTTATGAAGAGACACGAAGATGTCGTCTCGACCAGCGCATCGTTTGGCTCGCATCGCCCATTCGAAGATGGCCAGGCGAGCGATTGCGTTCTGAGAGAGTTGGGGCAAAGTGACATGGAATAAGCTCAATACCTCGGAAAGGAACTCCACTGCCAGAAGTCCTAATCCAGCTTCGAAGAATGCCTCGAACACCACCACCTCTCTAGTACATGGTGCCGGAATCTCTTCACCCCTAGGTTGGTGAATCTTGACTCCAGGTACCATCTTCCCTGCGATCACCGCTGCGGTCGACTTCTTCGAACACGACGATGCCCCACAGCTATACGATTGATCCGTATAATTAGTAGATGCTAGGTGTAGATCATGAGGACCAGCTGGACAAGGGTTGTCTGAAGGCCCCGCTGCCACTACCGCCGCCATCGCCTACTACCGAGCCAAGGATGAAACAGGGATAGGAGCCTTGTGTCATGTCTTCGCCATGGGAGAAAAGGAGAGTTGAGAAGATGAGCTCGAGAAGAAGAAAGGCGAAATGTGAAAGTAGTTGGTAAAGTATCTAAAACGTAATTTTTACCTTCTTATTTATAGTGTGTACTTCCCATCACAATGTGCCATTTTTTATGCTCATGGGTGCCTGATCTTCCGTCAGAGGGGGTAAACTCGATTGGTGGAGGACTCGACGTTGACGATCCGGCTTTTGATCAGCAATGATCTGAACCGCGCAATCACTACACCATAGCTCCATTGGTTATCAACCACGCACGAATGTGATTGACCTCGCCAAGAAGGGTTATCCCTGCATCCGAATCGAGAACACAAGCAAGAACACGGAAACACAATCTCACAAATAGATGAAAGATCGATTTCTCGAGCGGGGTTCCACAATCTGACGAATCTCATAGTTCAATCTGCAAGGTAGTTCAAAACTAAGCAAAACCCAACCCTAATTCATGATGGATACAAAGTATTAATACCTAGGGTTTGTGTCAAGCCTTCCCTAATGTTGGGCTTAAGGCCCCAAACGGATACAAGGCCCATAGTGGCCCAAAATGGTGATGCAGCACCTTATGACTTGTTCGGACTACACAAAACGTTTTGTAATGAAACATGACTTGCACCAGATTCATTGGAAAGATATTTTCGTTATCTTTCCAACGCCTTAAAGAACGCATCAATCTGCGTCTGTACAAGAATGTTGTGCCCGTTTTAATGAAGGGTGTTCTCCTGAAATCGAACCGAAATCGGAGTTTGAAGTGGAATCCGAATTGGATTGTTGCGTCGGCTCTCCCTCTTGTGTTTGATCGAGAAGTGCTTCTCCCAAGTTCCTTAGAGTCAAAATATCACTCATAAGTAGCATCCCATCGCTATTCATATAATTATGTAAAGTAAGAAACGAACGCACCTCATAACTAAGCTTGCGGGCACGAGAGAGAGTGATTGGTCCAAGAATGATAGAGTGTTGGATGTCTTTATCATTGTTATTGATGTCCTCATCATCCTCCCCTTCTTGAATTGGAGTCGTCCTCGACTCAAATTTGTCTTCTTCTCCCAAATATGGCTTAAAATCTTAAATGTTAAATGTGGGGCTAACCCCAAAATCTGTAGGCAACTCAAGCTGGTATGCATTGCTATTAATTTTCTTAACTATCTTGAAAGGACCATCAGCTCGAGGCATCAATTTAGAATTTCTCAAATCTGGAAATCTATCTTTACGCAAGTGTAACCAAACAAGATCACCTATTTCAAAGGTTAAATGTCTCCTACCCTTACTACCAGCAATTTTATACTTTTCAGTCATCTTCTCAATGTGTTATTTAGTTGTGGTATGTAATTTCAGAATAAAATCAACACATGTGTTAGAGTCTAAATACACATGTTCAGAAGTAGGCAATGGCAAAAGATCAATGGGAACACGAGGATTAAAGCCATACACAACCTGGAAAGGACTCTCCTTCGTGGAAGAATGTATCGCTCGATTATATCCAAACTCCACATAAGGTAAACATTCTTCCCACATCTTCAAATTCTTCTTCAAAACAGCCCACAACATGGTGGATAACGTACGATTAACTACCCCTGTTTGCCCATCGGTTTGAGGGTGGCATGTGGTGGAGAATAGCAGCTTTGTTCCCAACTTGCATCATAAACTTCTCCAAAAGTGGCTCAAGAACATCGCATCGCGATCAGAGACAATAGTGGTGGGTACTCCATGTAGGCGAATGATATCCTTGAAAAACAAATCAGCAATGTTTGTAGCATCATCGTTCTTATGACAAGTTATAAAATGTGCCATTTTTGACAATTGATCGACCACCACAAATATACTATCCCTCCCCCTCTCTGTTTAGGTAAACCTAAGACAAAGTCCATTGATATATGCTCCCAAGGGATGCTAGGAACAGGAAGGGGCATATAAAGTCCAAAGGGATTCAAGTGTGACTTAGCTTTGTTACATGTAGTGCAACGTGAGACGTAGCGCACGACATCCCGCCGCATCCTTGGCCAAAAGAAGTGTGTGGACAACACGTCCTCAGTTTTCTTCACTCCAAAATGTCCCATCAATCCCCCCTGTGAGCTTCCTGTAAAAACAAAAGGTGAATGGAGCTAGCTAGGATGCATAGCTTGTTAGCACGATATAATAAACCATCATTCAGCACATATTTATTCCAAGTTCGGCACTCTCTACAATTTTCAAAAGCATCCTTGAAGTCTAGATCAGTAGCATATAACTCTTTTATTGTTTCTAGACCAAATATCTTATGATCAAGTTGAGATAACATAGTAAAACGCCTGGATAAAGCATCTGCAATGATATTGTCTTTACCACGTTTATGTTTAATGATGTATGGAAATGACTCTACGAACTCAACCCATTTTGCAAGTCACTTATTTAGTTTTGCCTGGATTCTAATATGTTTCAAGGATTCATGATCAGAATGAATGAAAAACTCCTTAGGCCAAAGGTAATGTTGCTAAGTCTCTAACACCCGAACTAAAGCATACAACTCCTTATCATAAGTGGAATAATTCAGATTAGGTCCATGCAATTTTTCACTAAAGTAAGCAATAGGTTTACCTTCTTGTATGAGAACTCCTCCTATACCAATCCCACTAGCATCACATTCAAGCTCAAATGTCATACCAAAGTCAAGAAGTTGTAGTAGAGGAGCATGTGTAAGTTTCTCCTTAAGCATGTTCAAGGCATGTTCTTGTGCTGGCCCCATGTGAACGAAGCTCCCTTCTTTGTCAACTCATTGAGTGGAGCAGCAATGGTGCTGAAATTCTTCACAAACCGTCGATAAAAACCAGCAAGTCCATGAAAACTTCTCACTTGTGTGACGGTTTGAGGTGTTGGCTAGCTCTTGATGGCTTCAATTTTCGCTTCATCTACCTCAATACCCCGTGGAGTAACAACATAGCCAAGAAAAGAGTCTCGATCCGTGAAAAAATACACTTTTCAAGATTACCGAACAAGCGTGCATCTCTCAAAGCATTAAAAACATCACACAAATGATTCAAATGTTCATCAATAGACCTACTATATATCAAGATATCATCAAAGTAAACCACCACAAAATTGTCAATAAATACTCTAAATACTTCATTCATTAAACGCATGAAAGTGTTAGGTGCATTAGTTAACCCAAAAGGCATGACTAACCTCTCATATAAACCAAACTTAGTTTGGAAAGTTGTTTTCCATTCATCTCCTAATTTCATTCTAATTTGGTGGTACCCACTACGCAAATCAATCTTTGAGAAAATGATAGACCCACTCAATTCATCAAGCATATCATCTAACCTAGGAATAGGATGACGATACCTTATTGTAATATTATTGATGGCTCTACAATCAACACACATACGCCAACTACAATCTTTCTTATGGACTAAAAGAACAGTTACAACATATGGTCTAAGGCTCTCTAATACGTACCCACGGTCCAGCAGTTCTTGGACTTGTCGCTGAATTTCTTTAGTCTCCTCCGGATTTGTTCCATAGCAGCACGGTTTGGCAATGTCGCTCCTGGGATCAAGTCAATTTGATGCTCAATACCTCGAATAGGTGGCAGCCCCAGAGGCATCTCTGTTGGAAACACATCCTTATACTCCTGCAAACGGTTAGTGAAAGCAGGAAGCAACGAGGTGGAAGAATCCTCAAATAAAAACAAGACTTCTTTGCATATCAATGCATAATAACAAGGAGAATCAAACTAATTAACATCAACCAAATTAGATTTACTAGCAAGCATAACACCCCCCTTCAATTCAATTCCGTCTGACTTAGAGCTATTGTCTTTCTTATCTTTCTTAGGTGGAAAAATAGTGTTAGCTACTAGCTGATTTTCATATTGTGGTGCATTCTCCTTCTTGCTATTCTGAATACTCTCTTTCTCACATTGCATAATTTCATTGGGAGTCATAGGAAGCAAAGTAATTTTCTTTCCCTTGTTCATAAGTGTATATTTATTACTCCTACCATGATGTGTAGCATTCGTATCAAATTCCAACGGCCTACCCAATAAAAGTGAACATGCTTGCATGGGTACAACATCAAAATCAGCAAAGTCATGGTACGTACCAATGAAAAAGTGCACTCTCGCAGAGTGTGTTACCTTGACATTGCCACTATTGTTGAACCACTGAATGTAGTATGGATGAGGATGTAGACATGTGGTCAATCCAAGCTTATTAACCAGATCTAAGCTCACCAAATTGTTTCTACTCCCTCCATCAATTATGACACGAACACGACGATCATTGACAATGAGGAACATTTGAAATAAGTTATGTCAATGCAGTGTGTCCGTCTGCTCCACTTGAGTGTTTAAAACACATTGTCCAATCAACACCTTATACTTCTCGGTGGCGGTAGTACCTAAAATCTCCTTGCCATCACTTTCAGTCTCCCCATCGTCACTTGCATTGTTAGTACCACCATCATCAATATCACTAGCACTAACATACCCACCATCCTCAGTAGAAATGAATGTTCGTCTATAGCTTGGGCAATCTCTTATGAAATGGCACTTCCCTTTGCAATTGTGGCAAATGACTCCACTAGTTCGACCTATAGAAGCAACCGATGAGGAACTATTTACGGGTATGGTTGTTTTACTCTTATCATCTGGTGGTAGTGAAGATGACGGTGCTGCTGAACACACCCTAGGTATGAAGGGGGCAGTAGACCATGCAGGAGAAGGTAGTGTTTATTTTCCCTTTGTAGGTGCTGCTCTTGAGTCAGTGAATTTGCTCTTCGACTTCGGCTATCGTCCCTACAATTCTCTTTCTACCTTCATAGAAAGGTGAAACAATTTATTGAGAGAATTATATTCCTTATAACAAACTATGTCCTGTATTTCTCTTCTTAAACAACCAAAAAATCTAGACATTTTACCATCCTCATCCTCAACTACCTCACAACGCAACATTCCTATTTGCAGTTCTTGGTAGTACTCCTCAACAGATTTATTTCCCTAGTTTAAACGCTGTAATTTTTGACACAAATCACGTTTATAAGTAGTGGGGACAAATCTACCACGCATAGCTCTCTTTAGACCATCCCATTTGTCAGGTGCTAAGCCTACATTTGATAGCTAATTCCACCAAATAATAGCAAAATCGGTAAACTCACTAGTGGCTTGTCTAAGTCTATGAATTTCTGGAACAAGATGAGAGTTAAATTTTTGTTCTACTGTCATCTCCCAATTCAGATATGTCTCAGCATCATAAGAGCCAGAAAAAGGTGGTATGCTGAACTTGACCTTAGCAGACGAATTATCAGCACGAGGATTGTTTTCATTATTAACTCACATACCTTGGCGACATGGATTTCGTTGATGGGGAGGAGGGTCTCGAGCAAGGGAGTGGATATGCTCTTCTTGATTTATGCCATCTGCGTCGAGATCCTCAGCTCTATCGTTAGGTGGCACTTGATGTGCCTCTATGTTCTCCATCCCGGTGACGAGAGTGGCAATACTCCTCTCTATCCTCTCCAATCTGTTCTCATTGTCCTAGTTACTCTTAACGATGTTTGCATTGATTCTTTGTAGCAACTTTCCAAGTTTGAACTTGGACACACATTCATCTCAATCACCTTGGTGTGATCCTGCCATGGTTAGTTGAAACACAAAACACAAACAAGCTCACAAGTGCGTTAGTTTCCTATGAACTACTAGGATGTGGAGTCGCTCACACTCAAGCATTTCACTAAGTTCTTGCAAGGTTATTACCAATCGTAGCAGGTGTCACAACCGGTTGGCTTGGGGATGATACCGTTGAAGTCATGAGTATAGCGATTGCCAGCTGGTCACCGTACTGATCAGAAGGAAGGTGGAGCTCGGAAGGCTGATCTTTGGTATTGTTGGGGGAAAATATCCCATCTTTGGGGTTATTGCCGTAACAGGACAAAAGCAGAAAATATCCCATCTTCGAAGATACCCTGAGTCAGGCCCGAAGTACGAAGATAGGCATTGGTTCGGAGTACATCTTCGAACTAAGGCCTTTCGAGATCTTTATTGCCAGCTAAGATGGAAGATTTATCTTTTATATTATTAGATTAGTCTTTTACCATTTTAGCCCTATCAAGGGTACCGAATAGTTTCCACTATGGCGGTTGTAATAGAGGGGTAAATAGGTCTTTTCCTTAATATTTGGGCCTATAAATACCCCCCATTTCACCCTGTAATAGGGACCGAGTACAAGTTATTCAATACACACATTCGAACTATTCTAAGTTATTATCCTTTCGGAGGCTTAGAATAGTTCTCTTCGCAAACACTTCGTTTGTTAGTTTCTAACCTACAGAAACCTGTTAGCGTAATCTTTTACGCCAACAGTTGGCGCCGTCCGTGAGGAACCTAGTCCAAAAACTTCGTTCTCTACTAACTTCTTACATCATGCCTCCTAAGCGGAGCGCACCTCGCAATCCTGTTCGGAGGTCCTCTCGGATCTCCGGAGAGGCACCATTCGACACGGTTGAAGTCGGAGGGCCTTCGACATTCCCTCCACAAACTCCGGAAGGAGATTCCATCCCTCGAACATACGAAGCTTCTCTGCCAACTCCTTCCATACTTCGACCACCCGGAGTCCCTTATCCACCTTCCATTCCAATTCGAACTGATCCTACTAGTTCTCAAGACCCGGAAGACCCTTCCGGAGGAGATGAAGACAATCTTGGAGATATGGCCACTCAAATGGCCAACCTTCAAGCTGAAGTAGCAAGATGGCGGCAAGAAGGTGCGAACAGGCTTCGCTCTCAAGCCATCCCAACTATCCCAGAAGTGCCCGAAGATGACGAACCCGATTATCCCGAAGCCCCGGAGAACGCCTCCTTCGATAATGAATCTCCGCTACATCCTGAGCTGCAGAAAGTTCGCTTTGATCCGAAGTTTAAGACTTCGAAGCTCTGTAAGTATGCTGGAGATGAAGATCCCGGAGAGTTTGTTCGTTCTTATGCCCTAGCAATTGAAGCTAGCGGAGGAGTTCGAGACACCATGGCAAAGTGCTTCCCCTTAGATCTTCAAGGAGTGGCATTAAGGTGGTTCTGGTCTTTGATGCCAGGATCAATTAATTCATGGGGGCAGCTGAAGAAGAAGTTTGTAAGCAATTTTCGAGGCACCTTCGTGCCTCCAATGTCAACGGGAAGCCTTTTCCAGGTGAAACAGCTCCCCGGAGAGACATTGAGGCAATATTTCAAGCGCTTCGCTCATACGAAGTCGCAGATCCGGGGGTTGTCTGTATCATCGGTAGTTGATGCAGCTCAGGAAGGCGTCACTCATCAAGGCCTCCTGGATAAGCTTCATTGGAAAAGCATCTCCTCGGTATCTCAGCTGATGTCTTAGTTCGAGGAGTATGAGAGGTCAGAAGAGGATTGGCTTCGAAGAACTGCAGCTACTTCGTCCATATTGCAAGAAGTTAAAGTAGAAGTAAAAACTTCGACGCAGCCGCAAGAACCAGTCTTCGAAGTTCAACATGATCGGAGAAGAGGGCAAAAGCACCCTCGTTCTGAAGTCTTGAATATTGCACCCCCACAGAAGTTTACACAGAGAGCTCCACAATCTTCGGGGAACAAGGCCAGCGGCTGGAGGCCGCCAGGGAAAACGGTTGGCAAAGGCCAGACCCTTTTCTGCTGCATCCATGGAGAAAATTGAAGTCATGCAACTGATACTTGCAAGGCTATACTTACTCTAAGAGGAGAGTATCTAGAAAGAACTTCGGGTCGAGGTACTACCGACCGAGTTCCAGCTGCAGCGCACCCAGAGCCGGTCCAGGCTGTGGCGCGGATAGAAAACTTTGATGCCGCAAGACATCCTCCTGTGGCCAATGTTATGCCACCTCCGAAGCAAGAGGAAGGGCAAGACCGAGGGAAAAGAGTAGTCCTCCCCATCTCCGGAGGAGGTACCCTCGGAAGCGTATCAAAGAGACAGCGAAGAGACTACGTCAGAGAAGTAGGCCATATTGGGACTTCGTCGTCTACTGCTGCTATGCCGGAGTGGTCTCATGTACCGATATCCTTCTCTGCAGAGGATGCAGCTGGCATTAAGTTCCCGCATGCAGACCCACTTGTTATCACTGCTGATATTGCGGGCACTGAAGTTCGAAGGGTGTTGATTGACGGAGGTAGTTCGACAGACATCATTTTTGTTCAAGCCTTCCATCAATTATGCATCTCCAGAAAGCATCTCCTTCCAGCGGCTCGTCCTTTGCAAGGCTTCGCAGGACCTCCACTAGATGCACTTGGCCAAATAGGCCTGGAAGTTACCTTCGGAGAAGGTTTGTTGGCCCGAACTGAGGAAGTAATCTTCGATGTTGTAGATGCCCCGTATGCTTACAACGTCATCTTCGGAAGAGGCATGCTAAACCAGTTCGGAGCTGTGGCGCATCACAATTATCTATGCATGAAGATGCCCACACAAGCAGGAGTCCTTACTGTCTTCGGAGATCAAGCTATTGCTCGGAGAGCGGAATATGGTCATGGTCCCCCTCTTGATCCAAGAAAAGTAAACAATGTACAAGATAATGAAGAAATTTTTTCAGCCCCTTCCGAAGCTTCAAAGAAATCCTTTCCGAGACCAAGTCCTGAAGGAGAGATTGCAGCGAAGGTCATTGTTAAAGATGGTAAAGAATATACATTTCAATTTGGTAAAGATTTACCTCCAGAAGTTGCAACCTCCTTGGAAAAGGTGGTGGAAGAGAATTTAGATGTCTTCGCTTGGTCTGACGAAGATATCACCGGAGTCGATCGGGATATCATTGAACATAGTTTACTTGTAAACCCGAAGGCCCGTCCTGTTCGGCAAGGACTCCGTAAAATGTCTGCAGAAAGAGCTGTCCTAGCAAAAGACGAAGTTGAGAAATTGTTGAAGGCTGGGATTATCAGAGAAGTGGCTCACACAGAATGGTTAGCCAACCCAGTCTTCGTCAGAAAGAAGTCTTCCGGAAAGTGGCACATGTGCATCGATTTCACATCCTTGAATAAAGCATGCCCTCGTGACCCCTACCCCATGCCCCGAATTGATCAATTGGTCGACTCCACCGCAGGTTCGGAGTTATTAAGCTTCCTTGACGCGTATTCTAGTTATCATCAAATATGGTTGAAGCGCGAAGATGAGATCAAGACAAGCTTTGTAACTCCTTCGGGAGTCTTTTGTTATGTAAGAATGCCCTTTGGCTTATGAAATGTCGGGGCTACTTTTTCGAGGTTAGTTGCTAAGGCTCTAGGTCATCAATAAGGTCGCAATGTGGAGGCCTATATGGATGATATTGTAATAAAGAGTGCTTTAAAGCACCAGCATAGCCTAGACTTAGCAGAAACATTCAATAGCCTTCGGGCATGTGGGATCCGTCTTAACCCCGAAAAATGTATCTTCGGAGCTAAGGCTGGAAAATTGTTAGGGTATTTAGTTTCAAGCAGGGGGATTGAAGCTAGCCCTACTCAAATAACTGCGCTACAAAAGATGGCTCCTCCGGAAAATTTAAAGCAAGTGCAAAAGCTGACTGGGCGTCTAGCAGCACTTAGCAGGTTTTTATCAAGGTCTGCGGAGAGAAGCTTGCCTATATTTAAAGCATTGAAAGGGTCCGAAGATTTTGCATGGACACCGGAGTGTTAGAAAAGCTTCAAAGATATTAAAGAGTATCTCAGTAATCTTGCTACACTCACGGTGCCTACTGCGGACAAAACCCTACTCCTTTACCTTGCAGCTACAGGTTCTGCTGTCAGTGCAGTCCTTATCAGAGAAGTGGATTTCAATGGGAAGTTGGTCCAAAATCTTGTTTATTTTGTATCCGAAGCATTATCAGGAGCGAAGACAAGATACTCCGAACTCGAGAAGTTTGTTTATGCTCTGATAATGGCTTCGAGGAAATTAAGACATTATTTTTTGGCACACAATGTAATTGTACCAACTTTGTATCCTTTGGGAGATATGCTTCGAAGTAAGGATTCCACCTGAAGGATTGGGAAGTGGGCAGTTGAGCTAGCACCCTTCGGCATATCTTTCCTGGCAAGGACAGCAATCAAATCGCAAGTTTTAGCAGATTTTGTAGCAGAATGGATTCCACATGCGAATTTGGTTCCGGAGAAGTCAAGTGACGGAGTTTGGACTGTTTATTCCGATGGGGCTTTCCAAGCATCTGGAGCAGGCATTGGAGCAGTATTAATTTCACCTTCAGGGCAAAGAGCAATGTACTCCGCAAGACTCAACTTTAAGTCTACCAATAATATAGCGGAGTATGAAGGGATTTTATTGGAACTCCGAAAAGCACGTGCTCTAGGGGCTACAAGAATTATTATAAAGACAGATTCTTAGATAGTAGCAGGGCACGTAGATAAAAGTTTCCTGGTTCGGCATCCACAGCTTGCAAAGTACTTAGAAGAAATCTGTAAAATCGAAGCGCACTTCAAAGGTATTTCCATTCGGAGTATACAAAGAGCAGAAAATGTGCAAGCAGACATCTTAGCAAAAGCTGCAGCCGAAGTTGTGGATGCGCCAGAAGAAGCTTTCTATGAGGAGCTCAGTACACCTTCGGTGCCACAAATTCCCTCTGCAGAGATTCTTTGTATTCCTAGTGCAGATTGGAAAAATTCGATCATGGAACTTTTACAGGGAGGAACAAATTTGCCCGAAGAGCCACAGCTGTCAAGATTGAAGCTTAGAGCTAGAAATTATCAAATAATCAACGGTATTTTATACAAGGCCGGAGTATGTTCCCCTCTACTCCGATGTATATCTCAAGCCGAAGGTCAAGAAATTCTTCGAGAAATTCATGAAGGCCTTTGCGGTAGCCATTTAGCCCCTCGAGCTTTGGCAGGAAAAACACTTCGCCAGGGGCTTTATTGGCTGACAATAACAGCTGATGCGGAGAGCTTAGTCCGCACTTGTCAAGGATGCCAGTGGATGGGTCGACGAAGTCATCACCCACCAACAGCTCTTCAAGTCATTGCTCCGGTATGGCCTATGGCCAGATGGGGTATGGATTTAATTGGTCCCTTTCCAGTAGACAAGGGAAATCTAAAGTTCGCAGTGGTAGCTATTGAATATTTTTCTAAGTGGGTGGAAGCAGAACCCTTAACAGCTATCACTTCGAACAATGTACAGAAATTCTTTTGGAAGAACATCATTTGCCGGTTCGGAGTGCCTAGACAACTCACAGTTGATAATGGAACACAGTTCGATGCAGAACCTTTCAGGAAGTTTTGCGAAGATCTAGGCATTCAGTTATGTTTTGCTGCAGTAAGGCATCCTCAGTCTAATGGAGCCGTAGAAAGAGCCAATGGAAATATTTTGTCAGGGTTAAATCGAAGGATAGTAGGATTAGCAAAGGGACTGTGGACCGAAGAGCTTCCGAAGATTTTGTGGTCCATTCGGACTACGCAAACAAGGTCCACAGGTTTTACTCCATTCAGACTACTATTCGGAGATGAAGCTATGACTCCAACGGAGCTCAAAGGAGGATCGTTTCGCAGCACCGAATCGGAGGTTGAAGAAGAAAGACAAGCTTCGCTAGATTTATCAGAAGAAACAAGACTTCGAGCTGTGGCAAATTTATCAAAGTATCATCAGCAGACGAAGGCTTGGTTTGACCCGAAGGTTAAGCTCAATGAACTAAGACCGGGTCATCTTGTTCTACGAAGCATTATAGCGCCAGGGAAGTTAGGAAATAAATGGGAAGGTCCATATCTAATTGTTCGTTTAGGACGCACTGGTTCTTTTAAGTTAGCTAATTTAGAAGGTGAAGAGTTAGCACATACTTGGCATGCGGAGCACCTAAAGCGATACTTCGCATAAGGGCTCCTTGTAATTCACTTGTAATCATCTTCTGAATTAATAAAGCATATGGTCCAGATAATGCCTTCCCCTCATAGACTTCCAGCTTCCGAGTGGACGCACTGGAACCGCGGGGTTGACCAAGAGGGAAGTGTCATGAAGCTGAATCGTATTTTCGGACTTCGAACCATTGGTTCAAAGCTTCCTACGTGGGGGCTGACATAATCCGGAGTCCAAGCCATCGGCTTGTAGGCATCCGTAAAAGATCCCAAAACCACATCATGCGGAGTCCAAGCCATTGGCTGGTAGACTTCCGTAAAAAGAGCCGAAGGTGGCCAAAACATGCGAAGTCCAAGCCATTGGCTGGTAGACTTCCGCAAAAAGAGCTGAAGGTGGCCAAAATATAAGGAGTCCAAGCCATTGGCTGGTAGACATCTGTAAAAAGAGTACAAAGATACCATTACAAACTCCGAACCATTGGTTCGACAGAGATCACAAAAATGAGCCGAAGGTGGCTAAAGCAAAACAGAGTTTGAGCCATAAGCTTCGAATGTCTGTTAACATAGTCCAAAGTGACAAATTATTCAAGATACTAAGATATCTTGAAAGTTATCTCAAGTGATTTCTTTCAAAAAACAAGGGTACTATGTTGCCATTCTTCAGACTACAAATAGTCGAAGACATTTTATAAGATTTTAAAAGATCTTTAAATTACAGAGGGGCTCCGAACCCCCAAAAAATTGTACTCCGAAGCTTTTTCTTTGCGCATAACAATCTTTGAATACAGTTCGAAGTTGCTTATACCCAAAGAGGGGCTAGTAAATATGGAGACAATTTTAAATCGGTATTCATTATTCGAACAGATATGTTTACAGATTACATCATGAAAAATTGGTATCTATAACAAGAAGGAATCGAAGACCTCTTCGCTCTCTAGAGCTAGGGTTGGAACGACTAGTTCCAGCAACGGGAGTTCTAATAACTTTGCGTTTAACTCTCTTGCCCCCCTTTGAAGCTCTAAAATCCTTCTGTTCTTGTTGAAGCTCGGCCCAAGTTCGAAGCCGTTCGGGGCTCCTTTCCCAGCTTCCAAGCTCTTCAGGTTTTTTACTTCGAACTTCATCTTCGTCTTCAGACCATATAACGTCTTGAGAAGACGAAGTGTTCAAGTTAACCTCTTTTTCTTCCTCTTTAATATAAGACAATATATCTTTGATTACTTCGGGCGCAATTGCACCAGAGCTATCTCGAGGAACTAAAAATCGAGGACGTTTATAAGCTTTTAGAAGATCGAAGGTGGTCCATAATGAGCGAACTTCGTCGTTAAGGTCTAACACTTCGATATCTTCCGTATGAGGTAAAGCCTAAAAATATGATAAACAAATTTTCATTGATAAATGTTCATAAGCATAAAGCTTTACATAGCCAAAAATCCTAAGGTATTTATAAACCTGCGGGTTCGGAGGAGGCTGACTGCTTGAAGCTTGGGTCCGAACTTGTTTCTGGCGTTGACCTTCGTCGATCCAAGCCTTGATCATAGAACGACCTTCGGCTCTCCATTAAGTTTGGAAGGCTCGCCAGGCAGCAGCCACACCTTCGGAAGGAGTTAGCAGTCGCTCTTCATCGAAGGTAATTGGGCCCCCTCCTACGTCCGGAGTTATCGATCGGCCCAGATCTTCGTATTAGCGAAGCAGGCCGACAGCAGCCACTTGTCCGGAGAGTTCTCCGTATCGAATGCCTGCTGTCTTCATCTGCTTCGCCACTCCTTGGATCCTTTTCAACCGGCGCAGAAGAGTGATGTTATCATCAGAAGGAAGTGTCCCAGTAGTACCGAAGTACTCTAGGACACCTAACAACTGATTCATAACTTCCACATCCACCTTCTTAGACTTCAGCTTATCTTCGTTCAGCGCGTCCTTCGCCGAAGTTACTTCTCCCAGAACCCCAGAAAGTCTAGCATTTTCAGTGGTCAAAATATTCTTTTGGTTCAGCAACTGGCTAGCTTCCTCTTGGAGTCTGACAAGTTCGGTCCCCGCGGTAGCGTGCTCCGCCCGCAATTTTTCAACTTCTGCTCGAAGCACAATTCTTTCTGCTTCGAGCTCTTTATTCGCAGCCTCCAAACCTTGTCTGGCCCTTCGCTCTGTTGACACTATATTGTCCATCTGGACCACTCGGCTTTCGGAGATGCTAAGATTCCGTTGAAGGACGTTATTTTCCTCCCGAAGACGAGCGATCTCTTCATCATTACATATATTCACAGCTCGGGCCAAGATAGTTTGCTGCAAAAAGAAAAAACTAAGGTAAATATGTATTCGTAAATGAATTCTATGTTATTTCGTAGATGCTTCGTACCTGGTAAGCTGCACGTTCTATAGCAGCGTTAAGCTCCGTCTTGTCCGCCTTGCTCAAAATGGCCACTAAGTTGGTCTCCCCTATGTCACGGCTAGCTCGATCCAATGGTTCGAGCAAAGTCCGAAGACCAGTTGTTTGCCCTAAGAAAGGAGCTAGCAGGGGGAGCATACTTATTGGCTGTTGGTCATCTTCGTCCAGCGAAGGACCGGAGCATTGGCTTGTGGTCTTCGGAGCCTCTGGAGACTGGCCCTCCCTGGAAGATTGGCTCTCGTCTGTTGAATCAGACTGAGTTGATCCGGAACTCGCAGCAGGGAGGGGTTCTATATTCTTTTTGCCTCTTCCAGGTCCCATTTGAGTAACTCTCTGGGTTGGCCCCGAAGTCGTCGAAGGTCCAGGAATTATTTCTTCCTGTCGGACTTCTTCCACAGGAGTGGACTCTGTAAAAAAAATATATAAAGTATTATACATTGTATAAATACACAAAATAAACATGAAAGAGTTATTCGAAGTCTACCTTCGACATTTTGCAGAGGAGTAATCATCGGACTGTTCGGCGGATCGAAGGCGAGATCTTCGTCCGAATCAGCCGTTAAGTCTTCGACTGCAGGAGTATCGTCCTGAGCAGTCCTCCTTTCCTCTTCAGGAATCGAAGCCATAGTAACTTCGACTCCACAATCATTCACAGGAACTTCGTCCTGAGATATATCTTCATGAACTGCCGAAGTCCTTGGTTGCTCAGGATTATCTCGGTACTCTGGCACGTTCGCAGGTACTTCGGCTTGTGCAGTCTTTTGAGTTTCATCTTCGTCCATTAGACGCACAAGCAACCTCCCTTCGTCCTCTTGGGAGTCAGAGACTGAAGCCCTTGAGCTTGAAGGTGCAGGATTCGAAGGTGCAAGATTTTTTGGCTTTCGAGCTACCTTCTTCACCGAAGTCTTAGCAGAGCTCGAAGTCCCAGCTTCGGCTTTCCTCTTTTTGGGTCCTTTCTCCGAAGGCACCCAATCCATCAGAGGGGGCGGAGTGATTTCCAGCATTCCCCATACTCTGTTAAATCTCTCCCAACTCCCGACCAACTTGATTCTCCATTCTTTTTCGGTCGGAGTTGGAGCGCCCAAAATCTTCTCCGAAGCCCTTACGATTTGCTCTGAAGTAACAGGGGCTGAAGAAGCTAAAAAATGAATCAAGTTAGTTTTTCTTCCAATAAATATGCATAATACATGTTGTCTTCGAAGTTACCTGCAGGGCTCGAAGTCGAAGTGATCTTTCGGAGACCGCCTTCCGAATCCTCTTTGAAGATGATAGGCCAGTTGGCCATAAGCGGAGATATTTGTAACCCAAGGAATTCTTCGGCTAAATCTCGCATGCTCAACCTCCGGCTAATTTTCTGGAGTAGGCTAAGGCGAGCTTCGAGCTGACCTTGGTCCAGTTGCACTAGGACTTCTTTCCGGAATTGGATTTCTTTCAGAGGTCCGGCCAGAGGATTGCTCGCCCCAACTTCAGCATAAAACCACCTCATGACCCAGTCAGTATACCATCTAGCATTGATGGCCTTAGCAGGAAATTGAAGGGCATATTCATCCCGAAGCCTAAAGTTGATACTTTCGAAGGCTACTACTACTTTTTCACCTCCGGGGCCTATGAAGGTTTTTGGCTGGCATGAAGCTCTGTGTAGTGCAGCGAAGATCTCTGCCCTCCCCTCACAGCCTTTGGCTCTCAATGCCCATTCGAAGATAGCCAAACGAGCTACTGCGTTCGGAGACAGTTGAGGAAGGGTGACGTGAAATAAATCGAGTACCTCTGCCAGGAAGTCCACTGCTGGAAGGCCTAAGCCGGCTTCGAAGAAGGCTTCGAAGACGACCACTTCTCCGGGCCTTGGCGACGGGATGAGTTCTTTTCCAGGCTTGCGGATCATAACTCCGGTGCTAATCCTCCCTTCTACTGCGATTGCTAGTGATTCCCTCTTGCAGGTAGAAGATCCCAGTTGAAAAGACTGGTCCAAGTACTTCGTTGATGGCGGGCAGAGACCTTGATCTTCAGCATTTTGGGGATTTCTCCCTCCTGCCGCCATGGATGTCGTTGCGGGTGTTGGAGGCATTGTCGCCAACGCCGCAGCCGCTGCTGCTGCTGCCGCCTGCTACCGAGCCAAGGCCGAAGGGGCTCCAAGATTCTTGGTTTTCACCATTGAAGTTACTGGGTCACCTTGGAGGAGAAATGGAGGCTAGGGCTCAAGGGGCTCAAAGGACTCAAAGGGCTCGGAAGGTGTTTGTTTGCAAGAGAGCAGTGAAAAGGTAAATAGGATTGTTCTAGGCCCTCTATTTATAGCCTAGACTTTACATTTTTACCGTTAGTCCATGCCGTTTCGCATTCCTGCCCATTACTTTTCTCCGAAATTAACGCATTCTACAGTTTCCGTTAGAAGAAGGAAGCTAACAACTATTTCCTCTAAGTCTAAAAGGCTTTCGAACTTCCTCAGTCAGTTCTAAGATAGTTCGAAAGTAATTGTTCTAAGACTGACTTGGAATTTATATCTTTGTACATTTCGGAGATAGATTAAAATCTAATAACCCCTATGCCTGGTTATTTTTTCCTTTCGTATACTGCTTTCCTAACATTACATATTAAACGGAGAAGCGTATTCGAGGGGCTACTGTTGGGGGAAAATATCCCATCTTTGGGGTTATTGTCGTAACAGGACAAAAGCAGATAATGGATTTGAAGGTTTCCAGACGTCTATCTTCGAAGATACCCTGAGTCAGGCCCGAAGTACGAAGATAGGCATTGGTTCGGAGTACATCTTCGAACTAAGGCCTTTCGAGATCTTTATTGCCAGCTAAGATGGAAGATTTATCTTTTATATTATTAGATTAGTCTTTTACCATTTTAGCCCTATCAAGGGTACCGAATAGTTTCCACTATGGCGGTTGTAATAGAGGGGTAAATAGGTCTTTTCCTTAATATTTGGGCCTATAAATACCCCCCATTTCACCCTGTAATAGGGACCGAGTACAAGTTATTCAATACACACATTCGAACTATTCTAAGTTATTATCCTTTCGGAGGCTTAGAATAGTTCTCTTCGCAAACACTTCGTGTGATCCTACATTTGATAGCTAATTCCACCAAATAATAGCAAAATCGGTAAACTCACTAGTGGCTTGTCTAAGTCTATGAATTTCTGGAACAAGATGAGAGTTAAATTTTTGTTCTACTGTCATCTCCCAATTCAGATATGTCTCAGCATCATAAGAGCCAGAAAAAGGTGGTATGCTGAACTTGACCTTAGCAGACGAATTATCAGCACGAGGATTGTTTTCATTATTAACTCACATACCTTGGCGACATGGATTTCGTTGATGGGGAGGAGGGTCTCGAGCAAGGGAGTGGATATGCTCTTCTTGATTTATGCCATCTGCGTCGAGATCCTCAGCTCTATCGTTAGGTGGCACTTGATGTGCCTCTATGTTCTCCATCCCGGTGACGAGGGTGGCAATACTCCTCTCTATCCTCTCCAATCTGTTCTCATTGTCCTAGTTACTCTTAACGATGTTTGCATTGATTCTTTGTAGCAACTTTCCAAGTTTGAACTTGGACACACATTCATCTCAATCACCTTGGTGTGATCCTGCCATGGTTAGTTGAAACACAAAACACAAACAAGCTCACAAGTGCGTTAGTTTCCTATGAACTACTAGGATGTGGAGTCGCTCACACTCAAGCATTTCACTAAGTTCTTGCAAGGTTATTACCAATCGTAGCAGGTGTCACAACCGGTTGGCTTGGGGATGATACCGTTGAAGTCATGAGTATAGCGATTGCCAGCTGGTCACCGTACTGATCAGAAGGAAGGTGGAGCTCGGAAGGCTGATCTTTGGTATTGTTGGGGGAAAATATCCCATCTTTGGGGTTATTGCCGTAACAGGACAAAAGCAGAAAATATCCCATCTTCGAAGATACCCTGAGTCAGGCCCGAAGTACGAAGATAGGCATTGGTTCGGAGTACATCTTCGAACTAAGGCCTTTCGAGATCTTTATTGCCAGCTAAGATGGAAGATTTATCTTTTATATTATTAGATTAGTCTTTTACCATTTTAGCCCTATCAAGGGTACCGAATAGTTTCCACTATGGCGGTTGTAATAGAGGGGTAAATAGGTCTTTTCCTTAATATTTGGGCCTATAAATACCCCCCATTTCACCCTGTAATAGGGACCGAGTACAAGTTATTCAATACACACATTCGAACTATTCTAAGTTATTATCCTTTCGGAGGCTTAGAACAGTTCTCTTCGCAAACACTTCGTTTGTTAGTTTCTAATCTACAGAAACCTGTTAGCGTAATCTTTTACGCCAACAGGTATCAAGGATTAGCACAAATCGACAACAATTAATAAAGCTGAATAATAATCCACAATACTTCTCTTGGTTGCTGCTATAACTTGTGCCCCTAGAAATAGGAAGAGAAGCCAACTCTAATAACAAAAACACCAAAAATAGCACTTAGAAATATAGGTAACAACGCTGAACTTAAACTAGAACAACTTCCTCTTATGCCTCACAGATTTTTTTCTTTTCTTTTTTTTTCTCTTTTTTGGCCTCTTTTTTATTTTGGGCCTCTCTTTATTTTTTCTTTTTTTATTGATTGCTCAAACAATAAGTACTCAATGACGTACCCAACAAGGAAGAAGTTACGCTGGCTGCAAATAAAAACCCCTGTAGAACTCTGCCTTCCCGGCAGAATTTTACTCACTTACCCCAATCGGAAGCGGCTTTGCGGCTCATGGATGGATGCGTTTTTTCGTCCCGATCGTTTTTACGGGTGGTAGAGCTCAAACGGAGTCCGTATGCAACATTTATGGCCATTTTACCGAGGCAAAGTCCAATTGACCCCGAACCGACTACGACTAGGGTTTAGGGTTTGATTCGGATATCCCGGGACTAAACAAGGTTATGGATTTGACTCGTGATCAAGAATACAACTCTAAACCAGCAACCCGACATCGACCTTGTATCAAGACTCAGCAATACGACACCGTGATGAAATTGCAAAGGCTCAAAACAGTAGGATGATAATGATACCTTGCCCTAGATGACTACGATTTTTTTTGCGGCTTTTTTTGGAGTTCTAGGAGAAGGCAAAGAAAAATCTAAGGGATACAGTGATACCTGATGGGCAACTTGGGCTCTGATACCACTTGATGTGCACGGGTGCCCGATCTTCCATTAGAGGGGGTAAACTCGATTGGTGGAGGACTCATGAGGAGCCTTCTAACTTCTTCCACTGCCACTGCCACTGCCATCGCCTACTGCCGAGCCAAGGATGAAGTAGGCATAGGAGCCTTGTGGCTTGTCTTCGCCATCGGAGAAAAGGAGAGTTGAGAAGATGAGCTCGAAAAGAAGAAAGGCGAAATGTGAATGTAGTTGGTAAAGTATCTAAAACATACTTTTTACCTTCTTATTTATAGTGTGTACTTCCCATCACAATGTTCCATTTGTGATGCTCACGGGTGCCCGATCTTCCGTCAGAGGGACTAAAATCGATTGGTGGAGGACTCAACGTTGACGATCTGGCTTCCGATCAGCCCTGATCCGAACCCCACAATCGCTACACCATGGCTCCGTTGGTTATCAACCACGTACGAACGCGATTGACCTCGCCAAGAAGGCTTATTCCTGCATGCGAATCAAGAACACAAGCAAGAACATGAAAACACAATCTCACAAACAGATGAAAGATCGATTTCTCGAGCGGGGTTCCACAATCTGACGAACGTCAGAGTTCAATCTGTAAGGCAGTTCAAAACTAAGCAAAAACAAACCCTAATTCATGACGGATACAAAGTATTAATACCTAGGGTTTGTGTAAAATCTCCCCTAATGTTGGGCTTAAGGCCCCAAATGGATACAAGGCCCAAAGTGGCCCAAAATGGTGATGCAGCACCTTATGAATTGTTCGGACTACACAAAAAATTTCGTAACGAAACAAGACTTGGCACCAGATTCATTGGAAAGATATTTTTGTTATATTTCTAATGCCTTAAAAAATGCCTCAATCCGCCTCCGTACGAGAAAGTTGTGCCCGTTTTAATGAAGGGTATTCTGCTGAAACCGAACCGAAATCGGAGTTTGAAGTGGAATCCGAATTGGATTGTTGTGCCGGCTCTCCCTCTTGTGTTTGATCTAGAAGTGCTTCTCCCAAGTTCCTTAGAGTAAAAATATCAGCCATAAATAGCATCCCATCCATATTCATATCATTATATAAAGTAAGAAACAAACGCACCTCATAACTAAGCTTGCGGGCACGAGAGCGAGTGATTGGTCCAGGAATGATAGAGTGTTGGATTATCATTGTTATAGATGTCCTCATAAGTTTGGGTGCCCTGTTACGTCCTCGGTACCGTTATAATTTGCAGAGGCATTTCATGAGAAGTCACGCCTGTGGAAATGAAACCACCGTTAGTCTCCTTAAGGAGTAACGGCTATTTTTATGAGTCTAACGGTTACATTATCCCTGCCAAGGATCCATCTCCGACGAAGGATACTAAACAGTATCTTCTTACTCAGTTGTAATTAGAGGGTAAAGAAGTATTTTCCCATGTATTTGGTCTATAAATACCCCTCTTCACTTGGTAAAGGGTATTGAAACTCAGATATTCAATACACACTTCGAACTATCTCAATCAATTATCCATCTCGGAGGCTTGGAATAGTTTACTTAAACAAACACTTCGTTTGTCAAACACTTTGTTTTCTAAACCTTTTAGCGGCGTAATCTTTTAAGCCAGCAACCCTTGTTCACCATAGAAAGAAGGTATTCATTCACAGTCATGAGTTTCTAAACTTGCCCTCTAGCAAAGCTAAGTTTGTCCTTGAGGATAGTGCTGGTGGGATATTCAGGCTGCACATCCTTAGAGCTCTCAGCACTCTCCAATCTAGACTATAGTTCCTTAACATGCTTGTCCCTTAAGTCAATACTCTTAATAAGCAAAGGACAATTTGAACAAGCATCTAAAGACAGAGATCTAGACTCCACCACAGTGAGCTCTTTTTGTGCAATCTCAAGCTTATTTATAGTTTGAGCTTGTACAGAACGTAGCTCGACAAGCTCATTCATGACAACATAGTAGGACTCATATTTAACATCATTTAACTTAGACTTTGGCATAACATAATAAGTAGAGATAGATTCATTTCTAAGTCTAAGTTCATTCATGAGAAGCCTTCACAAGAAATCTATCCTGACTGATCAATGCATCACTAAGTTCATCAACTTTAACGGAAAGCTGGTCATAGGATAGTATTACCTTAGTTGTGTTTGGCTCATTGTTGCTGTTGTTGATGTTGTCGGCCATGAAGTAGAGGCTGGTGAAGTCTTTCGCCTTCTTCTCCTCCTTTTGTGGTTCATCATCGTTAGAGCTTATCTCTTCACTTGAAGAAATGTCGATGTCGCTCAGTGCTGCCATGAATGCTCTGGATGCTTCCTTGGCTGCTCTTTTAGCCATTTTGTCGCGATTCTTCTTGAAGAATGGTTTCTTGTCCATCTTCTGGTGCCTGTGCTCATTCTCATCTTTCTTTTTGAGTTTAGGGCAGTTTGCTTTAATATGCGATGTATCCCCATACTCAAAACAACCATGAGAACCTCCTCTCCTCTGATCTCCTCTATCATTATAGAAACGGATGAACTTCTTAATAATGAGAGAAAGCTCCTCATCATCCAAGGTTTCCACCTGCTCTTTTGCGATAGAGACCGGAGAAGAGAAGGCAAAACAACTAGCAAAGACACATGAGCCAAAATAACTAGAAGCAATACCTACAAATGATGTGCCACTGCCAAAACAAAAAACTAGTGCCATGGATGGTGGCAAAGAGTTTCCATGTCCTTCATGAGATGCCTTGGCAATCTCAGTGGGCTTTAGCTTGCTAAAGAGTTCATCACAAGTTAATGTGTCACAACTTATGGATTCCTCAATGCTAGATATCTTCACCTCCCATATGCCATGGTCAAGGGCATAGAGAAGCTTGATAGCACGATCATGATCAGAATAAGGAAAAGTTCTCATAGAACGCAAATTGCTCATAATGCTATAAAATCTAGCAAACATGGCATCAATAGATTCACAAGGCCCTTGCACAAACAATTGATATTCCAGGTTATATGTGCTTCTGCCTAGCCTTAATCAGAGTAGAGCCCTCATAAAACACCACAGGAGTAGACAAAATCTCCCTAGCAGTATGCAAGTGCTGGTCCCTATCAAACTCATTCCGACTCACACTTATGAACAATATGTTCCTAGCTTTACAGTTAGAATCATATTATTCTTTCTCAGCCTCAGTGGTACGAGTATCAAGGATCACATATTAGGACGCAACAATTTCCCACATTGCACTTCCTTCGCTTTGAAGCAAAGTCGCCATGCGCACCTTCTAGTATGAAAAATCCTTTCCATCGAACAGCGGAATCTTGTTGTGTTTGTCCATGTCGCGTACGGATAACAAAGCGGTTAAGGTCAACTAGTGATCTGACCGGCTCTGATACCAATTGTAGGACCAAAACGGGTGACTAGAGTGGGGTGAATAGGCGCATTAACAAATTCTATTGAATTGATGGCCTTTTCTAAACACCCATCGCACCTCTAAACGATCAATTAGAAGAAAATAAAATTTCAGAGCAAAATCCCAGATAAAGCTAGTGCTATCACTCTCCTGTCATATATGATATGATGCGATAGTCTGAGAGATCACATTAACTGAAAATAATCTGGCCTTCAAAAATTAATCAATGTCCTGATAAAGAAGACAAGAGTATAAAACACGCAAGGCATATTAATAATCATTCACAAACTAGACAGACAAATCATCAAGTGTCAGGAATCCTTCCATCAATCATAGGTATGTAATCAAACCAAGGTACACCAATGAATAAGACAAGTATACTATGCATTTTCACAAGCACTAGATAATCATCCAATTATACTTGAAATGCACAAAGTAAATATTACTCTCAATAAAGCAAAAATTTCCTCCCAAAAAATATGGGATCAATGAGAGAGAGAGAAAAATATATGCACCTAACTTACCTAGGGAAACATGCGTCTGCTTGGAACTCCTCCCGCATGAATATGTATGGACTACGGACGAGGGAGCTACTTCGGGATCGTGCGCACGCCAGGATGAAAGAACTGGCATCACTATAGTACATGGAAGGTAGAAAAAACCAGGCTTCTCAAGAAATTGAACACATGTTTTTGCGAGAAGCACAGTAGCGGCCTATCCCTACGCCTGCCTCGCATGATCAGACGATTAAAAAGTGGCATGACGTGGGCGATAATAAGAGGAGGCGACAGGAAAACCGGCTGCAGACTCACCAGGAGGAAACCGGTGGGAGTAAAAAAACCAGACTAGCTCGACGAAGCACCGGTGGCGATAGTGATGAACATGAGTAATTTCTACAATTTTTGGTAAAGTGAACTCTGATTTAAAACTGGATGAGTTTATAGAAACCCTCGGACTTCAAGGCTTTTTATAGGTGTTGGGGGAAAATATTTCATCTTCGACAGTCCAAGAACTTTCATGTTAACACGAGTAGAAGAAATAAAGTCACGAACTCTGTTCTCCGAAGGCCCTAAAGGCAATGAGGCTTCGTCGGTTTGGAGCCTTAATAGCAGAGATCTCTGTCAAAGCTTCGGTGTAACAAAGTCTCCCGAAGCCTCTTCACCCGAAGGGGGGTTGCCAGCAAGGATAGAAGATTTATCTTCTCACTAATTAGATTAGATTTTTACTATTTTGACCCTATGAAGAAAACTAAACAGTATCTTCTAAGTCAGTTGTAATTAGAGGGTAAAGAAGTCTTTTCCCATGTATATGGTCTATAAATACCCCTCTTCACTATGTAAATGGTAACAGATACTCAGATATTCAATACACACATCGAACTATCTCAAACTATTATCCATCTCGGAGGCTTGGAATAGTTTACTTAAACAAACACTCCAACTATGCTTCGAACTGACTTGTTTAGTTCTCAAGACCCGGAGGTGCCCTCCAGAAGAAATGAAGACCGTCCTGATGATGTGGTGATCCAGATGGCCCGTCTTCAGGCTGAAGTGATGAGTTGGAGGCAGGAAGCTTTGGATAGGCTTCGTCCTCAAGCTAGCCTCGTCATCCCGGAGGTGCCGCAAGATGATGACCTCGCCATTTATCCCGAAGCCTCTGAGATTCTAAGAAGCACTGAGAATGCCTCTGAGATTCTAAGAAGCACTGAGAATGCCTTTATCTTCTCACTAATTAGATTAGCTTTTACTCTTTTACCCCTATGAAAAAATAGTAAATAATATCTTCTTAGTCGGCTGTAATTAGATGGTAAAGAAGTCTTTTCCCATGTATTCAGTCTATAAATAGCCCACTTCACTCTACAAAGGGTATCAAATACTCAGATATTCAATACACACTTCAAACTATCTCAAGCTATTATCCATCTCGGAGGGTTGGAATAGTTTACTTAAACAAACACTTCGTTTGTCAGACACTTAGTTTCTTAAACCTGTTAGCGTAATCTTTTATGCCAACAGTTGGCACCGTCCATGGGGAACCTAGTACAAAAACTTCATTTTCTACCAATCCTTTCCTAGAGACATGCCTCCTAAGCGAAGCCTAGGCACTAGTCCCCTCCAGAGGTCTTCTCGGACCTCTGGGTTGAAATCTTCGAACACTATCGAAGTCGGAGGACCTTCCATGGTCCCCCCACATTAGACTCCCTAAACAAATACTCTTCCTCGAACATACGAAGCCCAACTCGGCACTCCGTCTATGCTTCGAACTGACGGAGCCTATCCTGCGGCTCCAACTATGCTACGAACTGACTTGTTCAGTTCTCAAGACCCAGAGGTCCCCTCCAGAAGAAATGAAGACTGTCCTAATGATATGGCGACCCAGATGGCCCACCTTTACGCTAAGGTAAAGAGGTGGAGGAAAGAAGCTACGGATAGGCTTCGTCCTCAAGCTAACCCCGTTATCCCGAAGGTGCCCCAAGATGAAGACGTCGTGTTTTATCCCAAAGCCTCTGAGATTCTAAGAAGCACTAAGAATGCCTCTTTTGATGATAAATCTCCGTTAGACCCCAACTTGTAGAAGGTGTGCTTTGACCCTAAGTTTAGAACTTCAAAGCTCTATAAGTATTCTAGATATCAAGATCCAATGAAATTTTCCCGCTCATATGCTTTAGCAATCGAGGCCAGCAGAGGGGTCCGAGATACAATGGCAAAATGTTGTGCCCTTGCGCTCGAAGGAGTTTCTCTATGTTGGTTCTGGTCTTTGAAACCAAGATCAATTTAGTCTTGGCAACAGTTAAGGAAGAATTTCATAAGCAACTT
This sequence comes from Zizania palustris, assembly GCA_019279435.1. Classification (NCBI taxonomy): domain Eukaryota; kingdom Viridiplantae; phylum Streptophyta; class Magnoliopsida; order Poales; family Poaceae; genus Zizania; species Zizania palustris. The sequence continues at coordinate 3,161,612 of JAAALK010000085.1, forward strand.
CCAAGGTACATTTGTGCACCTATGTCCACTAGAAGTCTTTTTAGGTGAAGCAGCAACCTGGAAAAACTTTGTGGTAGTTTTTTAAGCACCGCGCTCATACGAAGTCACAGATAAGAGGGTTGTCTACATCATCTGTGGTTGATGTGGCTCAGGAAGGAGTCACAAATCCAGGCCTCCTCGACAAGCTTCACCGAAAGCATATTTCGTCCGTAGCACAATTAATGGCTTACTTTAAGGAATATGCTAGGTAGGAGGAAGGATGGCTCCGAAGGATGGCTTCGCCTCTGCCAACCAATTAAGAAGTTAAACTTGAAGTGAATACTTCAACTCCTTCACGAGGGTACCACTTCGACAATCAGCATGACAGATGAAGAGGGCAAAAGCATCCTCGCTCCGAAGTTTTGAACATTACTCCCTCTTCGCAAAAATTTCCACCTAAGAATCCACAAGCTTCAGGAAGCAAGGTCAGTGGCTGGAGGTCACCAGGGAAGCCGGCTGGCAAAGGCCAGGCCTTCTTTTGTTGTGTCCACGTTGAGAACCGAAGCCATGCTACTGATGTATGTAAGTCTATACTAGCCCTAAGGAGCGAGTACCTTGAGAGGAGCTCTGGTCGAGGCACTATTGACCGAGCCCCTCCCGAGGGACGTCTAGAGACGGTACAAACCATCGGACGTGTAGACAGCTTTGAAGCCCCAAGACAGCCTTCGGTGGCCAGTGTTATGCCACCTCCGAAGCAAGAAGATACATAAGACCGCAGCAAAAGAGTGGTTCTTCCTATCTCTGGAGGAGGAACCCTGGGCAGCATGTCAAAAAGGCAAAGGAGGGAATATATTGGGACATCTTTGTCGGCTGTTGAAATGCTCAAATGGTCTCATATGCATTTATCTTTCTCCTTAGCTGATGCAGTGGGTATAAAATTTCCTCATGCGGATCCCCTTGTTGTCACTGCTGATATTGCAGGAACGGAAGTCCAAAGAGTGCTAGTTGATGGCAGAAGCTCTGCGGATATCATCTTTGTTCAGACCTTTGACCAGCTTTGTATCCTGTGGAAACATCTCCTCCTAGCAGGTCGACCACTTCAAGGCTTCGTAGGACCTCCTCTCGATGCCCTCGGGCAAATAGGCCTCGAGGTTGCCTTCGGAGAGGGGCTCCTAGCTAGAACAGAGGAGGTGATTTTCAGCGTAGTTGATGCCCCTTATGCTTATAATGTCATCTTCGGAAGAGGCATGTTAAATCAATTCGGAGCCATGGCACATCTTAATTATCTATGTCTCAAGATGCCCACGCAAGGAGGAGTGCTCACGTTTTTCGGTGACCAAGCTGTGACATGAAGGGCAGAGTACGGCCATGGTCCACCTCTTGACCCTCGGCAGATAAATAATGTGCAAGACCATTCAGAGGATATTCCTGAGTCAAGTGAATTCTCAAAGATGTCCTCCCCTAGGCAATGCCCCAAAGGAGAAATTGTAATGAAAATCATTATAAAGGACAACAAAAATTATCCTATCTAGTTTGGCAAGGAGTTGCCTCCGGAAATTGCTACTTCATTCGAAGAAGTAGTTAGAGAAAATTTGGATGTCTTTGCCTAGTCCGATGAAGACATTCCTGGAGTTGACCGAAGTATCATTGAGCATAGCCTACTCGTCAACCCAAGGGTTTGACCTGTTCGCCAGGGGCTCCGCAAATTGTCAGCGGAGAAGGCAAACCTTGCTAAAGTAGAAGTAGAAAAATTATTGAATGTCGGGATCATTAGAGAAGTGGCTCATACGGAGTGGTTAGCCAACCTAGTCTTTGTCAAGAAGAAGGCCTCCGACAAGTGGCGCATGTGTATTCACTTCACATCTTTGAATAAAGCATGCCCACATGACCCCTACCCCATGCCCCGCATTGATCAATTAGTCTACTCCATTGCTAGTTTAGAGCTCTTGAGCTTCCTCGACGCGTATTCTGGATATCATCAAATATGGTTAAAATGCGAAGATGAAGCCAAGACAAGCTTTATAACTCCTTCGGGAGTCTTTTGCTATGTAAGAATGCCCTTCGGCTTGAGAAATGCTAGGGCAACTTTTTCAAGATTAATTGCTAAAGCTCTAGGTCACCAAATAGGTCGTAATGACGAAGCCTATATGGATGACATTGTCTAGACTTAGTAGAAACTTTTGAGAGCCTCCGAGCATGTGGAGTTCGCCTCAACCCCAAAAATTGTATCTTCGGGGCTCAAGCCGAGAAATTGTTAGGGTATTTAGTTTCGAGCAGGGTGATCAAATCTAGCCCAACCCATATAAGTGCACTCCAAAGAATGACTCCGCCAGAAAATTTCAAGCAAGTTCAAAAGCTTGCCAGATGCCTCCTAGCTCTTAGTAGATTCCTGGCAAGCTCCGAAGAGCGCAGCCTCCCAATATTCAAAGCCTTGAAAGGGTCCGAAGATTTTGCATGGACACTGGAGTGCCAGAAGATTTTGGTGATATTAAAGATTATCTCAGCAGCCTTGCCACACTCACTGTACCCATTGCAAATGAAACTCTTCTCCTCTATCTTGCAGCTACGGGCTACGCTATCAATGCAGTCCTTGTTCAAGAAATGGATTTCAATGGGAAGTAGGTACAAAATCTAGTATATTTTGTATCAGAACCTTTATCTGGAGCAAAAACCAGATACTCTGAGTTGGAAAAATTCACTTATGCTCTAGTGATGGATTCAAGAAAATTACGACATTATTTTCAAGCACATAATGTAATTGTACCAACTTCTTATCCTCTAGGAGATATGTTCCGAAGCAAAGATTCTACATGGAGAATTGGAAAATGCGTCGTCGAGCTAGCACCCTTCGGCATCTCCTTTGTAGAAGGAACAACAATCAAGTCACAAGTGGTGGCTGATTTTGTAGCAGAATAGACTCCGCTTGCAGTATGAGGTCCGGAAGAATCAAGCGAAGGAATATGGACCATATACTCCGATGGAGCTTTTCAAGCATCCGGAGCAGGTGTCGGAGCGGTGACAATTTCACCTTCAGGGCAGAAAGGAATGTACTCCGCAAGGCTCAACTTTAAGTCCACTAATAATATTGCGGAGTATGAAGGAATTTTGCTAGTTCTTCGCAATGCACGTGCCCTTGGTGCTACAAGAGTTGTTATAAAAACAGATTCCTAAATTGTAGCAGGGCACATTGATAAAATTTTCCAAGTTCGGCATCCAAAACTCGCTAAATATTTAGAAGAAATCCGCAAGATTGAAGCAGCATTTAAAGGGATTTCTGTTCGAAGCATCCTAAGAGCTGACAATGCACAAGCCGATATTCCTGCAAAGGCTGCAGCCGAAGTGAGAAACCATGTTGAAGAACATGGGTTTGATACTCTAGATGTGATGAGTGATTGTCAATGGAAGTCAAAGGAAGAGAAAGGAAGACCTGCCGAGTCTAAGGCGCGTGTGACTCAGGTACACGGGCAGCGAGCGACAGCCGGGCAGAGGAGCCGCGGAGTCGGGCTGGCCCAATCTGGGTACATGTGCTAGGAGCAGCAGATGATCCATCGGTCTGTTGACTAGGTTTGACTCAGGTACACGGGCAGCGAGCGATTGCCGGGCTGAGGAAGCTACGGGGTCGGGTTGGCCCAATCCGGGTACCCGGTGTGAAGACGGTGGACGCTTTGTCAGTTTCAGCACAAAACTGACAACCTATGATTATTTTGTTTTTAGGATATTAATATTTAGTTTTTAAGTCAAGAATATTTTTATTTGAGTCAGGTGATTTTTTAAGAATATTTTAGTAATTTTCGGAATTTATTTTAGAGTCAGTGTTAATTTACCCTAGGGGTAAATTAGTCTTTTCATGTATTAGGAGTCGCCTATAAATAGGCCCCTACCCCCCTGGCGATAGGATGACTGTTTTCCAATAATCAATCATCTACAGTCCATCGCAAGTTTTTACGTGTTTTTCTCTTCGGTCTCCATCCGCACATGCATCTCGAGTTTTTGTTCTGCGGCTCGCACGACGAGGGTTCCTAGCAACCTAGCGCGGCCGGTTGCAGCAGGCAGGAGCGAAGGTCGAGGCAAGGGAGGCATCAGTGCGAGATTTCGCCAAGGCACGCAGCTGAGTTTCGGCACGGCAGCAGAAAAAAAGTTGCAGGTGACAGTATTTTTTTGGCACAGGACACGAGGGAAGCAGGAACGGCAGCCCCAAGCAGAGGGTCCCAAGGCGTGCTGCTCTAGATCCTGACGGACCCCACGACGTGTTTCTTCAGCATTCACACGACAGGGAAGCCTTTTCTTCTTTGACGCGCACGCCGGCTGCCAACTTGGCGTGGTTTTTTCCTGCATACGGCAGCGGGCCCCATGGCATCTACTCCACCATCAGGTGTGCGGTGACCAACATCATCAAAGTAGCAACTCCACGCACATGGGGCCCACGGCCAGTAGCAGCATGAGGACTTCAGGGGCATAGACGTGTTTCGTTGTTTTCCTTCGCACGCGGCGGAGAGGAGTTGCATCGCACGACGCGTCGTTCGTGGTAGCGGCAGACGGCGCATGCGTGGCGGAGTCATCGACGTGATACAGGTTAGTTTTTTCTGATCTACTATTTTCCAGCAGGCTTAATTAAATCAATGTTTATCTGTTTTTTAATTAGCTGTAGATCTGTTTAAAAATTCAGGGTTAATTTTTATCTATCAAAATATTTTAGCGTTCGTATATTTTTATTTAAGTTTTTTAATACGCTCATATAAAAAGAAAAAATATTATTAGTCCCAGTAATATTTTTATTCTAGATTTACATGAAATATTTTAGATTTATTTCTGAATTAAGTTCTCGATGATCCATGCTTTATTAATTTGATTGGTAGTTTACTTCTAGACTGCAATATAAATATGTCGTGATATATCTAGGTGTTTTTTATTTACTGCAATATTTTTATTTAGTTTATCTTGAGATATCATCTAAATTAAGATACCGAACATTTTTAGGCTAGACAACTTTAATTCTAGTAATTTGCTTTGCTAATATTATTTGTCGGGTTAAGTTCATTTGGGTGTTGGGATTAGATCATAGTTTAGCAAGAAATTTTTAGGCGCCCATTCACTCCCCCTCTGGTCGCTACTTTTGGTCCTACAAATGGTATCAGAGCAAGGTTAGGTTTTTCTCATATCTTAACCGATTCTAAACCTAGGTAGTGACCATGACGTTTTCCTCGCAAAATCCCGTCCCTAGAAGCTTTTGGCTACACTTATTGGAAGACTTGCATGCGAGCATACCTTATGAGCCAGAGTTCGGACATATGGGAGATTTGTGTTCATCCTACTTTCACCATAGTGCATATTGCTGCGGATACTGCTGCAGATGTAATTACCCAGCATCAAAATAATAGTAAAGCGGTGAACATTTTATTTTTCTAGTCTAGGTCCTAGTGAGTTTGAGCGTGTTAGCCATCTCACCACTGCTCGAGAGATCTGGGATACCCTCCAGGCACACCACGAGGGGACAGCTCAGGTCAAGGCTAGGCTCTACCAGACCTACCGGCGTGAGTATGAAAATTTCTCACAGAAGCGGGAGAGATTGTTTAGGCTTTGTTTGGTCGTTTTCAATCAATCATTAACAAGCTTCGGGTCAACAAGGCCGAGCATGATCAGCTGGTCTTGGATCATGAACAGACGCTTAAGGTACTCCATACCTTGGACCCTAAGATCTGGGAGATCAAGGTCTCTTCTATTGTTGAGAGCGCGTCTTATGATACCTTGACTGTCGTAGAGCTTTTTAGTAAGCTCAAGGCCTCAGAGGTCGATATCCAGTTGAGATCAAATCTCACTGGTTCTGGCTCAAAGACTATGGCGCTTGCGACACCGTCTGCTAATCCTAATGCCATGAGTTGTGCTGCTTTTTACTTGATGTCTATCTCCGAGGAACAACTTGATTCACTAGGAGATGATGATCTGTGTTTATTTAACAACCGGGTGAGACGGGTCTATGATAAGCGAATGTTTAAAAGACACGACACAAAATCCGGATGCTTTGAGTGTGGTGATCCAGGTCATTTCATCGCTGACTGCCCCCAAGCAGAAAAATTACAAGAAGGGAACCTGTGGCAACTCCTACGACTCCGACAAGTACGAAAACTCTACTTCCACAAAGGGCAATCCCAAGACAAGATTCTTTCGAAAGGCTCTGAAGGATTACAGGCGTGAGAACAAGAAGCGAGACAAGACCTTTTTCACCGATATGGAGATAAGATACACCAAGAGATCCTCGTCTTCCTCCTCATCCTCAAGTTCAAGTGATGAAGAGATCATGATCAGGAAGGGGAAGGACAAGGTCAATCCGGCAGGCCTTTGCTTCATGGCCTTCGGGGACAAGCCGAAGAGTCCTTCGCGTCATAGACGAAGACACCACAAGAGTTTCTGCTCAATGGCTTTTGGGGATAAGAAAGAAAAGGACTCCTCCGACGACTCCGACGATGACGACGATGAGAAGGCATCTTCTTATGAACAAGAAGTTGTTAATTTACTAGAATAGAACCGTCAAGAGTTGAAGTATCGGGAGAAACTGCTTAGAGGGGCTAAGAAGAGGATAGATGAGCGCGAGAGTGAGCTTGCCATGGTTAATGGCAAGATTGAGAGTCTATCGTCTTCCCCTTGCTTGGGTGATAGTGGTGAGTGCCCTAACTGTGAGGTGTTGTTGTGTGACCTGATGACTCTTAAGTCTAGATACAGAGAGAGAGTAGGTGAGAGAGACGCCTTGGCCACTGAGCTTGAGAGCGCTCATCAGGAGCTAAAAAATGCTCATGCCACTGTCGTTGTACCTTGTGTAGACTGCCCATCCCATTTAGCTAGTATAGCTGAGCTGAGAGCCAAGAGTGATGAACAGTTGAGCGAGTTAGCTGGAGTGAGAGCTGAGTTGAAGCAGACTAAGCTAGAGCTTGAGACCTTGACAGTTCCACCCACTGTTTGTCCATGAGAATGGAGTTGATCAAGCTAAAAGCAGATAAGTCTGTCGATGTTGATAGAGAGTGTTAGATCTCCTTGTCTCAGGTGGAGGTGTTAGCTTCTTTGAGAGAGGGACTAGCTGATGTTCAGAACGAGAACTTTTACCTACGTCAGATCCTGAGTTGGATTAGTGCCAGAGAACCACAGCTCGGCATGATGATTTAGCGGTTCAAGAGACAGGATGGGTTTGGGGTAGGTTACACCTATACCAAGCCTGATTTTGAGAGTGCTATTAGCCAAGCAGTGGAGTGGAGTAAGATGACTCCTGAACAGAGATATCCCAAGACTCACTCCACTGAGTCCTTTAAGGATAGTCAGCCCAAGGATGGAGTGTTCCAAGAACAACCTAAAGCTCCACCTAAGAAGCAAATATGGGTTCCAAAGCCTAAACCTCTCCACACTTCTCTTGATTCTTTACCTGGACCCTCTCACACCAAAGATGCTACACCCAACACCACCAAGCCTAAGAATCCCAAGCATCAACCACATCCCAAGAAGCCTACCTATCATTGTGAATTTTGTCAGAGAGACGGGCATCTTGAGGAGTTTTGCTTTAGAAGGAAGCGGGTTGAGCGAGCAGAGAGAGCTCGTGGTGGGCAGGAGCAGTTCTACCAGTAGGGTGGTAGACAGAGAGTTCCTCGACGTAGAGAGAGGCTAGAGGCTAGGCCACGTCGTGTAGGTGGTGGTAGAAGAGATGGTTTTTATGATCATGCTCCGGAGGGTGGTTTTCATTACGGCAGAGTTCCAGATTGTTATGGATACGATTTTGGACCTCGTGGCCGTGTTTTTAGGCAGAACAGAGAACTGCGCTTTGAGCCACGTTTTGGTCCAGACTCATATGATTCCTTCTGCTTTCCTACATACGAGCAGATGGCTCGACACTGATTTAGAACTTTTGCTAAACCTGGCGTTGGACCATTTACTCCCACTCATGATTATTGATCTTGATTTGGGAGTTGTGTATCCTTTTTAGGATACTTTGAGTAATTTTTTCTTTCTTCCTTCTTTATTTTTTATTGAGTCTTTTTGTGTGCGTTCATATCATAATCATCAATCACATTTTGAGCTTGCTTCTGTTATATGATTAATCTGCTTTACTTTCTCTAGCTATTATATGCTTTTGATTACTTGTTGATGATCATGTTCTGCTTCAGTTCACATGATATGTCTGATATTTGTCATATGCATGTCTTTTATGCTTTAAAATTGAAAAATGATCACCATTACTTCTGGTAACTAGCATCTGTAGGCTGAATGCTTTCGCTATCTTTTACATGCCTTGTAGCTAGATCCTTTCTTAGATGCAGATATGCAACTTGAACATTCATATGCTTTAAATATGAAAAATGTGTTATTAAAATGATAAAAAATTTAGAAAAATGAAAAATGTATGTATTTTATGATTATTAGAAAAGATCCAGGTGGGTTTGCTTTGTCGCATTGCATTGTTCTGGACTACTTACCATAGTACTTTGGTATGAACTAGGATGGAGTAATGTATGCCAAGACCAATGTCTTAAGCTTCTAATGGTCCAGTTCTGGCCTAGACTTGACTTGGTCGGTTAGCATAAGGTTTGACATGCAAACAACCCCTGACATAAATGAAAAAATAAAAAGGAAAAAGAAAAAGTTTGAAAAATTTAAAAAGATGACAAGTTTGCTGAAGCACTCTGCTATGGACAATGCTTATCTTGGTACATATCAGTTAGCTCTTGCATCTCATGCTTTACTTTGCTTGTCAACTAGAAAATGTGGTGATGCTTTTGTTTGCAAAAATCCAAAAATGCATGCTAATGACTCTCTTTAGATATCATCTATTGCACTGATCATGTCATGTATCTTAGACAATATATCTTTTGCTATAGCCGTTAGATGTTGTAATTGCAGTTAATCATATCTAAGAAGAATGCTTTTTCACACTCCACATGCACTCCATTTGCATTCATGGCATGTTTTGAGGGGGAGCTGCATTTCAGGGGGAGTTTGTGTCTATGTCTCTTTAGAGTGCATTTTAGTCTCACTTGATGAGTCCAACTGTCAACAAGGGGGAGATATTTTGGAGTTTAGGGGACATTTTTTGGCTTTATGTGGGATTTATTTCAGGGGGAGTATTTCAGTCTTTTACATTTACTCTATTATCGTTATTGGTAATTCCGAGATTTGCACTTGTTTTTGAGTCTTTATTTTTGGTTAACCATAATGACCATTTTCTTGCTTCTTTTTGGCTTTTGGTCATTAGGGTTAAACTTTTATTTTCTTTCTTCTATTTTCTTTTGTTTTGTTTTCCTGTTTTCACATGTTTTGTAGGTTCTAAAGAAGTGCTAAAGAGGGTGTTGACAATGCACTCATCATGGGGGAGATTGAGAAACCATGTTGAAGAACATGGGTTTGATACTCCAGATGTGATGAGTGATTGTCAACGGAAGTCAACGGAAGAGAAAGGAAGACCTGCCAAGTCTGAGGCGCATGTGACTCAAGTACATGGGCAGCGAGCGATAGAAGGGCAGAGGAGCCGTGGAGTCGGGCTGGCCCAATCCGGGTACATGGGCTAGGAGCGGCAGATGATCCACCGGTCTGTTGACTGGGTTTGACTCAGGTACACGGGCGGCGAGCGATTGCCGTGCTGAGGAAGTTGCGGGGTTGGGTCGGCCCAATCCGGGTACCCAGTGTGAAGACGGTGGACGCTTTGTCAGTTTCGGCGCAAAACTGACAACCTATGATTATTTTGTTTTTAGGATATTAATATTTAGTTTTTAAGTAAAGAATATTTTTATTTGAGTTAGGTGATTTTTTAAGAATATTTTAGTAATTTTTGGAATTTATTTTAGAGTCAGTGTTAATTTACCCTAGGGGTAAATTAGTCTTTTCATGTATTAGGAGTTGTCTATAAATAGGCCCCTACCCCCTGGGGATAGGATGACTATTTTCCAATAATCAATCATCTACAGTCCATCGCAAGTTTTTACGTGTTTTTCTCTTCGGTCTACATCCTCACACGCATCTCGAGTTTTTGTTCTACGGCTCGCACGGCAAGGGCTCCTAGCAGCCTAGCGTGGCCGGTTGCAGCAGGCAAGAGCGAAGGTCCGAGGCAAGGGAGGCGTCAGCGCGAGATTTCGCCAAGGCACGCAGCCCAGTTTCTGCACGGCAGCAGAAAAAAAATGTTGCAAGCGGCAGTATTTTTTCGGCATAGGACACGAGGGCAGCAGGAACGGCAGCCCCAAGCAGCCGGTCCCAAGGCGTGCTGCTCCGGATCCTGACAGGCCCCACGACGTGTTTCTTCAGCATTCACACGGCAGGGAAGCCTTTTCTTCTTTGACGGGCACGTCGGCTGCCAACTTTGCGTGGTTTTTTCCTGCATACGGCAGCGGGCCCCATGGCATTTACTCCACCGTCAGGTGTGTGGCGACCAACATCATCAAAGCAGCAACGCCACGCACATGGGGCCCATGGCCAGCAGCAGCATGAGGACTTCAGGGGCATAGACGTGTTTCGCTGTTTTCCTTCGCACGCGGCATAGAGGAGTTGCATCGCACGGCGCGCCGTTCGTGGTAGCGGCAGACGGCGCACGCGCGGCGGAGTCGTCGACGTGATACAGGTTAGTTTTTTCCGATCTACTATTTTCTAGCAGGCTTAATTAAATCAATCTTTATCTGTTTTTTAATTAGCTGCAGATCTGTTTAAAAATTCAGGGTTAATTTTTATCTGTCAAAATATTTTAGTGTTCATATATTTTTATTTAAGTTTTTTAATCCACTCATATAAAAAGAAAAAATATTATTAGTCCCAGTAATATTTTTATTCGAGATTTACATGAAATATTTTAGATTTATTTCTGAATTAAGTTCTCGATGATCCATGCTTTATTAATTTGATTGGTAGTTTAATTCTAGACTGCAATATAAATATTTCATGATATATCTAGGTGTTTTTTATTTACTGCAGTATTTTTATTTAGTTTATCTTGAGATATCATCTAAATTAAGATACCGAACATTTTTAGGCTAAACAACTTTAATTCCAGTAATTTGCTTTGCTAATATTATTTGTCGGGTTAAGTTCGTTTGGGTGTTGGGATTAGATCATAGTTTAGCAAGATATTTTTAGGCGCCCATTCACCCCGCTCTAGTCGCTACTTTCGGTCCTACACGAAGCCATAGATATTCTGAAAGGGGCTTTTTATGTAGAGCTTGCCTCTCCTTCGGTGCCCGAACTCCCTCCCGCGGAGGTCCTTTGCATGCCGAACACCGACTAGCGGAGTTCAATTATGGATTTATTGCAAGGCGAAGCTACTTTGCTCGAAGGTCCGAATCTATCAAGATTACAGTTAAGAATTCAGAATTATCATATTATCAATGGTATTCTATACAAGGCCAGGGTATGTTCTCCCCTACTCCAATGTATTTCCCAAGCTGACGGCCAAGATATACTACGAGAAATTAATGAAGGCCTTTGTGGTAGCCATCTTTCCCCTCGAGCCTTAGTAGGGAAAACACTTCACGAGGGACTTTATTGGCCTACAATAGTAGCTGATGCGGAGGCTTTGGTCCGCACTTGCCAAGGTTGTCAATGGATGGGACGACGGAGTCATCGTTCGCACACCCCTTCAAGTTATTCCTCAGGTGTGGCCAATTACCCGGTGGTGTATGTATCTCATTGGACACTTCCCAATGGCAAAAGGAACCTTAAAATTCGCAGTGGTAGCAATTGAATATTTTTCTAAGTTGGTCGAAGCAGAACCCTTCACAGCTATCACTTCAAAAAATGTACAAAAAATTTTCTGGCAAAATATTATATTCAGGTTCGGAGTGCCTCGACAGCTGACAATCGACAATGGCACCCAATTTGATGTTGAACCCTTCAGAGAGATATGCGAAGGTCTTGGCATTGAAATGTGTTTTGCAGTTGTCCATCATCCTCAATCTAACGGAGCCGTCAAGCGAGCTAATAGTAATATTTTATCAGGCCTGAATCAAAGGATAGTAGAATTAGCAAAGGGGTTGTGGACCAAAGAACTCCCAAAGATTTTATGGTCCATTCCGACCACTCAAGCAAGGTCCACAGGCTTTACCCCTTTCAGGTTACTATTTGGAGAAGAAGCCATGATGCCGACGGAGCTTAAAGGAGGATCTCTTCCCACCATCGAACCTGAAACGGAAAATAAAAGACAAGCTTCGCTGGACCTAACGGAAGAAACAAGGCTCCGGGCCATTGCTAACCTAACGAAGTATCAACATCAGACGAAGACTTGGTATGATCCGAAAATTAAACTTAATGAACTTAAACTGGGTCATTTAGTTTTGTGAAGCATTATCGCACTGGGAAATTAGGAAATAAATGGGAAGGTCTATATATCATACTTCATTTAGAACAACTTGGATCTTTTAAATTATCTAATTTAGAAAATGAAGAATTAAAACATGCATGGCATTCGGATCACCTTACACGATACTTCGCATAGGGGCTCCTTGTAATCATTTGTAAACACTTTCTAAATGTATAAAGCTCATGGTTCTAGTAATGCATACTTCTCAAAATGATGCCTACTTCTAGCGGACGCACTAGGAGAACAGAGCTGATTGTGGAGGTAAGTATTATTCATTCGGACCGAATTTACAGACTTTGAGCCACCGGCTAGAAGCATCCGTCAAGGTGGGAAATTTATATAAAAAGCGGATTCCAAGCCACCGACTTGATATCATCCATAAAAAGAGTCCGAAGATACCAAATGATACAGATTCTGAGCAATCGGCTTGAAAGCATCCGTAAAAAGAGTCGAAGGAGACCACAAAAAGTGGATTCCGAGCCACCGGCTTGATAGAATCCGTAAAAAGAGTCCAAAGCGACCAAATGATACGGACTCCAGGCAATTAGCTTGAAAATGTCCATAAAAACAGTCCAAAATGACCATTATAATCGGATTTTAATACATCCGAAAAATAGTCCGAAGCGACCACATTCAAAAAAGAGTACTAAGCTACAATTTTCAGACTCTGAACCAATTGGGTCAAAGGCACTTTTGAGGTCCCTAGCGATCATCTATTCGAATTTTGGATTGAGTCCTTATTTCTTCTTTAACATAATTAGGGGCTCCGAGCCACCAAATATAAAAATAGTCAAATTGTACTCTTTAACGTCATGATCATTGTGCATAACCACCTTAGATCAAAATTCGAAGGTGCTTACCCCCAAAGAGGGCCTGGGAGATAACGAGAAAATTTTGAAGCATTCTAGTTTATATTATTCAACAGATTATATTACATTATGAAAAATCTGTGTAAGCCAAGGAGGAAGTGGAGACCCCTTTGATCCCCAGAGCTGGTTTCAGAGTTAGCCCGGCTTCGAAGATGACTTGTCCCGGAACCTGGAGTCTTCAAAACTTTACGCTTAACTCTTTTCCCCTCCTTTGAAGATAGAAATCCTTTTGCTCTTGTTGAAGCTCGACCTAGGTCTGAAGTCATTCGGGGCTTCTCTCTGCTTGCTCCTCACCAATACACTCTTCTCCGGACCAATCAATGTCCTCCGAAGATGAAGATGCTATATTAACGACTTCTTCTTTTTCCTCCTCTTTAATATAAGCTAACACTTCCTTACATATATTGGGTATAACCTCTCCGTAGCTTCCTCGGGGGAATTGAAAACCGAGGACGCCTGTGAGGCTTTAAAGCATCAAAAGTGGACCATTGTAAGCAGAGTTCTTTGTTAACCTCTAATACTTCGAGCTCATCCAAAAAAGATTGAGAAGCCTAAAAACATTTCCAAACAAGTCTTTCATTCAAAGGAGAACAAAAACATAAGTTTTTTACAATAGGCGGAGCCCTAAGGAAAACTAAACCTACAGGTCCGAAGGAGGTTTGCTGCTTGAAGGCTGTGCCCACACTTGTTTTTGTCTGAGACCGTCATCAATCCATGCTTTTATAGCTGACTGGACTTCAGCTCTCCAGGATGGATGAAAAGCCTCCCAAGCTGTGACCACGTCAGGCGAAGGGGTCAGAAGTCAGTCACCGCTAAAGTTAGCAGGGGCTGCTCTAGGCTCCGGTGAAATAGATAATCCAGTGTCTTCGTATTAACGAAGCACTCCGAGAGCAGCTAGTTGGCCGGAGATCTCTCCGTACCGAGTACCCGTAGTCTTCATAGTCTTCGTTGTCGCTTGGATCATTTTCATTTTTCACAACAGGGAGTCGTTGGCGGTTGACAAAGAGGCGCAAGAAGTGCCGAAGTATTCTAGAACACCTCGAAGGGCGTCCATGGTCTCGAAAGCCGCACTCTCACACTTTATTTTTTCTACAGCCAAGGTCTTATTTCTGTCCGAGCAACTTCTTGGCTTCCTCCATCAAACTTAGCTGCTCTTCTCGATGCTTGACCAGTTCAGCTCCGACAGCAGCCTGCTCTTCCAGTAGTTTTTCCACCTGAGCACGGAGCACAACCCGCTCAGCCTCAAGTTCAGCCTTCGCGGCCTCTAGTCTAGTTCTAGCACTCCACTCTGCGATAACCACCTCTTCCAAGTTCGAAGTCCAGGTCTCAGAGTCGGAAGGCTCCCTTGAAGGGCCGTCACATTCTCTTTGAGCCAGTTACATTCTCGCTCATTGGCACAGCCACAGCTCGAGCTAGAACCACTTGCTGCAAAGAAGAAGAGCAATGTAAGTAAATTATGTACATATTTTCAAACTAAACTTATTTTTGCAGGTGCTTCATACCTGATAAGCCGCCTGTTCAATAGCAGCGTCGAGCTCTGACCCTTTGGCCTCTCTAAGGATGGAGACCGAGTTAGTTTCCCCAACTTCGCAATTAGCTCGAGCCAATAGCTCTAGCAAAGTTCGAAGTCCTATCCTTCGCTCAAGGGAAGGACGAGGAGGGCGAGCCTAGACAAGGCAATCTGATCGTCATCACTAGGAGAAGGACTGGAGCATAGCGAAGCTCCTTCAGAGGCCTCTGTAGATTGGCCTCTGTCCATAGATTCTGACGGAGTCCACCCTAGAATAGGAGTAGGAAAAGGCCAACCTTTACGTTTACCTTTTCCAAGGCTTGTCGCCTCCTTCGGAGCAATCTCTAAAGTCGGAGCCACTCGTTCTACAGCTGGAGTGGACATCAAAGCTATAGCAGGCTCTGGCGCGACCTCTATAGCAGGAGTCACCTCCATCGGAGCCAATCCTATACGAACCAAAGGTAAATAACGTTATTTCAATTGTGCAAATAAAAAGTGAAGAAAAGGTATTAAGCTGATGCTTACCTCTGACATCTTGTTGCCAGATGAGTATTGGACTACTTGGGGGCTCGAACATTTGCCCAAAGTCTTCTTCAGACTCTGGACTTCGAACCGAAGGAATTGATGCGGAGATATCTTCAACTACTACGGCTATCACTTCATCCAGAGACAAGACGTGGGTATCCACATTCTGGACTTTGCTTTCTTCGGTAGAAGGATCATTCACCTAACCAGATGGGACATTCACGGTCTCCACCTGTTCAGGGCCACCTTCAACGGTAGGTGTCACCCCTACTTCATTTCTAGCAGATACTTCATCTCCCATTCGAGAACCTTCATCCCCGACAAGAAGGGCCTCGAAATCCTCCTCCATCGCCATGTCCGCATCATCTTTATCTTCAGATTTTTCCGTTGACGAAACTGGAGATTTTGAGGGAGTGACGGCATTCGGCTTTCGGGCCACCTTTTTGGCATGTGTCTTCACCGACCCTGAAGGCCCTGCTTTGGCCTTCCTTTTCTTCGGAGCTTGATCCATAGTGGTCCAGTCAGGAAGAGTTGGGGGCTCAACTCCGAGCACACTCCACACCCGATTGAATCGCTCCCAACTCCCAACCAACTTAACCCTCCGCTCTTTTTCAATGGGCGTAGGGGCTCCGAGAACCTTCTCTGCAGCTCGGACGATTTGTTTAGGAGCGAGAGTCACGCGCAGAGCTGAACTCCTGTGGAGGTTTACCTACATACAAAATACCTTGTAGGACATACAGAAAGTTTACCTACGGAGGTTGAAGGGATCTCCCGAAGTCCCCCCTCCTGGTTTTCCTCAAAGTTAATTAGCCAAGCAGCCAGTAGCGGAGGGATCCGCAGCCCGATGAACTCCTCCACTAAGTCACGCATACTCATGTGACAACTTATGGAGTGCAGCAATCTAAGAATCAGTTCAGCACGGCGAGAAGCATCAAAATTCAATTTTTCCAAAGGTGGAATGTCCACAAGATCAATGGGAGCATGAGGGATAAAACCATTGAGAAACCAAGGGTTGGTTTCGGAGTCTGTGATGAGTGATTGACAGATTTTACCCTCTGATTCAAAGGGGTCCCTCCGAAGGGGTTCGGAGGTTGTTTCACCAAAGGGTTCGGTGGGTCTGTTTGCTGCAGCTGTTGCAGCAGAGTGTGCCTGCAACTGTTGAACTAGACTTGTCTGTCTAGAGTAGAAATTGACTAGGTTTGCGCAGTCCCTGCTTTTACTTGTCTAGTTCCCTTGATTTAGTGGTGATGTTTTTATTTCAAAATGATAAAATCGCATGTTGTCATCATGTTTTTAGAGAATGTTAAATTGAGCTGAGCACATGAAAATTGGTATTAATGTTGGCATATTTTTTCTTTATATGTCTTTGCAATTCTGCCCATTTCGAGGATGTGCATCTTTTACATGCTCCTTGATGCTTGCATTGCCAAAGGGGGAGAAATTTTGAGTTCTCTGCAGCGAAGGGGTAAATTAACTAAGGGGGAGTTTTATCTTGCAAAAGGAAGATTTGGCGAAGGGGTTTTTACTCTGTTGAAAAAGGGGGAGGAAAATTCTTTTATCAAGTGACATGATTTGGCTCGTTTCTGAGTTTTTATGGTCACTTGTGTGCTAAAATTTTTCAAATTTTCTTGAACTTGAATTTGGTTGTCAATGCACTCATCAAGGGGGAGATTGAGAAACCAAGGGTTGGTTTTAGAGTCTGTGATGAGTGATTGACAGATTTTACCCTCTGATTCGAAGGGGTCCCTCCGAAGGGGTTCGGAGGTTGTTTCACCAAAGGGTTTGGTGGGTCTGTTTGCTGCAGCTGTTGCAGCGGAGTGTGCCTGTCGGAGGGGTCCGACAGTACACGATGACTTGGTTCGTACCGAAGGTCTCGGTACTTTGGGCGGTACACCAGAGTGTGTGCCAAAGGTTGTTAACCCGGAGTGGTCTCCGAGGTACTGGATACACTTGTCTGTTTGTTTATGGTGCAGAGGTGACTTCGGAGGCGACAGACGGTTCGTAGCAAGTGAACCTGGGTCAAGCGGGAGGCTTGATGCCAGGGGAGCAGGGAGCTCCATCACGAAGGCTGCGAAGGGGTCGAGGTCGGACCTCGGGTCGAGGTGCTCCAGGAGAAGGCAGTAAGTGCGGAGTGTGGCTCCGGGTGAAGGTACTCCGAGACGAAGTCCTCAGAGGCGAGGAACTTCGAAGGGTACTCCAAATGGAGTGACTTCGGAGTATGGTGGATGAAGTCCTCAGTGATGAGGCAAGGCATTCGAACTGTGCTCCGGAGGGAGACACTCGGAGGTATACCCGACGAATGTCTCAGAAGTCGAGGTGCATCGAAGGCATGTTCCGAGTGAGGATCGTCGAGGAGTGTGCTCGGGGAGAGACACTGCGACGAAGTGCTCTTGGAATGCTTCATGCGGAGGCCTTGGACGAAGGAGGGACTTCGAAGGGTGATACTCCGAAGGTGGTGCTTCGGAGTGAGGCTGGCTTCGGAGTGAAGCTGACTTCGGAGTGATGCAGGCTTCGGAGTGAGGCTGGCTCTGGAGTGAGGCTGACTTGAGGTACTTCAGCCATGCATGGCTTCGGTACACGGACTGATGGAGTTCGAGCTGGGAGAAGCTGTGAAGCCGTGGTGGTCCACTCCGAAGGTGTTGGTCCGAAGGCCCAAGGGCTTTGATGGCTTCAGCTCAAAACCGTCACTGTAACGAAGGCTGACTTCGGTGAAGCGAAGGCCGTCAGGCTCAAGGCTTCTCACCGAAGCTACCGCACCACTCGCGTGCGAAGGGGGGCTTCAGAAGGGTCCAAAACTGCAAAGGCTGACAGCGTCTGCTCTGCAAAAGCTGGTGCTATCCCCTCTGTGAAGCTGGCAAAAGAAGCCTCCAAATAAAGTAGACTACCAGTTGTACCCCCCTGTTCTGATGAGACAAAACCGTTGTAAACCCTACGGGTAAAGTAGTCTATTCACAGGGCTGAATAGTGCCTATAAATAGTGGAGGCTAGCTAGGTCACATCAACACTTTGAGCAGTCATTTTTAAGCTCCTGTAATAGCCGCCACATACTCTTGTGTTCCCTGTTCAAGCATTGAAGCTTTGATTCTGTGTTCATTTTCTGCTTGAGCTTGTATGCATACTTCTCTGCATGCTTCGATCTCTCTTGCCTCACTTCTTTTGAGTTGAGTTTGTGCACTGAATCTTTTCTGGAGAAGTGTGTGAGAAGCCTGTTCGAGCGAAGTGTGTGTTTTTCAGTGTCTGTTCGCTCTGTGTAAACTGGAGGCTAGACCTCTCTGATTACTAGCGAAACACTGTTTGACTTGAGTCGAACCCCGTTTTCTTCCCGTGTTGAAGTCCTCGGTGAAGTCTGTTCAGTGTGCGTTTAGACCTTCGAAGTACGAAGCCCAGCAATAGTTGCTGTTGCTGAGTATTTGGTCGCAGTCTACAGAGGGAAGTCTGCTCTTGCGAAGGGTGAAGTGCGAAGCCTGCTCGAAGGCACCCTGAGTGCGTAGCCTGCACTGACTTAGCAGAGCTGAATTTTTGGGGTTGTGGGTGGAGCGAAGTTTTCTTGGCTTCGAACTTTTTGTTTCTTGTGAACCCTATTTTCGGAGCTGTAAAATACCTCCGAACCAGACCTTCGAAGGGTGTGTTCGAAGCCTGTTCCGCAGATGACAGAATTAAAACAGAAGGCTATTTTTGGTCTGAAATTTTAAAAGCTCCCATTCACCCCCCTGTGGTCGCCATTTCCGGTCCAACAATTGGTACCAGAGCAGGTTAAGATCACCAGTTGACCTTAACCAGTTTTTTGATCTGTTGGCGACATGGACAGAGTTAGTAAAATACCTCTGTTCGATGGGACGGACTTTGCATACTGGAAGGTGCGCATGGAGGCTTACTTTCTAAGCCAAGGAAATGCAATTTGGGAGATTGTGGACTCACAATACTCCATCCCTGAAACTCGCACCTCTCAAACAGAGAAGGATGAGTATAATGCCAACTCCAAGGTTAGATATATATTGTTCATTGGTTTGAGTAGAAGTGAGTTTGATAGGGTGGAGCACCTTAGGACAGCTAGGGTGATTTGGACTACTCTCACTATTTTTCATGAGGGCTCTACACAGATTAATGCTAGGCGCCAAAGTACATACAATCAACAGTATCAGTTGTTTGTGCAGGCACCTGGTGAATCTATAGATGCCATGTTTTCTCGCTTTGATGCAATAGTGAGTAACTTGTGGTCCAACGGGACGCTTGCTTACAATGATCATGATAGGGCTATCAAGCTTCTTTATGCTCTTGATCGTAGCATATGGGAAGTGAAGATATCTAGCACTGAGGAGTCTGCAGGTTATGACACATTGACCTGTGATGAGCTCTTCACCAGCATTGAGGAGTCTGCAGGTTATGCAACATTGACCTGTGATGAGCTCTTCAGCAAGCTGAAGTCCATAGAGATTGCCAAGGCATCTCTTGCAGTGCATAGGAACTCCTTGCCACAGCCATTGGCATTGGTTTCTAGCACTAGCCGTGGCACCACTACAGAACCAAGCACATCAAGCACTTGTATTTTTGCAGATGGTTTTGCTTTGTCCTCCCTAGTCTCCGTCACTAAGGAGCAGGTGGACACTCTGGATGATGATGAGCTTGCTCTCATTGCTAGAAGGTTCACCCATTTTCACCATGAGAGATGGGATCAGAGGAGAAGTGGTTTTAGTGGTTGTTTTGAGTGTGGCGACACTTCTCACGTCAAGGCCAATTGCCCTAAACTCAAGAAGAGAGATGAGAGTGAGCGCCCCAAATACCACAAGAAGGAGAGGAAACCCTTTGTGAAGGGCAAGCGCGGCAAGGTGGCTAAGAGGGTAGCCAAAGCCGCTTCCAGAGCATTTGTTGCTGCTCTAAGCGACATCGACACTTCCTCAACTCAGGAGTCGAGCTCTGAGGAGGAGGAGTCTCCAAGGAAGGAGGAGAAGAAGAACAAGAAGGGATGAGATTTCACCGGCCTTTCCTTCATGGCCGACAGCGATCACAGCGGCGATGAGCTTGACTCATCTGAGGTACCTCTATCCTATGACCAGCTTTCAATTAAACTAGATGAGCTGAATAAAGTAGTTCTTAGTCAGGATAGATTACTTGTGCAAGCCGCTAGAGAAAGAAAAGACCTTAGACATAGGCTAGAATATGTGTCTACTGATTATGCCAGGCTTAAGTCTAGGGTTAATGATGCTGAATGTGATTCTTGTACTGTTGTCATGGGTGAGCTTGCTCAGTTGCATTCTGTGCATGCTCAAACTCTTTCGGAGCTTGATACTGCATAGAAGCAGCTGTTGATGGTGGATTCTAGTCCTCATGATATAATTGAATGCATGAACTGCCCCTTATTACGTGAGAGCATTGATTTACGTGATAAGCATGTTCAGGATTTAGAGGCTAGATTGGAGAGGGCCGATAGTTCTAAGGATGTGCAACCTGTGTGTGA
The DNA here is from genome assembly GCA_019279435.1 of Zizania palustris. NCBI lineage: Eukaryota > Viridiplantae > Streptophyta > Magnoliopsida > Poales > Poaceae > Zizania > Zizania palustris. The sequence continues at coordinate 3,182,263 of JAAALK010000085.1, forward strand.
CACTTGCATAACCCTTAAGGACCAGCTAGGCATTGTTAGAGAGCGAGCTGAGAACCTAATGACTGAAAATGAGTACCTTCTTTCTGTGGTTAACAAATGCGCTGAGGGAAAGGGTAGGATGGACTTGCTCTTGGCAAAAACCAAGATGTGTGCTAACAGAGCCGGGTTAGCTCTGGATTGGGTTTTGAGAGGATTCCTTCAGACAGTGAGAACAAAACTGTTTTTACCTCACCCACTACCTTAGAGAAAGAGAGAGCTCTGTTAGACACTCCTTCAGCCAAAAAGCCTACCGAACTCCAAAGAAAACCACTCCTCCTGCCAAGAAAATCCCTCCCAAGAAAACCACTCATCAGAAGCCCAAGGAGCCTGTGAGGATTGCTCCTATGACCCATGAGAGTGCCCCTAGGATAGTTTTTCATTGTTCCTACTGTCAGACGGTGGGTCATCTAGTTGGGTTCTATTTTTGTTGCATTAAGTATGAGCGACGCTCTCAAGCGATGAGTTTCCAGGACATGCATTACCCATCTTTAGGTATGCATGAGTGTGGGTTTTACTCTCGTCCTGTTTTCGAGGCTCCTCATACTTCTCGGAGAGGTTTTGCTCCTCGAGGTGTTCACCATGTTCCATATGGTGGTAGACCCCGGGCGAGTAGCTTTGTACCTCGTCAGAGTAGCAGACCTTGTCATGCTTTTAGATCACAGCACGTAGGTAGACCTCGCACTTTGCATCATTCTGATTATCCTATGCGTAGACAGTCTACTTTTACTGTGCCTACTACTCGTATCACTTAGTGTTGGATGCCTCGTCATATATTCACTCACCCCAGCACTGAGCGATCGAGATTTTCTTATCATGTGTAGGCGCCGGACCGAGGCTTGGAGGGCACGTGGATCATGGACTCCGGTTGTTCGCGCCGTATGACCGGAGATGCAGCATGGTTCTCCAGCCTCACCACAACCAAGCAAAAGGAACATATCACCTTTGGCAACAATCGAAGGAGTAGAGTGAAAGGTAAAGGTGTGGTAAGAATTAACTCGAATTTCACTCTCAAAGATGTTGTTTTGGTTGAAAACCTAGGATACAATTTGCTTTCTGTATCTTAGTTGCTTGATGAGGGCTTTGAAGTGCGATTCCATCGCGATACTTCGCAAGTACTCAATTCTGATGGCATTGTTGTCTGCAACATCTTTAGTGATGAGGACATCACTTCACATGATACACACATGGAGCCTCCACCTACAATTCAGTTACAAGGACGAATCACACGCGCCCGTGCCCGTCGCTTGAACCATGAGGTTAATTCTTTCCTTAGCAACTATGTCAATATTTGTTTGGACAGGATGCTACTGAATACTAGTGATATTTTGTTGCTTAGGAACATGGGAGATGGAATAGAAGAGTTGGAGCTGAAGACGGAGTCGCACGGATGTTTTGAAGTCAAGATTTCGCTGGTTCGGACTACATCAACCACCCTACACCAAAATGGGCATAACTTCCTCATACGAAGTCCGATTGGCGCGTTCTTTGACTTTTTTGGAAGCTGAGGAGAAGACGGATCGTTTGTCATTGGTTTCACCTCATTTGGATTCTCGAGTCGTTCTGTGTGATTTAAACAGTCCTGCATGACAGAACTGGGCCATGTTGGCCCATAGTCTGAGTCTGTACGTCTTCTAGCCCACAGCCCGTGTCTGTTCGCCTTCCACAGGCTGCCGCCCCATATATTCTCACGCCAGCCGCCTCTAGGGTTAGGTTTTGCTTTGTTGCATCTACACTGTTGTGTTTAGATCCCGCCTCTTGCACCGGACCGATTAGCTGCTGCATTGGCATTTGTGAAACCTCACCTTATCTTCGTTTGTCTGTGATTTGGCATTCGATTTGTATCCTTCCTGTTCTTGCTTGTGTTCTTGGGTTCGCTTGCAGGAATTAGCCTTCGTGGCGAGGTCAATTGCGTTCTGCGTGGTTGATAACCAATGGAGACAGTGGTGTAACGATTGCAAGGTTTTGATCCACCGGACCGGAGCCTTGGATCGCCAACGTCGAGATTCTCCACCAACCCAAGCTATCCTTTACCTAGTGGAAGATCGGGACCACTCCCCCATCAGTTGGTATCAGAGCTCAGATTTCCCGTTAGGTAATCTCGATCTGCTTTTGTTTTTACCTAGAGTCCAGAAAACCGCACCAAAAAAAATTTCCCCACCGAGAACCCCTTTGTGCCTTGCGATTTTAATTTCAGTTTTAACTTTGTTGAGTTCATGTTCTTGGTCGAGTCTTGTTGCTGGTTTAGTCATCCCTCTATGTCGTTTGAGTAGTAATTGTTCTTGTGTCTCAGATAAAATTTCCCCACCGAAAAAAACCCCCCTTCCGCAACCCTATTTGTTTTCCACATCTACTCTTTGTGACCCCCCCTTCAGTAAAACAGGCATAACTTTTCGCTCGTTTGGCAGAAAAATCTGAAATTTTTTGAGCGTGTTCCTGACCCAATTTGGGTGGGTACCCTAACCCGCTACGCCGGTTAGCCCTCACCAAACTCGCCAAAAAAAATCAGGAAGATAAAGAAAAAAATTGGACAAAGTTTTTGCTCGCCGGACAGCGAACTTGTTTGAATTTTTGTGAGCCACATCCCACCTCAGTTGTAGGTGCCAATTTTGTGGTTGCATCTCTGGTCATCCTTGTTCAAAAAAAAAATAGAGTGAAAAAAAGGAGAAAAAAATATATAAAAAAAGAGAAGCGGTCCTGTTAGTTGCTTGTCCGAACTCTTGTCCGATCTCTTGTCCTTTCAGTGGCAGGCAGTGGCAGTTTCTGCTTGTCCAATCCCTTGTCCGAACCCTTGTCCGATCTCTTGTCCGATCAGTGGCAGGCAGTGGCAGTTTCAGTGGCAGTTTCTGCTTGTCCAATCCCTTGTCCGATCTCTTGTCCGATCTGCAGAGAGCTGATTTTGGCCTGTGTTGCTTCCATTTGAGTTTTGGGCACATAGTTTCCCTCTATTGCTTGAATTTTCACCTTGGGAGCACTAAGGCCAGCAACTTTAACGAGTATTAGGGAACACTTATTGAACTTGGTTTAACTGTTATTATTATCGCTAATCCTTGCTACTCACTTTGCCTTCCAAGCTACACCTTTCTCTTGGTCAGGACAGGTTCATTTCTTGCAATTGTACACCACCCTCCACTTGGTTCATCACCTGCAAGCCGGTGACCTCACTGCGGCGTGGTAAGAACCCTTGCAAGTGTGGGTAAGGTGCTTGACGGATTGTTTCCACCACATATCCACCACCCCACCTAGCTGTTTACATAAGGATTATTCTTTGTTGTTTTGTCTTTTCACTAACATGGCAGCACTTATTGTACAACGTGACTTGAGCACTCACATGGACCAGGACGACCAGGCACAACGGAACAATATATTTTAGACCTTCTTCCTCGTTAATAACCGTCGTGCGCGTGTCATCATCGACAGCGGTAGTTGCAACAATTTGGTGAGCCTCGACGTGGTAACTAAGCTTCAACTTCCCACACATGCACATCCACACCCTTACCACGTGCAATGGCTCAACGATAGCGGTAAGGTCAAGGTAACACAAACTGCTCACATCGAATTTTCCATTGGTACATACTTCGGAGTTGCTGACTTTGATGTAGTACCAATGCAAGCATGTTCTCTATTACTTGGTAGACCTTGGGTATATGATACTGATGCTACACACCATGGTAGGTGCAATAAGTACACATTTATGTATAAAGGCAAGAAAGTTACATTGCTTCCTATGACTCCTGCTGAAATTGTGAAATTTGAACAAGAAAAATGTGCTAGGGACGCACAAACACTACTACAAAGCGACACTGTAGCGGCGGGCAAAATCGACCTATAGTGGCGGGCATCCAGTCCGCCACTGCTCTAACGCCACTGCTATCGCTGGTTAGCAGTGGCGGTCAGAGCGCCCGCCACCGCTGTGTCAACAGCAGTGGCGGGCGCGCTGACCTCATCGGCCCACCACTGCTATTATCAATATCAGTGGCGGGCAGATGATGTCAACGCGCCCGCCACCACTATGTCAACAGCAGTGGCGGGCAGATAATGTCAGCACGCCCGCCACCACTATGTCAACAGCAGTAACGGGCAAGCTACCTCATCTGCCCGCCACTGCTGTGTATAAGCCATAAAACAGAATGTTGTGATCCCACAAACCAAAACACAGAAATTATATGTTTCACACAGCCATCCACATACACAGCAGCAAAACATCCACATATCCACATACACAGCAGCAAAACATCCACATATCCACATACACATCCACAACAACAACACATCAACACAACAACCATCAATCTCATCAATTTTCAAAAATTCACAATGTTTACATTCTTCCGGTTTATGTTTCACAATAAACATCCATCAACACAATTCATTGTTTCACAAATACATGCTCATGCGGTTTATGTTTTCTTGGAAGGCTAACTCATATCTTAATTGGTTCGCCTTTTCATTCTTCCGGCCCAATCATACAGAGTTGGATGCTTGGCCACTTCACTCTCAGGATCGAAAAATACTCCAAGCTCATGAAGAATCTCATGCATCGTGAAGCGGCACATCCTTGATACGATTTCGTACATTTGTGATTCAGAGAGTTGGCTCTTCTGGGCAACGGTTGATGGACCTGACGCCTGCATACGTAAAATATAAGTACATACGCTGCAAGTTATATTAGATTAACACACAAGAAATCAACTTACTTCTTTAGTATCCTCAGATACTGTCCGCCCAAACTTTCCTAAGTTATTGCTCATGAAATCACAAGTATAGTAGCCACAATGCACGGAACCAAGAGATTGTTTGTGACACTTCAAAATAGACAAAGTTAGAACGATATATAGTTTGGCTTTATCAATTGAATTAACAAATTTAAAAATATAATATTACCGGAAAGTTGGTTCTGATAAGCATTTCTTTCGGCCTCTGTGGATCATGTGGGCCACCTAACTTTTCCACGTAGTATCTATATGCACTCTGAATAACATTTAATATATCTTGATATTCTTTTTTGGGTTTGTCGAGCGAGTCGAGCACATAAACCCTTGAGCTTTTTGGGTATATCAGAAGTGCAATCCAATGATCACTATCGAAAGAAGTAATATATGATTATGTTAGTTTCATAATCGATAAAACGTGTTTAAGTGGATATAGTGGGTATACTTACTTAAAGTTATATGCCCCACATATAATTTCTCTGTCCTTCCATTGATACATGCACCGCGCAATATACAACGCAGCACAACTCCTTTTGTTCTTCTTAAGTTTGTCTTCGTCTTTATTGAACATCTTTCTTTGAAATTTTTTCTTACCCATAGTCCAGTACTTGCTATCATTCTGGTTTAGTGTCGGGTTCAGCGCACTTTGGCTTATTAATGACGGGTTTAAGTACCCATACAATTTAGACTCGTCACCGCGTGAATTACAACTGCATATGTTATAAAACAATAGTCAATATAAGACATTATTTATTTTTTCTTTGTATTGACAAAGTATAAAGTACTTACATGCACCAGAGCATCATGCTTATGATGTCGGTTCGCTTTAGACGAAACATCCGATGGAAGTCGTCGAAAAATAGTGCAAGCTTAAACTCTTGGCAGTTGAATATTTCTTGTGGAACCGTCAGTTCTATTTGTGTTACACCTAACGAAGACGCTTCGAGGTACCAGTCATGAAATGTTTTCATCGTCCAAGGCATACAATTAAGTACTCCTTAGGGTAATAATGGTTTGCCTGGTTCGTATTCGATATAATCCTCGTCTCCGTAGGTCCTCTTATCAACAGAAAGTGAGCCCGCATGCTTTGTACTGGAGCCTTTATGGGAGCCGCTTCGGGCATAGAACGTGTTTGCCCCAAAGTATTAAAAAATTTATGCATCTCAGATTTCAGCGCAGAACACTGCCCAGCTTGAACAGTTATCTTGTGGATTGCTGGCTTTGGGCATGCATCTTGTTTTTCAGGCTCGGCAGCAACTAGCACTGGCACTTGAGGATCAGCCGGAACTGGCACTTGAGGCTCAGTCGGAACTAGCACTGGCATTTGATCTGGCTCTGGCACATTTGTGTTGGGCTCATCGGTGGGCTCAAGCACTGGCACTAGCTTTGTCACTTGAGGATCAGAAGTCACTTTCGATTCTATCACTTCTGCCACTTTATTGGGCACTGGCTCTTCCTCTGCCTTTTCCTCTATTTCACGCTCATCAACAGGTGATAATGATCCTATATTTTGCACATCCTGAGATGAAAGATATGTGGGGGATTGTGATGAGACAATAGGTGATTTACTCTGAGAACTTGTCTGCAGTAATTTGATATCTCGGCTCGCCCATAGGACAAAGTTATTTAGAGCATCTCCGATTGTCTCAATCCCCTCATCAGGCATTGGAAGATCCAAGGGGTCATTAATAAATCTGTCGTTGGTGATCTCATTGACCTGAACCTTGGTATAGTCAGCAGGAATAGGCCGATTGTGAAATAAATCCCCAGGCATAGCAATGCCTCGTGCAGCCTCTTGGGAATGCCCTTTGCGCCCTATCGGTACATGCAGGCTGCAGGGTGTGTCCTCTTTAATATAATTTACAGGAAATTTGTCTTGTACTGAGCCAACACTGCTTGGTACGTCGAGTCGTACCTCTGGCACAATTATTTGTCCAGCTGCAGCCTGCATTATGTTTGGATTCTCGTTAATAAATTCAAAAAAGTGTCGCTCCCACTCTGCACGGCGCTCTGCGGCGTCGTCTGTGCGTGCTTGACGCTTCTTGTATGTGGCACCCTCCTGTTTCTTGAAAGTATTTTTCCAGGGTGCTATAGAAGAGACACCTCGGGTGCGCCCTCGATGTTCCTCGTTTCCGAGAGCAGATGTAAGCTGGTCATTACATCCCTCGGGCTTGAACTTTCCAGTCTTCTCCAACTCAGCGATTTCCTGTGCTTTCTGGAATACTTCACTAGTCTGTGAGTCGGAGAGCATATATTGGCCCTCGGGTGTTTTTTTTAGCTCGACCTAGGAGCCATCTCTTAGTGCGCTGATCAGCACCTGAAAACTGTTCAGGTAACCCAGCCGCACGGTCCTCCTCCTCCTTTTTACTCCACTCATCCTCCTTAGCCTTATATCCACCTGGCCCAAGTTTATGGGGGAACTTATTCTTCTTATTAAGTTCTTTGAACATTATGCTCTCTTGTTTGGCTTCTTCGGAGCAATGCTGCATTTTGAATTCATTCCATTCATTTGGCGTTATAAAGCCGTAGTCGTTGAGTGGCGACTCATCTTTCTGAAGGTATTGTGTGTTCAGTTTAGTCCTAAATGTACGGAGAGCCTTCCCGATAGTCTTCAATGTGACAGCTTTAGCGTCTTCTAAGCGGTCTTCCGGGAATTTATAATGCGCTTTTATATGCTGCCACAATTCGTTCTTTGTAGCTTCAGGGACAGTCTTCCAATTTTTCCAAACTATCTTACATCGCTCCCTGGCGAGACATCCACAGTCGTTACGCCACTTCGCTGTGATTTCTTTTGGCTTCTTTGGAGCCCCATCAACATGCACTTCTTCAACCTCATAGATAGCTGTATGTAGCTTGTTCTTCTCCCGTTTCCCTCTCCTCTTCGCATTTGCAGACGATGTTGTGGCAGCGGGCTCAACATCTGTTCGCTCAGCTGACTCAATAGCTGGGACAATAGTTGTTCTTTTCTCGACTTGGAATAATCGACGCTTGCTTCCTCGCTTTGGACGATCCTACGATGATAGACAATGTGAGCTTCAGGAATGTAATCCTCGCTTAGAAGCTGCTCTGACTTGTTACTAACGTAATAATTACCTCCGCTTGAGCTTCAGGAATGTAATCCTCATCGGCGTCTTCTCCCGTTCTCTTCTTCCTAGGCTCCATTGGATGTTCATTCTCCGGAGAGTGGTACGAAGATTCGCTATCGGAGGATCCTTCAGATGAACCCTCTTTATTTGTTTTTGCGGGAGACTCGTAGATGAGCTCCTTGATGGAACGTCCTTCTTCCGCCATAGATAAACTATTCATATTAAGAGGCTAATGTATCAGAATTTTGGTTATGCAAAAAAGGTCTGATGTCATATTAATCCTAAAGTTAGGATGTTGTGTTGTTTTCTCTCTCTAGTGTTGTTGAGGCCTCAGCATATTTTGTGTTGTTTTTCAAAATGTTCATGTCTGCCATGGAACCATGTTCACATCCATTCCCTGTCAGCAACACGAGAAAGAAGAAGCTGTTGACAGGAATGGATGTGTCACATGGTTTGATGACATACATGAGATAACTCAATAACAATTTGCATCATAGGCCCCTAAAAGGAATTGTGGAATCTAATGTTGGCCTTCAGCCGGATGAACATGACGATTAGTATATAGTAGCCTTAGAAATAATAGCAGTAGTAAACTGATCACAGTATTGTTTAGGCCTCAGCATATTTTGTGTAGCTTTTCAAAATGTTCATGGCTGCCATGGAACCATGAGCACATCCATTCCCTGTCAGCAACACGAGAAAGAAGAAATTGTTGACAGGAATGGATGTGTCCCATGGCTTGATGACATACATGAGATAACTAAATAACAATTTGCATCATAGGCCTCTAAAAGGAATTGCAGAATCTAATGTTGTCCTTCAGCCAGATGCATGAACTTGAGGATTAGTATATAGTAGCCTTAGAAATAATAGCGGTAGTAAACTGATCACAATGTTGTTGAGGCCTCAGCATATTTTGTTGCCATGGAACATTAGAGGGAAAAACAACACAAAATATGCTGAGGTATCAACAAAACTAAAGAGAGAGAACAACACAATCTCCTAGCTTGAGAATTAATATAGTGGCTTCGGAAGTAATAGCTGACTACTGTAGCCAAGTAAAGTTTTCATACATTTCCCACCTTTGACACTGTGATCAGTTTACTACTGTAGCCTCAGAAGTAATAGCAGTAGTAAACTGATCACAGTGTCAAAGGTGGAAAATGTATGAACACTCTTCTTGGCTATAGTAGTGAGCTATTACTTCTGAAGCTACTATATTAATCCTCAAGTTAGGAGATTGTGTTGTTCTCTCTCTCTTGTGTTGTTGAGGCCTCAGCATATTTTGTGTTGTTTTTCAAATATGTTCATGGCTGCCATGGAACCGTGAGCACATCCATTCCCTGTCAGCAACACGAGAAAGAAGAAGTTGTTGACCGGAATGGATGTGTCCCACGGCTTGATGACATACATGAGATAACTCAATTACTATTTGCATCATAGGCCTCTAAAAATGTTCTAAAAAAGTGGTAATGTGGTATGCAATATTTCTCATGGCATAACTTAGATATAGAAGACTTCACTCAAGAACTAGAGGGGGGTGAGTAGGCGCCTCGACAAAATTCTTTCGAATTAGATGGCCCTTTCAAAACACCCAACGCTCCTCCAAACTTAATCACAGATTTAGCTCCAATGAGTCAAATTAAAGAGTACATCACAAACTTGCTATTTAATCTTTATGTCTAATCAAGAAATCAGAATTTAAACAAACTTAATTATCTAAACACCTTGCAATGATTTCAAGGGTAGCCGAGGGTGGCGTGGGCTTTGGGAGCGACGTGCGGAGTTTGGCGGCGACGGCCTTCGGGGATGACGACGACGGGCTCCGAGGGCGGCGTGGGCTCCGGGAGCGGTGGCAATGGGCAGAGTTCGGCGCACGGGAGTTAGAAATGAAACTAGGTTTTCGGACGGCGGGAGCAAAAACATTTATATAGGTGGATTAGCAGTGGTGGGCGTGAGTGAATCCCTCTCATGTCACTCAATCCCTCTCCTAGATTAAATTCCCTTGGGATTAAATCCCTCCCTTTTAATTATTCGTTCTTTTGGGTAGGATTAAATCCCTTTGGGGATTATAATTTCTAACCATCATGTTGAAAAAAATTGATCACACAATAAAATGATGCATAATGATGCATAAATTATTCCAGTCACTGCATTTACATGACAAGAAAAACTAATCATTGTCCCCAAAACGTTCTCGGTCCGGCTGAAACAAGCATTACAACAACAGCAGAAATTTTCTTCATATATCAAGTCTGAATATAATCTGTTGTATCACTCCCTCTACCAAGTTCATTTTTGTTAACATACGTTGTGCGGAAGCAAACTACTTCTACACTGTTCTAGAGCATAATATAAAATCTGAATGTTTCTAAACTTTTTCTGGGAACAAGTTAATATGCTTGAGGGATGAAAAAGAGGATGCCCGGAAAGTACTCACCGGTAAGTATGAAGTGGAATCAACAGGACGTCGGCAATGTGCGCTCGTGGACGGGGACGGCGGCGCGGGGTCTGGCGACAGCGACGTGGGCTCCGGCGGAGTTCGGGGCGACGACGGCAACGGGTTCCGAGGGTGGCGGCGCGGGCTCCGGGACGGGGATGGCGGCGTGCGTCGAGGACGGGGACGGCAGCGACGAGGGGTCTGGGTACACCGACGCGGGCTCCGGTGATGGGCTTCAAGGACGACAGCGATGGCTCCGAGGTGGCGGTGAGGGGTCCGGGGACACCAACGGCTCCGAGATGGCGGCGACGGGCTTCGGGGACGACAACGACGGGCTCCAATGGTGGCGGCACGGGCACTGGGAGCGTAGTAACTGGCAGGAGAAGATTAGGGCTTAGGGTTTAGACGCGGGAGCGAAACTTTTATATAGGTGGATTAGCAGTGGCGGGCACACGCTGATGTCATCTTGCCCGCCACTGATATTTATCGTAGTAGTGGCGGGCAAAGACATAGTAGTGGCGGGCCGCTGACGTCACCGACCGCCACTACTAGGGTTTAGTCTGGGCGGGTGGAAAAAAGTATAGTAGTGGCGGGCATATGCTGACGTCAGCATGCCCGCCACTACTAAAAGGATAGCGGTGGCGGGCTGGTGACGTCATCATGCCCGCCACTACTAATCCGCCGTTGGTGGGGTTATTTAGCATACGTTGCCACTCAAGTCGAGAAAGACTTAGTAGCGCAGTGGTGCGGGGGTTGCTTTGGTGCCATGCGGTTCGAGGTTCGAACCTTACTGCCTGCAGGCGGTTTGAGGTTCGAACCTTGCTGCGTAGCAGCCAAACATTTTTTTACCATTTTCATGACTTGTTTTGTTCATGTTTAAATTCTAAGTTTGAACTTGATTTTTAACAATAAAAATACATCATAACTATCTAATTGCAAAAACTGATATGTTTCCTCCTTAATTAGTTTACTGTTTTTATTTCATTAAGTGTGGTTTTTAGTAGCATCCAACATTTTTTACATTTTCATGACTTTTTTTGTTCATGTTTAATTCTAGTTTGGCAACTTGATTTTTAACAATAAAAATACATCATAACTTATCT